>JAIUCV010000392.1:0-600000 GCA_026724425.1 Erythrophleum ivorense
AATTCTAAGGGTTCTTAGTTCATTCTCACCATGGCTAAAGGTTCTTAACCTCACCACATTCAAGCAAGCCAAAGCAAGCATCATAAACATCATTTAAAAACATAATGGATCATCAGGTACCATGGCATATGAAATCATACCAAAATACTTTTTATAACTTAAAACACACATACACACATTCAAAGACAAGCTAGCATACATTCATGCATGAAAGAAGGAAGAGTGAGCTACCTTGGATGCAACCACACACTTTTCTCCTTGAAATAATGCTCCCTTCCTACGCCTCACACACACAAAGACGTGGGAATGATTTTTCTTGGCCTAGACACAATTTATGGAAATCAATTAGGTTTATGGAATTAATTCTAAGGCCACACAACTTCCTACACACTTAGTTTTTAAACCCCTTTATGTTTCCAAGAATGCACCTAATGAAGCAACTCTCATCAAATAAATTCTAAATTCTATTTTTTTCCTTTCATATATGATTCTTGACTCCTTTAAACCTTTTGGGGTCATCACAACTACATGTTGCTTCTTTAGATCATATTATAGAACATATAAGGCCAATTCACTTTCTATGGTTTCTAAATTTTTTTCAAGGCCTCCCCTCATCTTCACTCATTATATATGACTTAAAAATAGGTTTAGAAAAATTTAAAACTATTCCTAGGTATATAGAACTCACTTGGTCGAACCTATGCATGTTTTTGGTACTCATGGACTTTGCTTTATTTTCTTGATGGAGGAAGCACATGGGGAGACTTCTAAGGATCTTAGAAGCTCATTTAAACTCTCATTTAAGCATAGAAATTAAAGTTTCAAATCAGATTTTACAAGGAGCACATAAAACCCTATAATTTGCATCTTGAATTTCCATGGTTATTTGTTAATTTCCTTTGCATATTCTTATTGTTCATATTCTTTTTTCTAAGATTCACCCTTAGTTCTACCTAAAATCTAAGTCCTCCTATACTTCTGAGTGGGATGAAATATGGAGAGAAAGGGAGCAAGGGATAGCAACCATGGAAGAAGAAATTACCTTATTTTTCTTTATTTTCTCACTTGAATCTTGTCTTCTTTTGCCTCCTCTCTTCAAATCCAAATTTTTCTCTTCATTTTTCTCTTAGAATAGATCCATATACTTCAATATATTCACAAGAAAGAAAGAAAAATGGAGGAGAAGAGGTTTGGAAAAGAAAGAGCATGAAAATTATCAAATTTCATACCTTAAGCCTTTGATTTCTCCTCCTCTTCCTCTTGTGCACCATACTCCTAGGTATTTTTCTCTAGTTTAGGGCAGAAACATATGAAGCTATGTGAGTGAAGAGGGGGGGCGCCATCTATTTTTAGGTAGGAGGAAGAAACACTTTTTAAAATTCTTATTTTGTCCATTATTTTTTGCCTTTTCGTTTCTAATTTATTTTAGCTCTTTTCTGAGAACCATCTCTTTCATCATAAAAATTAGGTTACCAATTTAGTAAAATGCCTTTGAAATCACTCAAATCAGAACTAAAACCTTCCTAAATGAATCCATCAAAATTCAGGTACACCGACATTGAAAAATGTCCACCGGAGGCGTTTTAAACTATCCTAGGATTTTCTATAGTTTTTAGGGCCTCTAATAACCTTGGAGAACTCAAAACTTTCATTTAAAAAGCCCTCCTATATGAATTCCAAAATTTGTTTAAAATTATGAAAATGCCATTACGTTTCATAAGTTTTTTGTTAAATTTTGTTTCTTTATTCTAACTCTATTTTTCTTTTTTTTCTTTTTTAGCTTAGAATTCTCATTTTTAGGAGTCTAAAATGTTACTCAAATTTTTTGGGACCTTAACTAATTTATTTAGGAGGACTTGCTTTGAAAACGCATCCTTTTATATTGTTTAACGAAAACCAGACATTACACCATGATAAAAACTAGCTTTTCCTTGGTGTTTATGCTCCTCTTTATTTCATCCTAATTAGGGGCAGATTAGAAGGAGTGTGATTTTGGCTTAAACTTGATTGGAAATAGGGTTTTGATGCATGGAGATTATGATAATGCAATTGGAAACAAGTAAGAAAAAGAATGCAAGTTTTAGTACATAGGGTTTTAGTTGAACCTTAAGAAGTTTAAAGTCCTAAAATGGTAACTAAGTTAAGAAGAAGCTAGGGAATTTCCATAGGTGCCAATTTCCCTAGGAATGCAACAAAAGCTCCATGGAAATCCATTAGGTTACATATCTCGCCCTAAATGCAAGAAATGATAGCTAGAGAGTTGTTTTGATAATTCTAAAGTTATAAATGACCTAGATGTGAATTACAAACACCAAAGAAACCATTGATTTAAATTTAGAAGTCTTATTTAAAAGATGAATATTTAAAGTTCTATTATGCATAAAGAAGAACTTGGTGTTAAGCTCCCTCAATTGACTTTGTGATGACTCTAATAAGTTCTAATAGAGTTTTATAACTCATATTGGGTGAGATTTTGGAGCTAAGATGTTGATTTACAAGAGTTTCTTCATTATGCCACTTAATTGAACCATATGGAAGCCTAATGTGCTAGTTAACTTGTATAAGGTTTAAATGGTATAAACAGGGTTCCAGTGATAATTTTGTGTGTTAATTGATGTGTCTAGGCCAAACAAGTGAGATTCCATTCAAGTGTGAGTGTGAGGTCGAGAAACCAAGCTAAGGAACAAAAGGGGAACTAAATGAAATTCTTGTGTTAAAGTAGCTTTTCATCTATTTTTGTATATGTATGATGGTTATTTTAGTGTCTTTGATTGCTTATGTGTATTGGTTGCTAATTATACATGTTGATGAATGCTTGATGATTATATGCAATTGCATAGAAATTAAATTTGCATTTAAAATTATTTTGACTCTTGAATAGGTGAGATTATGCTACAAGTCTGTAAAAATGGGTGATGTGATACCAAAAGTTCTTAAATATGGGTGAGACTAAGCCAAAAGTCTCTTTTATGAGTAAGGGTAAGTCAAAAGTCCCTAAAGAAAGTGAGGCTAAACTAAAAGTTCCTAATTGTTGATTAAGGCTAAATCAAAAGTCCTTAGAACTTGTCTTGCTCTTGATGAAGTTATGGGATCCATAATGCATGAAAATAAATGATACTTGGTTGTGTGATATTCACACTTACTTTCTTTGACCTTGAGTATGCCATATATGTATGCTTGAATGATGAATGAGTTATTGGCTTTAAATCTCATTCGTTTCATATTTTCTCTAACCATGTTTAGGTAGTTCTTAAGGAGCAAAGATAGTGGGCAAAGAGTATGAGAAGTACTACTTTAACATTAGTGTGATTTTTTATGTATATTCTTACACATGTAATGATGTATACATATATTATGTGCCTAAGTTTGAATAGTTTGGTTATTTACCCAAATGAACTAGTTGCCAGTATTTGAACTCCATAGTTAGTTATCTTTATGGGCTGTGTATCTATGTCTGAATTCGTGTTCTGTACAAACCTGCCATGTGAAAGTTCCATATAAGGTAGTTTTTTATGTTGTTGGTGTTTTAACCAATATCGAACTGTGTTGTGACATATATATTTCCTTCAATCAAGTAATCTTTGAACTTTCATAGAAAGCTTCTTTTTACAAAAGCATTAATCATTCTATCTTATATAGTAAAGGAAATATTAAAAATCTTGAATCAAGGTAGATGTTACTAAAATAAGAATAATAAATATAAATATAAGATATATACCAATTTGTCATATAATATCATTTCCAAGCTCTCATTTGGCATATTATATTGAAGTATTGTCCATTAATAGATTACTCTAACTTTTACTCCCTAATTTTCTTATATTTGGGTGATATCTTTTAGTGCATCATAATTTGGAGTCATACCTAGTAGTTTGTTATAGAAAGCAATAGAGGTGTATGACACGAAGACATAATTTCTTAAATATCATTATATAAAATTTTGAATCAAGAACCATGTGAAAAGAAAAATAGAGTGTATAACTTGGATAGTATTAATCATGAATATATTCAACAAATAAAAAAGTACATATATAATTATATGCTTCATTGGTTTCACTCTTATAAGAAAATAATTACTGATCCTAAAAGAAAAAAAATAATACAAATTTTGTAGTCAAAATGTTGAAATATACAAAAATATATAGCAAGGTAGAAATAAAAAGAAATTGTTTATCATACCTTCTTATTAAAAAAAATACTCACAGTGGTAAAGAAGATTTGTTTTAGTTTAGTGTCATACAAACAATATATGCAAAGGTATATAGAAAGGAAGAAGAGATTTCAAATTCAATTTTAAATCAAATAAAATAATTTAAATATAATTGTATTTGAGAGAATTATTTAGATGAAACGAAATATAACAAAAATAAATTGAATAATGTTATTGTAATCAATTTATATAAAATGAAATATAAAAAAAAAACACTTTTAAAAATTTGGAGGCAACTTTTCAATTTAAAGTTTTTTGTTGGAAAAATAACAATGATTTATTTCCAAAATATTTTTAAAACATTTTTATTCGAATAGAAATGGAGTTGATATTGATTGATGAAATTTAAAATACTAATTGAATCAATTAAGACATAAGTTAATTGGAAGCAATCTACAGCTTTCTTAATAATGTAAAACATCTAATTTGTAATTAAAAAAATTTTAATAAAATATAATTGTAATTAAAGAAATTTCAAACAAAAGAATCTATCACATAAATAAATAAATAAACATAAATATGATTAAATTATATCCAATTCAAATTTAATTATAAAATTATAATTTAAGGATAAAATAGATAAAAAATTTAATAAAATATCACGAGTCAGCATTTTGAGAAGATGAAACTGCTTTTATATATACAATAAATAATAAGTAATAGATGAGATGGCATAATGACTAACGCTTGACACAAAATAAATTCCATATCATGCCACAATAACAATAATTTCGTAATAACCTAATGATTGAATGACATAAACCATAAATTATCAGAACAAGTAAGAACCTTACAAATAGGATGCTTTACTTAAAAATTTCAGACTATAACATCTTACATGCAATAATTGAAAGGAGAGATAATAAGTAGTTAAATTCATTAAATAAATTTTTATTTAAATCATAATGTGTTAATATATATTGAATTAAATTATTGTTCATTACTACTTTGTGAGATAATAAGTAGTTAAATTAATAAGTATAAAATGTGTTGTAAAGTTATGTAAAATACTATTTACTACTATTTTACTATTAAAATTTAATTAGTAACTACTTATTGACTAGTAAAAATCTAACTAATGGTACAATTGATTTTTGAAAATAATACATTTCTAACTGAATTTATTATTTTCCTAATTGAAATTTCAATCACTAATTTGGGTTTTTGCCATAGTGTATAACAAATTTCTAGGTATGAATCCAACTTTTGCTTGAACTTTAGTTATTTGACTATATGTCTAGGTTTGAATAGTTTAGTTATTTACTCAAATGAACTATATATCAACATTTGAACTGGACAATTAGTTATCTTGATAAGCTATGTAGCCATGTTTGAATTTGTTTTTTTGTACAAACTTTCCATTCGAAAGTTCCATATAAGGTAGTTCTTTATGCATAGGCATTTTAACCAACATGGAATTGTATTATGATATATAACTTTCTTTCAATCAAGTAATCTTTGAACTTCCACAAAAAAGCTTCTTTTAACAAAAGCATGAATCCTTCCATCTTATATAGTGGAGGAAATAATACAAACCTTGAATTAAGGTAGATGTTACTAAAATAAGAATAATGAATATGAATATGAATATGAGATGTATACCAAGTTATCATATAATATCATTTCCAAGTTGTTGTCTTCATTTAGCATAGTATTTAGGAATTGTCCATTAATAGACTACTCTAACTTTTTATCTAATTTTTTTTTTCAATTGGATGATATCTTTCAATGCATCATAATTTGGAGCTATACCTAGTAATTTGTTATAGAAAGCAATAAAGGCATATAAATGAAGATATAATTTCTTAAATATCATCACATAAAATTTTGAATTAAGGATCATGTAAAAAGAAAAAAGTAGCATGTATAACTTGGATGGTATTAATCTTGAATATATTCAACGAATGAAAAGAAGTACATATATAATTATATGCTTCATTAGTTTCACTGTTATAAGAAAATAATTACTGATCTTAAAAGAAAGAGAATGAATAATTTTATAGTTAAAATGTTGAAATATGCCCAAATAAATAGTTAAATGGAAATAAAAGGAGAATTTTTTTATCATACCTTTTGAAAAATAAAAATATTCACAATGATAAGGAAGGTTTGTTTTAACTTAGTGTCATACAAACAATATATGCAAATGTATATGGAAAGGAGAGGAGATTTCAAATTCAAAATTTGAAACCAAATAGAATCATTTAAATATAATTGTAATTGAGAGAATTATTTAGATGAAATTATATATAACAAAAACAAATTGAATGAAATGCTATTGTAATCAATTTATATAAATTGATATAAAAAAATCACTTTTAAAAATTTGGAAGCAAATTTTGAATTTAAAATTTTTTGTTGGAAAAATGAAAAATTTTTATTTCCAAAAGATTCATAAAACATTTTGATTTGAATAGAAATGGAGTTAATATTGATTGATAAAATTTAAAATACTAATTGAATCAATTATGACAATTTAATTGGGATCAATCTACATTTGTTAGGAAAAATTATTTTTTAATAATGTAAAACATCTAATTTGTAATTAAGAAATTTTAATCAAATATGATTGTAATTAAAGAAATTTCAAACAAAAGGATATATCACTAAAAATAAATAAATAAATAAACATAAATATGATTAAATCATACCAAATTTAAATTTCATTATAAAATTATAATTTAATGACAAAAATAGACAAAAAATTTATAAAATATCACTGGTCAGCACTTGAGAAGATGAAACTGCTTTTATATATACAATAAATAATAAGTAATAGCTGAGATAGCATAATGACTAATTTTGGACGCACAAAATAAATTCCATGTCATGCCATAATAACAACAATTTCTTAATAACCTAATGATTGAATGACACAAACCATAAATTATCAGAACAAGTAAAAATCTTACAGATAGGATGTTTCACTTAAAACATTGCGGACTATAACATCTTGCGTGCAAGAATTGAAAGGTGAAATTTTTATAGTCTTGAACTTGCTAACCTCCAATTAAAAAACGACATTTGATGACAAGCTTTTGGAGCACAACTTCTTTCTATTCCCGTAATGATTTAACACAAGTGGCAGAAACCCAAACTCAATTCAGGTAAGATAGAAGAACAAAGAAAGAAGACAGCAATTCAAGGTATGTTCCTGCTTTTGCTTGTGCGCGAGAGTGAGAGAGTGGCAGGGGGTTATTTTATGAGATTTACGGTAGAGTAAAATGGTAATTTAGTGAATTTTTAAAAAATTGGATAATAGAGAATTAGTTGGACCAATGGAAAATTGCCATGTGGCCCTGTAATTTAGCTGGCCAATCACAGGGTGCCGCATGGCTCAATGTTATCCACCATCCGTTGTAGCACGTGATTGTGTCACAATCATCTGGCCAATCTTAGAAACTGTTTGGTTCCAGAACGGATCTAAAAAAGGAAATAAAGTAAAAAAATAAATGATAACTGATATTTATATTTTTGATTAAAAATAATAAAAAGTAATAACATTATTAAATAAAAGATAATAAATATAGAATAAATATTACATATATTACTTTTTATGCATGAAAATCCCTCGTCAGACTGCTATTGGATACTGAGATTAGTCCTCTTGTCCTCTTACAGTCGAGATTGATTTTTTTTTTAAGAAAAAATCTCAATTTAATAGAGAGTAAGGCAGAAAAAAATCAAATATAGCACGAGAAAAATAATTTTGATAAGACTTTGTTGTATACATATAAAATATATATATATATATATATAATATTAGTATAAAAGAATCTATTTAAACTAAATCAACTAACAAAAATAAAATTAAAATTTCAAGTAAAACAATATTTATATTAAAACTTTCAAAGTTTAAAATTATTTTAAAAATGTTTAAAACTAAAAATTTAAACTATAAAAATTATAATTAAAAAAATTTTAAATTGAACTTTTTAACTTTACAATTTTTAAAATAAGTTTAAAATTTAAAAAATTTTAATATAAATATCTTAAATATGATTTTCTTAATTATAATTTTTTGAAAAAAATTTCGCAACACACCACTTTCAGGCTACAGGCTATAGGCTCTTCTTTTAAAGAAGCAGCGTGATTGATTGGTAAGACCCCTCGGTCAGTGTCCTTGCTATATTCGAGGCAGGACGCGCTTGATAGTGAGGATTAAATGTTTCTTTCACAAGAGTTAATTCGATGAAAGAAAAGATGGAAATACAGTTTTACTAAAACAATTTAAATTAAATTAAGTATAAATAAATTGAAATATTCTTTGATGGGTTTCACTCCCATCATCTGGAAAGGCGTCCGAGTTGCTTTAACTGTTTGAACTCCTAACTCTTTTCCTGATCTTCGTGTTCTGCTTTCAGCTGAAATGGGAGAAACATGTGAAAGCTGTAGGTCATGGGTCGACGACATTTATTGGACCCACTTCAAATTCATGCATTTTGCCCAGCGTCTCCCTAGTGGTTATGATCAGCACCTTGTAAGTCTCTTGTTTTCTTCCTCTTTTGTTTCTTTTGCAGATCACATAGTTCAAAAGTGAGCTGTACCAAAAAAATTTGAAGGACTTGCATTTCTGCAGTTTCTTCTTCTCGGGGTACTCCTTGCAAGGATTTCAATATCAACTTTATTTCTTTAGCCCTGATATTTCTTGCTTTTCTTCACAGTATATCCGAAGTCCTTTTATTGTCATGTTTTACAGTTTTTTTAACCCCTTTTATCATTTTAAAGTTATGAGCTTTAGATCAGCTGTTGCAAATCCTATAAATCCTCCAATTACTGCCTGAAGAGATCAAATATTTAGTCGTATCTTTTTTCCCCCATCAAGGAAATATTTATCTACATTTGCGTGAACCCTAATCTTCTCATGACAGAGAGGGGAAAAGCGAAAAAGAGTTTACAAGGGAACGAGATTTAGAAAAAAGAAACGACTAAGTAGGGAGAAAGCAACTGGAGATGTATGTAAATTATTGTGGTCCCAGTACTACGACTACTGGCTATACTTATAAGATGTCTAGTGGCCGTTTTCTAGATAATTACTTGCTTCACCTGTTCCAAAAAAGAAAAAAAATTATGGTATATTGAGTGTTGGTAGGAAAAATTCTTGCATGCCACGAAGTGCTTGTGCACGCAACGGTCGATTGAATCCGTACGTGAGGCCACATGTATGGATTTAATCTATTCTATCGTGTGTACAAACATTATATGGCATGCAAAAATTGCTGGAGTTGGCAGTCGATGTGCTGAAAGCTAACTGATATCCAAGAAGTGAAGTTTCTCAATAGAAGTTCTGCATTGGCCTCCTTTATTTGAGAAACGAGAGGGAAAACCCCATTACAAGCCACTCAATTTCCATGCCTTCCTCTCATGGACAGATTGCCTATTTCTATACTCACTCCCGCATTCTCTTGCCACAGCCAAACCAGCTCACTCGCATTATAGTGGGTACTTGCTAACTGATGACTGCCTTTAACAAAATGAGCCTACATTACATAATCACTGGTCCACACAGGGGCTTTTCTGTTTCTAGTCTCTTTAGGAGACTGCTGTTAGAGTCTTCAAGGTCATTTGGACCCTGAGCAGTTTCAGGGGGCTTACCCTCTTCCAATCTCTGTGTTGGACCTCTATCATTGAGGTTTGATTTGATTTAGCAGCCCTTGTAATCAGATTTGATCCATGTGGCTGACCTCACCTAGTGGGTGGGACAGGGCCTTCTGTTGTTGTTGTATTTCTCTGCAGCACGTGGTTTCTTTTATTCTCAGTATGTTAATTAAACTTTATTGAGTTTATTCTGCAGGCACTTCCCAAAAGGTTTTCAGATAGTTTGAAAAAGAAATTGCCAGATAATGTGACTCTTAAAGGTCCAGGTGGCGCTGTGTGGACTGTCGGATTGACAACTAGAGATGATACCTTGCACTTCATGCATGGTTGGCAACAATTCGCAAAAGATAACTTTTTGGAAGAGAATGATCTCCTGGTCTTCAAGTACAATGGTGAATCACAGTTTGATGTTTTAATATTTGACCGAAAGAACTTCTGTGAGAAGGCCGCATCTTATTTTGTCCGGGAATGCGGGCATACAAATAAGAGAAATAGAGATAAGTATTTGGAAGAAGTCAACATCCCTTCTAATATTGGTGTCGAATGTGCTTCACCTGAGAAATCTGCACATGGTGACGATAAAAAGACTTGTGATGCTGCTGTGGAATGCACCTCTCCTAAGCAAACTAAGCGGAGAGGAAGACCCAAAGGATCTAATGTGCCTGCTGTAGAAGTTAAATGGATTCCTGGTAAAATTTTTACTTAATATGGGGCAAGGGAATGAGTTTTACCCTTTACTGGTTTGTAGGCATCTTCTATCTATATTGCTTAAAAGAAAGGGGAAACAACAATTTATCCCCTCCAACAATTGCCCAATTACAATATTGGTGAATTAACTTTAAAACATAACACTTGCTCTCCTCAACTACTATCAGAGAAAATGATACAGTTAATCTTCTGTTGACTTTAATGATTAATAGTCATGTGGCCAGGAAAAGTCAACTTTCAAGCCTTTGAAAGGTGATTGTGTTATTTGTTTTGAGAAAATAGGTCTTTTTCAGTGTGACATCCGTAGAATTTGACTTTCAATATTAGAAGTCCTCTTCTCATACCACAAGATTTTATTTCTGCTTGTCACTTTGAAAAATACTTGGTTTTCTCAAAACAAATTGCAGAAGCTGACTTTTAAAGGCTCAAAAGTCGGCTACTGTTGGTTACGTGGTCATTAGACATTAAAGTTAAAAGATTGTTAATAGTTCACATTTTGTGATAGTTCAGGGTTGTGAACTGTTATATTTTGAAGTTCATGTACTAATGTTGCAATTAGGGTATAGTTCAAGGGGTGAAATGTAGTTTCCCTTAAAAGGGAAATGCTATAACATTTTCAAACAGGACTTAAAATAAATTGGTAATGTGGGAAAGGTGGATGCAGAGTTTATATTTAAGAGTGCTGCCCTTTGCTTTAAGTTAAAATAACAGAAAAGGGAAGTAGTTACTCTTTACTTATGAGAGATAAGCTTGGTTTCTATCAGTATGGTGGCTGCTTTGTTTCCAGAAGTGGAACCTTATTTTGGTCATGTGAGTGCTGGTTAACAAATATGAATTATGATTAGATGCTGAACCTGCATCCGCGGGCAGAGATCGGACCATTGAAACATTATATGCTTCAAATAAAAGGACTGTCACAGAAAATGAGAAAAAGAATGCCCTCCAACTGGCTCAAGCAGCATGTACCGAAGATGGTTTCTATGTAGTCATGCGACCGACGCATGTGTACAAGAGGTTCTATGTGGTAACATTTGTTTCCTATCCTCTCATCCGTAGTGGAATATCCTCTCTAATTGTTCTCTGGGTTTCTTTTGCTCTATAACCTTAATGGATTTGGATCTTTTCAATTTCTCAAGAAATTGACAGTTTAATTTCGGAGAGACACACAACGTATATGGGGCCCACATGAATGGTTGACCCTACTTAATTGGTGGACCCCCACAATGTGAGTGGATTTCACACACATTGTGACTTTCTGTGTCTCCAATTGACCCTATCAATTTCTTGAAATTGAGAGGATCTCAATCCATTCAATTATTCATCATGTATCTAAGCTTTATTAACTGTATTTTTTGTTCTTGGTTGCTTATTAGGCTATCCCTAGTAAGTGGATAACAGAACATCTTCCTTCACTATCTGAAGACGTGATATTACTTATGGGAGAGAGTGAATGGCATGCTAAATACAGCTTTGAACCCAGTCGTCGCTCGGGAGGACTCTCCGGAGGTTGGAAACATTTTGCTTTGGACAATAACCTGCAAGAATTTGATGTTTGTGTGTTTAAACCAGCGAGTGTTTTCAACAAGCCATTGATCTTGGAAGTGACAATATTCAGAGTTGATGAGGAGATTGATAAAGTGAATTCCGGAGGAAAACAGGTAGGAAGAAACTAATTGAGGCTACCCAAACGTAAAAATTCTATGTTTCAATCGTTTGTAACATAATTCTAGTGTCTGACTCTGTGTACTTTTATGTGTGAATTTAAGGAAATGTGAGCTAAACGGTAGTGATTTGGCCGCAGACTGTGTTCAACTTTTGTTTATATAGTTTGGATACAATGCGGTCGCTGTAGATGTGTCAATCATCCATCAAGACTTTTGTTTATTATGCCTCTCATATGTGTGTTCGGCTTATTATTTACTTACAGGGAATTTTGCCGAAAGGGACTGAAATTGGATGCATATAGATGCTGATGTTTAAAATTCGTCCTGGCCTGGAAATATATTGAGAGATGCACGTTTTGACAAATTATGAAGCATTAAGATTTAAGAGTAACAGCGTATATTGTGTTCTTTTGAAAGTAAATAAATGGTGGGGAATTGGGGACTATGCAGAAAGACTCATGTCATGAAGGGAAATCCTGAGAGCATAAAGTCAAGTAAAACAGCATTTTCAAAATTGAGGCATGCTAAGCCGAAACAAGAAACTAAATTCTTTTTCGCCACAACTTAATCGAAGCATCGTTATGAATAACATGTGTAGCTCAAAAGCGACCCTCTAAATCAGTATAGAATCTAGGTAAAAGGGTCATATGCTATAGGGAAGAAGAAACTTGAAGCATCGTATCCAAAACAAGACGCGCTTATCTGATCAAAACAACGTTATCATGAATCACATGCGAGAAAATAAAAAGATAGCCTTGTAGAGTGAGGAAAAAAATGTGGCCAAGAAGACATGTTGGCATTTGAATCACCTGGAAGGGACACTGTCAGCTCAGGCTACAAAATTGCCTTGAAGATAATGTATCTAGATATATTTCATCCTCTTTAAAAGAAGGTATGGTATCGAAATATTGTGGAAATTACAAGTACCAGAAAGTGAAAGCTTTTTTCAATGGAAGGCTCTGAAAAATGGTATTTCATTTCGTGAAAATTTGTCAAGAGGGATACCTCTTGGTGACATCGATCCTCTGCCTAGTGTGTAGAAGTCATACAGAGAATACGGTTCACTAGCTGCTAATATGGAAATGTAGAAACGCCAGTCTTTAATGGCACTCGTTGTGCACCAAAGCTGGTTTAAAAAATTGTAGCGCTTGAGGAGGAATTCTGCCCTGTTTCGCCAAGTTTTTAGCGAAATTGTTTATCAATGGGGCATGTTGGGACACGTGGCTCGCAAATGAAATTTCGTTGGAGCAGGAAAGTACAATGCACATTGTTTTGGAAGGCCAACGTTTTAGGCAAATGAATGATGACACACCGCGGTTTGGGCAAATGAGATATGGGAATTATTGATCCGTTCTTTCCCTCCATTATGATACTCCGTTTGCCTCGATTTTTCAAAGCGGTGGAAGGAATGGGGCCATTTTTGGTTTAGTTTGAGCTTGAAAGATAAAAAGGTTGAAGTGGTCGGAGAAAAATTATCATTTTTATATTGACAAGCAAAAATTTTTTGTAGATTTATTTTGAAAGGTAAAATTTGAATTCTTTGATAATATTTTTTAAAAGAAAAATTGAAATGGCTCATACTATGTTTTTTAGTTTCTATTTCTTTTACTTTTATCAAAATGTGTAGCATATGTTCTTTTGGAAAACATGGTTTTTTCTTTTTTTACATTAATAATAATACCTTCAATAATTATCTTTTATTGTCTTTTATGTGCTTGCACATTTTTCATACTATATTTATTTGTAATAAAAATAATAACACCAAAAATTTATTTTTAATCAAAATCTATAGGATATTTTGTAATTAAAATGTTATTGATATATGATTTTTCTTATTTTTATTGTCATCATTTTAGGTTATTGATATAATATAAAGGTTGATGGGAAGCCAAAATTGGGGATGGAGTTTAATAGCTTGGAGGCTATTTGAAAGTTTTTAGTTAATTATGGTAGGAAAGTTAGGTTTGGAATAAAGAAATAATATATGAACAAGAGCAAAAAAAGATGGTTGTTCAATTGAGAAAGTTTGTTTGCTATAAATAAGGTGTGTGGAAGGTAGACAAAATAGATAATTACATAATTAATCCATGAAACAAGACCAAAACCAATTGCCAAGCAAGGTTAAGTGTCGTCAACATCAATGGGAAATTTAGAGTGCATTATTTTGTGGAAGAATACAACCATTGTCTTCATCTTTCAAAAACAATCATGTATTGGCATCTTAGTAAAATATTTTTGAAATTCAATGCCTTTGAGTTAGCAGATAATGCTGACATTTAACAAAGAGACTCATTTAACTTGATGAGTACTAATGCAGTAGGAAGAAATAACCTTAGATATATATATATGCTTGGATTAAAAAAAAATCTTTAAACCAGAAGGTGAAAGAGTTTAGTATATAGAGAAGTAAGTTGTCTAATACAATAGTTCCAATTAAAGTTAGTGAAAAATCTATTATTCTATCATACATATTATATAGATTCAAAGGAACAAATAACAAATGTATTTTGGACAGATATAAGGATACTTATTGATTACTATATTTTAGTGACATTATATCCCTTGACACTATGCATTATACTAATTATGCACATAGATCGCTTGTAGTGTTTATAGGATTTAACTATTATTGATGAAGGGTGATTTTTTAAGCTACTTTGTTATATGATGAAGCTATAAGGTCTTTTAAGTGGTTGCTAGAAACATTTTTAGAAGCCCATAAACAAAAAAGGCCTCAAACAATTTTTACAAATTAAGATAAAGCCGTAATCTGAGAACTTAAAAAGGTTTAGCTTGACACTTCGCATGGATTATGTACATGAATGGCACTTGATGTAATATGGCATCAAACATTTAGGCAATTTGATGAAAAATGAATCTCATTCTTGACTAACTTAAAAAAAAACATGTATGATTATAAGAAGGAAGCACAATTCAAGGTAGCTTAGAGGAACTTGCTTGTAAGGTGTAATGTTCATGAGAATGATTGACTGAGCCATGTATACAGTATAAAGGAAAAATGGATAGTATGCCACATAAAGAGAACTTTTATGTTAGGCATGCATAACACACAAATAAGTGAAAGCATGAATATAGACATTAAGAGTTGTATGAATGTAACACTAGACATCATTACATTCTTCAAGCATTTTGAAAAGGTGATGGGAGATAAGTGATGTAATGAGTTGAAGTGTGAATGCTTCATAGAGTCAACAACATTCTATGGTAATGTAAAGTTATAATTATAACCATTCACAACAATTTACTCTCTGCCAATGTTTCCTAAAAGAGAATGATTCAAATGCCAATTTTTTGTTTTTGTTTTCTATGTGGGATCATGACACCGCTCAGAAGTCAAGTGTAATATGGAATACCTCATCTAATGGCATCCTCAAGTATTAGTGTTTCCTACATTCAACAATTTAAGGTATATAAAGTTTTTCTAATTTCCATTTATTTAGCCTACTAACTTCAATATGTCATATTTGTCCTCAAGTGTTAGTGTTCCCTACATTCAACAGTTTAAGCTATCAAACATTCTTTTGATTTCCATTTAGTTAGCCTATTAAATTCAATAGGTCATATTTTTTTGAATTCCTTTTAGGATCAGACTATTGCACAAAGTCAAGTACAATATGGAATACCTCATCCAATGGCATCTTCAAGTGTTAATATTCCTTACATTCAACAATTTAGGATATCTAAACTTCTTTATTTAAGATTTATTAGCTTGCTAACTTCAATAAGTCATATTTCTTTGAATACCTTTTAGGATCACCACCGTTGCACAAAGTCAAGTACAATATGGAATACCTTATTCATTAGCATCCTTAAGTGTTAATGTTGCTTGTAAACCATAATACATTAGACTTAATTATCCTTCACTTAAGCTTGATTCCAAGAAATTCTAAAGAAAATGAGTAAAACCGTGGAATTTATTACGTTAGGTCGGGGGTTTAGATGTTCATACTTTGCCCTGTGAGTCTTGTGAACCTATCAATCACATTCTCTACTCAAACTCCCTTTATACAACTTATACATATCATAAAACAATTTATGAACCATGGATATTGAAGCCAAAAACCAGAAAAATGTAAATTTTCCTACAAGTCCAAAATTCAGATTTTTGATACCAACTTTGGAAATTCACCAAAAATTCTATATAACTCCAAATAATATACACTTTAGCTTTCCAAAAAGCTCTAAATAAGATCTACTTGCATGCTAAATTTTAGACCAAGAAGAGCTCATTTGGACAAATTTTTCTATAGCTCACTCTTATGGTCACTTTAGTGTCATCTATGGGTTCAATTTCGTCCAAATGGACTTCTTTATGTTCTAGCACTTCTTAGGCAAGTTTGAAAGCACAATTACATTATATATGAACTATCCAAGTGGTCCAAATTATCATGCATCTCAATTTTGCTATTCTATATGCAAGAATACACTAGCATTTGCAAGTCGTCAAGGCCCAAATCTTACATTTACATTAATTTGATATCAAATATGGTTTCTATGTCATCCATACATACTTTTACATTTACTCCAATTGTTATAACTCAAAAATAAGATATACATAAGTACTTTGACATCCTTCTACATTAAAACTATACATAATCATGCAAAAGTGTCAAGAGATGGGCATTTATGTTTCATGGAGTCCATCCTTTGTCTCTTGAGCTCCATCTAGATAATATAAGATGGGAGAGGGAAAATGGTGAGATTCATGAAATTTCAATAGCTCATATACTCATTCAAGAAAGTAATCAAGCTATATACACATGTCAAAGTATACAAGTAGGTATCCAATACCATTAAGACTCATTTAACACATAGTTTGCATGCCATGAAAATCATATCAATGCCAAGAATAAGCTCTAAGGACTTTTGGTCTAGTTTAACCCTATTTTTAAGACTTTTAAATTAGCCTCATCCTTATTCTAGGGGCTTTTGACTTAATCTCACTTATCTATGAGACTTTTGGCATTGTCTTACTTATTTTTAAGGGCTTTTGGCTCTACCCTCACCTATCACAAAGGACTTTTGGTACCACCTCACCCTTAAGAGCAATTTTCACAACCAAAATACAACCATATTGGTACCAATACAACAAGGCAACATCAAATGGCATATCTCACAACGTAAATGCACATACAAGCATACAATCATACAATGACAATTACATATCCATGAATGCAAACAAGAAGGAGTAAAGAGCCACCTTGCAATCAACACAAGCTTTCCTTTTGCTTTTCCTTCCCTTTTTGAGTTATACACCCATAACTAGATGGAGCTTGAGTTCTTTAGTCTAAACATAACAAAGAGGATTCAATTACTCTCTTTGAATAAGCCAAAGCATTAGACATACACTTAAGAAGCACATTTTGTCCATTAGTTTTATATTAGTTCCATTAATGGCTTAATGAAGCAACTACCATGATTCAATCTCTTAACTTTATTTTCTTCTCATATTTAGGCCTCTTAGTTCCATTTTGACTCCTTGAAGTCATCATCCACTCAATTCCAAGAGCCTAGGTCTATGTTGACTTTATAGGCTATATTATGGAACCTATTGACTCAACTTTCAAAATACTCAAGAAGAAGCAAGGGAAGGATTTGTAACAAAATGAAAAGAAGTTATCTTGAATCAAGCTCTTTCCAAGAGGTTCTTCCTTTGCTTAAATCTTCTCCTTAAATTTTTACACTTCCCCCTCTAAATCAAGCCCAAACCAAAACCATATAAGCACCTAAAACTATAGAAAGAGAGAGCAAAGAGAGAGGAACTAATTTTCTAAAGGAAGAAACCATGAATTCTTATAATTTTCTCACATTTTTCTTGATGTTCTCCCTTCTTTCTTGGCCTTCTTATGCGTCTCTCTTAGCACCCTTTCTCTTTTTGTTTTGGATGAAGGAAGGTCGGTTAAAAGAAATAAGAGGCTTTTGGGTTCTTTAAAAAGTAAAATTTTACTTTTTCACATTTTTTTCGAAACAAGTCTCACTATAATTGGAAACACCCTTCGCTACGCACGAGAACTTATCAGTTCCAGGTCCAAACTGTTCTCGTTATAGTTGGTGCTATTGCGAGAAACTTCCTAGATTTTGTATGGGACACGAACTCATTATAGCAGATTATATCCTTGCTATGCGGCACTACCTTCACTATATCGAATTGGCACCTCACTATAGCGAACTGACATCCTCACTATAGCAAACATGGATCCTGGATATAGTTGGTAGTCTTAGAAGAATTTCTGAAACCTTGGATGTTACATTGTCAGTCAACAATTTATGGTATGTATAGTTATTCTTATCACCATTCAATTAGTTTACTTATGTGCTTTCAATAAAAAAGCTAATGTTTCCATTTGTTTTGTAGGATAACGAAGATATTTTAACATAATTTGGTTGCAGTAGTCTTACAAGTTACTTGATGGTAAGTTTTAGTCAAAACTAATTTGTTCCTACCAGTTGAAAGTTAGATGTTTTGATTTGATTTTGGCTTGCAATATAGGTATCAGATGATCATCCTGTATAATCATTTGAAGTACTTGGCATATGTGGTGATGTTGCAAATCTTGACAATAATGAAGATTGATCAACTGGTGTCTTGTAATGAAGACATTACAAATATGTCTTTTGTTAATGTAATTTGTGGTGATTATATAGGTTTGTGTCTTGTTATACTAGAAAATAGATGTATACCTTTATTGAAAGAGAAATATCACACTTTGTTGCTCTATATAGCTTCAACTTATTATAAAGTTGCATTACAATTCAAAAAAAATATAAAGCTTTCTCTTTGACTAAATTGCCTTATATAGTTCAAACTATTCTATATGTCTATTCCAATTCAACATTATGTAAACCTATTCTAAATTGACACTTGAAACTTGTTTGGCTTGAAATTTGAAACTTTAGCTAGTATTGAAACTTGAAGGCTGAAAGTTGAAAATTAAGTCACTCTTCAAATAAGAAACTTGTCACTTGAATCTTTAGACTTGAGACTTGAACCTTGTGTTAGAAGTAAGGCAATAGACTTAGGTGTATAAGCACTTCCAATGCTAAAAGAACATAGGCATAGAACTCAACAAGTTTTGTTCCAATTACTTGCTTTCCTACAAAAATAGATTCCAAATAGTTAAAGAAAATTGAAAAATTAAGATTAAATTAAAATTTCAAGAAACATAAGCATGAACTCTATATAATGGTTGTTAAATCATAAATTGAAAAACCTTATTTTCAGATTTAAGAATTGTAAATTGTGTCTGGTTTACATGGAATTTTCATAATTCACAATGACTAGAATTAGTTAGTTGATGGTCATCAAATTGTGGCAAAGATCAAATTTGAAACTAGAGTCTACTTAAAATTGAAAGTTTTAAAGATAAGGCCAAGGGTGACAATTTAGTAAAGGCTTAAGAATGGATTCCATACTCTTACAACATCCAAGCATAAGCAAAAGTTGCACACATAAAACTAAAAAGATAAAAAGAAAGTATCAAATTTACTATTTTTTTAATTTGAAATTAACCAACACAATTTAGTAGAAAAAGTAGAAAACAATAAAAACTTCAAACCTATAATAAGGAAAATATATATCAATAATATGATAGGGAAAGTAAGGACTCCGTAAGCTTAGCTAGCAACTAACAAAAAAGGACAAAGTGACAACATTGATATTGAAAGGTAGATATTCAAGAGATAACAAGAATGAGTAATAAGTTGATATTGATGGTATAAGCCAATAGTCATTGAAACAAAAAGAGGGACAAAACAAAATTGCAAGGTACAATTGAGAGTAAAATGAACTGAAATAACCATTGTTAGAACAAAATATAATTTGGTTTCCTCAAATTCACTCGATTATTAACTATGGATTCATATAAATTCAAACACTTAATTTCTACTAATGGTTATAAAGTAGCTCATTCCTTTTTTTTATGATAGCCTAACTCACAACATAGTTCCTTCCATAAACCTCTCCCCAGTTAAAAAAAAACCAAAGAAGGATCACAAGCTCAATAGATCTTAAACTAAAAAAATCTTTATAGATAGTACCCAATATAAAATAGTGGTAGCTCTTGTTCAACAATAGGCCAAAATTTTTTTGGCATGAGTATAAGAAAAAGAAAACATATAAGCAAGAGAGGAAGTTTAAAGCCATTAATTCAATCTCAATAGAATTCAAAAATGTAACTCAACACTTGAAAGAACTAACTCTTTGGGAAGTTCACAAAATCGAATCCAAAAAGAAAGAGGCTTGCTCACCATTGCTTTGCACTATGATGATCTAGATGAAAAAGATAAAAAAAACTCCCAAATTTGAAGCTCCCATGGTAAAAAACTCTTAGATTTGAAGAGCTCACTTCATTTTCATTAAGTGGAGATGGCATTTTCATTTTCCAACAAGTTCCACATATTTTGGTTTATCTAAACAATTCTCCAATAGATCTTTAATCTATTTTTGGTTCATTTGCACAATCCTTCCATAGATGGATGTTCTAGATTGCAAAATGTGGCTCATCTACGCACGTTAGATTTGGCCTTCCAAAATGCACTATTTCACTAAAAGGCAGAATGCTTGTCACACTTTCAACTAAGGATGTGATGAACAGTTAGGATTTATGCAATTGACAATGCATTCCATTCCCACACAATGGAGAAGATCTGCATTCCTTTATGAGGCATTTTGACACTATGTCTACAATTTCAAAAACTAATCCTTGACATTCAGTGTTTGATTTTATTTCTTCATATAATTTTTTTTTGAATTTTTTTGTATAGAATCACAAAGTGCAAGACTTTGTGTTTCATTATTTGCTTTTTAAAATTTATTTTTACACTAAACACAAAAAGTGCTAAACTTTATATTCAAAATAAGCTATTTTAAAGGGGATATAAGTCTAGTAATCCTGCATCTTGTATAATTTTATTATAAAATTTAAAAAAAGTTATATAAGAAAAGAATTGAAGCTAAGGATAAAATTACTTGGTTAAGGTGAAAAAAAGGCTAACATATCACCTTTTAACAAGGAAGAGAGAGTGCAAGAAAGATTATGGGAGTTTGTTTTAGGGATTCAAAACATGAATTACTCTCTCTCCCCTTCATTTTGAATGACATGTTAAGCACTATACATTTGACTCTTCTTTGACATTCTGGTTGGGAGAGAGTTAATTTAAAGTAAAATTATAATAGAAGAATTTAAGTTGAAAATTTTACATTTTAAAATTGTTTTGATGGATTTCAAGATAAAAATTTTGATTGTACAAAAAAAATTACAATTTAGGATCTCAAGTTAACATTATTTTTACTTTTGGATCTTTTAAAATAATTTTAAATTTCAATATAAATATATTTAACTGAGAGACCTTAATTGTAATTTTCTTTTAATTTAATTAACCTAATTTAACTAAAATATATTCAACTAAATGAATTACTCTCTTTCTCTCTCTCTCACCCTATTTTTTTTAATAGAATAATTTTGCTAATTTAATTAAAATATACAAAATTTTCAAATCTTTTTTTAAAGACCCACAAAACACTTCATTCATATTGAGACTCATAACTTGTTTTTATTTTTTTCCACCAATCATATAATATTTTGTTTTGGTGTATTAAAGTTGTAATTAAATTTTAATTTTTAAAAATTAAAATTTAATTGCTTGGATGTATTGATCTAATAATTAGCTTGACCATTGGGAAAATTGCACATAACTATTAATCATATTATTTTGTTTGTGTAGTGTGACTTGTAAATAAAGAGCTTAAACCACAAAATATTTTGGCCTCATCCAAAGCTACTTTGAAAACTCCAAGGTTGCAAGCAAAGCATCAATAGAAAAATCCATACAAATATTTTATCTTCTTCTACAATATTATGGTTCTTTAAAAAGAAATTAAGTAGGCATCCCTTAGAGAGTTCAGGCCAAATGGATATAGCCAACTTCAATGTAGTAGATCGACAAATTTCAAAAATGCTCGATGTTATGAGGAAAGCTATTTGATAAATGAGAAATCTTTATGGTCAAAACTTCTTACTTCCATAGGTGCCCATAATGTTTTCAAACCAAAGATAATTGAATTATTATGTGTTTGATGTTTTTGTCATTATTTATTTATATGTTCATTATGGGTCTTTATGAATTCACTTTCTGGCTAGCTCCCACTTATTTCTATGTTTGTTCAACATTTGAGAATTGTTTTTATTTTCTGCAAACATAAAAAGTAGTACTAGAGAGCATGGTTTAGGCCTAGGAAACTCCATATATATTTGTATTTCAATCCTTGGTATCTTATTTATTTAACAATCATCTAAGAACTACTGTATGTTCAAAAATTAGTTCATTTCCCATAGTTTTCTTCAATCCATTTTCTGAGTGACTACTAGATGAGGAAGGAAAAAGGATGAACAATGAATTATATATTGAACTTACTCGGAAGTAATTTTGAAACGTCTGGTACGTTGCAAAAACATCGAAACGGGCTGATTTGAAAAGTAAGTCCCCTGAGATGAGTGATTCAAGACCCAATAAAATTTAAATAAAATTTTAAATAATAAAAAATGAGGATTTGAGCTTTGAGTTGCCCAAAAATTGGGGTCGGAGTGATCCAAAAAATTTGTCAAAAGACCAGTGGCATTTTCATAAATAAGTACAATTTTAGAAAAATGCCTAGGAGGGCTTTTTAAATGGAAATTTTGAATTGCTCAAGGTTCTCAGAGACCCCAAAAACTATGGGAAGCCCCGGGACTGGTGAAGTCCCTCCGGTGTACTTTTTTCGATGTTAGATGATCTAAACTTTGACCGATTCGTTTGGGAAGGTTTTAACTCTGATTTGAGTGATTCCAAAGGCATTTTATTAAATTGGGAATCTAAATTTTATGATGGAAAAGAAAATTCTAAAAAAGGAGCTAAAAGAAAGCCAAACTGGGAATGCCATTATGGAAGGACAAAAATGAAAACAAATTGGCAAAGGAAGCTTCTAAATTCTCCTTTTTAAGCCACATTCATTCTCTCCCTCCCTAAACCGACTTTCTTCTACCCAAATTTCAGAAAAGAAGCTGTTGTCTTGCACACACAAAGAGAGGGAATTTTGGAGGAAGAAAGCAAGGCAAAAGATGAGAAAAGGTTAAGGATTTCATACTCTTGCTCTCCCACTCTTGCTTCCCTCCTTTTAGGCTCTCTTTCCATGGCTTTCTTGTGATGGTTGGCTCTGTTTTGGTCCAGAATTTTAGAGGGGGAGTTCAAATTGGTTGAACAAGGGAGAACCAAGAAGGAGAAGTCTTGGAAGGAAGCTTGAAACTAAGGTAAATCTTATTCCTAATTGCTTCTTTTTCTTCTTCTTCTTCTCTTCCATGGCGGGACGCCTAAAACAGAGCCATGAAGAGGGAAGAGTTTCTATTTTATAATCCAAAAGAAAGCATCAAACTAGGCCATAAGAAGAAGGAATACACTAAAAAAATGTGTGGAAAACTAGTAAAACTCAAGTTAAAAAAGTGTAGGGTGCTTGAACATAGTTTAAAATCTAGGTTGATTCAAGACTTCCCCATCATATGTGAGTGTTTGTTTGAGTTTCTAAGACTCCTAGGGAGCCTCCCAAGTGCCCCATCAATTAAGGAAAAATCCCAAACTCCATGGGTCTTTAATGGAAGCATAAATAGGCCAAGACTCATAGAAATAGTTAGGAAATGTTTTAAATAGTTCCAAACTTGATTTGGGACTTTATATGATAAAAGAAGATAAGAGAAACCCTTCAAAAAAATTTAGAAACTTTAGGTTGGGAGATGAGGCAATGGCTTCCATAATGTAACCTTATGAAGCAACATGGACCTATGTTTGTGAAAGTGAGTGTGGGATGGCTTCAAGGACCTTAAATGAGGTCAAGAGGTCTAAATATGACAAGAGAATGGAATTAAGAATTTTACTTGTGCTAGTTGCTTCATTAGGTCATTAATAGAACCATATTGTGACAAATATAACAAAGTGTAGTCTTAAGAGTGAGTTGGATGTTATAACTTGTTTTAAGAGTATAATTAAGTGTTGTTTATTGTGAATAGGCCAAGGAAATCCAACCCCACCTCCTTGTGTTTGTGGAATTGAAAAGGAGAAGGAATAAGCAAAGTAAAGCTTGAATTTGCACCAAGGTAGCTCTCCACCTTTTCTTGTTGCATATAGTGTCATTGTGTGCTTGTGTGTATGTTTATATATTTGAGACATGCCACTTGATTCTATGTTGCTATTTTGGTACCAATATGCTTTCTTGAATGTCTTTGAATAGTGGAAATGGCTCATAAGGGTGAGGTAGTGCCAAAAGTCCCTTAATATGGGTGAGAAGATGCTAAAAGTCTCATGGCATGGATGAGACAAAGCCAAAAGTCCCTTGGATGGGTGAGGCTAAGTCAAAAGTCCCAAGAACTAAGAGTAAGGCAATCCAAAAGTCTTATAAATGGGGTGAGGCCAAAACTAAAAGTCCTTAGAGCTCATTCTTATTCTTGACATGTGTTTGTGACATAAAAATGTAGAAATTGGATGCTTCATCGATTGAGTAGTTTCATACTTGTACCTTTGACATATTATATGCCTTGAAAATGTGCTTGAATAAGTGTATGAGCTATTGAGATTTAATGAATCTTACCCTTTCCTTTCTCTTATCTCATATGATTTAGATGGAGTTCAAGATCCAAAGGATGGAAGTCAAGGAGCTTAAATCTCCATCTCTTAGTAAATCTTTTCATTTTTTATGTATTAGGATGTCTAGAATATCAAAGTAGATATGTAAATGTTATTTTTGAGCCATGACACTTTGAATAAGTGTAAAACTATGTAAAGTTAGTGTATGAATCAAGAATAGAGTTAAATGAATAGAAATGTCATTTTGACTACTTGGGAGCCCACTTGTGCATGTATATTTATGGAAATTGTAATACCCCAAAAATTAATTAAGGTGTTAATTATGGATTAGGTTAATTAAGAATAATTAATATGGAATAATCAGGTAAGTTAAGTAAATGAAAATTTTGGAAAGATACATTATTAATATGGGTTTGAGATTTAATTGGGAGAAAAAATTTCATCTAGGCCCAAGTTAACATAAGAGATCATGATAAGAGGCTAATGGGGGCCCAATAGCTAGGTGCAGGCCCAATATAATTCAATGTGATAGAGGCCGAAGATTCACCTTATATAGGCTCTTATAATTGTCCCAATAACCCTTGTACAAACCCAAAACCTTTGAGCTCTTAAAACTTATTCTGGCCCAATGAAATTTCAGCAGTCCAATGCATAAGAGTTAGCCCAACAAAGCTAAAATTTGAAACCAAATAGAGTTGGACCTTAGAGCAACCCATGACCCATCTTAAACCCAACTAAAACCCTAAATACTTAGCCTCTTCCCCATTTGTTGAAACACAAGAAACACATCTCAAAATTCAGAGGTCCAAAGGAGGCTCTAGGGTTCTTGGCATAAATCCACCATTTCTCACCTCTAAGCTCAAAATCAGTCAATGTACTTGTTATATATCTTAATCCTCTTCTCTTCCTCTTTAATTTGGCCTGATTAGTTTTTCATTTAGAGTATTTTCACCATACCCAAAAATCTGAAATGTGGTTGTTTGGGATTTTCTTAGTGAAATTCGTAGGTTGAGGCTAGGGCTGACATTAGGTAAGTATAAACCCTCTATTTTGATGCTTTCTTTGCTACTTTGAGACCCCCATAGCTGATTTATAATATGGGTATTAATTTTATACGAATTTACTTAAGATTTTGGGTGAAACATTGAGGTTTCTGGTAGAGGACACATCAATCCGAATTTGGGACTTGTAGTGGCTGGGTAAGTGATCCCTAAGTAGTCATTAGCATTTTAAATTCTTTGGGTACTTGTTGTAAATGTTAATGATGAATTAGAGTAGTAATTCTCTGATGCTATGATTATAGGGAGATTTTCTACCATTGGTGGCTGTTGCAATTGTCTACAAGTGAGGTAACCAAGTTTATATTAATTCCATGTATATATTTGTTTTAATTTCATATTTTGCTGTATATAAATGATTTGAAATGTTGAATGAATTGGTTGGCTGTCATTATATTATGATTGGACCTTGTGAGTCCATGGTAGAGCTGTGGTGCGACTGCCACCCGTGCATGTGTTTCGATCGGGTACCGGGTTATGATCAAACCCCAGATGCACCAAGCCCTGGTTGTGCACAATAGGGAGTAGGTGCAGTGGATGGGTCTCTCCCAGTGTTAATGGCCTTTAACTTGTGAAAATATGATTGCTAGTATGGGATAGTAATTATGATAGCCTAATTATTTTATTTATAGATATGACTGGTCTTTTTCTGATGCTTATGTGAAACTATGCATATATGCTAATTAAACTGGAATATATAATGGAATTGCCTTGGTTATTGAGATTCGTATCTCACCTCGTTTTATGGGATTAAACATTTCAGGTGAAGGCTCTTCAGGTAAGGATAAGGGCAAGCAAGTGGATGAACATCTATGAGCTGAGGCCTGGTGTGGGGAGCTACACTTGGTCTGAGTAGAATAGAGTAGATGCTAATTTTTGTTAACCTCTGTATAACATCAT
Source organism: Erythrophleum ivorense (assembly GCA_026724425.1). Lineage (NCBI taxonomy): Eukaryota > Viridiplantae > Streptophyta > Magnoliopsida > Fabales > Fabaceae > Erythrophleum > Erythrophleum ivorense. The sequence goes on from JAIUCV010000392.1 coordinate 26,769, forward strand.
CATGTATCTGTATTGCCAAGTGTAGGAATTTGTATTTTGTTAACACTGAATGTAACTATCGAGAAGTAGGCTTTATATTAGCTATTGATGGATATATGAACTTTGACACTTATTTTGGCTTATGAATCTATGATATAACTGACTATTTGAGTAATGTAATCCTATGATATTGATTATAGACTTGAACTATTGATGCATGAAATACCCAATGTAAGTATGATTGAATGACCATTGTGAAAAATTTGTAAATCTGTTGAAATAAGACCAATGAATGAGTAGGAGAATCCATCTTTAATTGTGGGATGGGTAATGATCTAATGGCTAGTGAATTCAGTAAATAAATGCTATTAAAATCTCATAACAAGTAGGAGAGTGACCCTAGAGAATCCTTAAATAGAGAGTGGAGAGTATGAGGCAAGATCTTAAAAGTAATAGGATCAGAAGGCATTTGGCCACGGCCAAAATATTGTTAGCCGCGGCCAATAGTGGCGAAGTTGCCCAAGGAGAGTACCAGAGAGCAATTCGCCGCGGCGAATGTGGAATTGGCCGTGGTGAAATATGAGAGGCTAAACTGGGAGTCGTCCAGAGGGAAATTCATCGCAGTGAAGTGGGGAATTAGCCGCGGTGAACTTTTGTGAAAATGAGTCAGGCATTCTAGAGAAGAATTGGCCGAGGCGAAAGGAGGTATTGGTCGCAGCCAATAGCTGAAGGCAAGCGAGGGAAGTTCCAAGAGACTTCTTCGCTGTGGCGCTATGTAGGTTGGCCACGGTGAAGGTCCAACTCACCGTGGTGAACGATGAGAGAGGTGAAGCCGAGGGGAATTGGCTGCGGCGAATGTCCTAAAACCCTTATATTGACTAGGAAATCTTGATTTTTCATATGGTAATCTCGAGAGATGATTTAGAAACATTAATAGAAGATAAATGAGAATTGGAAATGATAGGTAATAAAATTAAGGCTCATAAATGAATGTTGGTTTCCCCCCGAGGTACATAAGTGTTTGTAATTATGTGGTTAATGACTCTAATAATATTAAGGTTCAAATTTCCCTATATTTCCATAATGTAATTAGTCTTAATGCCACGTAACCCTGCTTTTATGGTTATTAATCACGTGTTTAACCTTAATTAAAATGATTAGAAGTTAGAGTCGTCACAGAAGTGGCATGATGAATTTGGGTTGTATGAGGGTTTAGACCTTATTAGAGACTTATTTATACTATATTTATGCTTTCCAAGTTGCTCAAATGTGGGTGGAACAATGTAAAGCTCATTTGGACCAAATTTGCCTCTTGTTGGAACTAAAAGTGCCTTAATCTTGAGCTATTACAAAGTTTGACCAAATGACTTCTTCTTGACTTGAAATTTTTCATGCAATTAGATCTTGCCTAGAGCTTTTTGAGAAGTGAAATATTAGGTCATTTGGAGATCTGTGGAATTTTCTATGATTTTTCAAAATTGGTATCAAAATTTCGGATTTGCACCAGTACTGTTCATTTAATTAGTTGAGAAATTGTGTCATTCGAGGGGACAACGTAGTCCAATGGCTACAAAATTTTATGGGCAAAAACTTGATATCATAGTGACTTGTAGCAACTAGAAGCACCTCATTTGAAGGTCTGAGTTAAGAGATATAAATTTTTGAATTTTTGGAATAGCAACAGTAGCACAACATGACTTGAGTCACTGGTCCATTGAATTTTAGTAGTTGAACATGCTTGCTCTGGTCTGAATATATTTTTACCATAAAGCTAACATTCATAGCTTTCCAAATTGGTATCATTTTCATGGATTGGAATTTTTTGAAATTAATTGGATATTTTTGAAGTTTAAAGTAGACATTTACATCATTACCAGTAGTTGTCCAAACCTTTGCCCCTTTTCATATGTTAAATGCTTTCTATGTTATGTTTCATGGCCTAGAAATATTTTTACATAAAGTAGACACGTTTAGCTTTCTATAACAGCTAAGAATGTATGATTTCAATTTTTCTAGAATTAGTTATGAATTTTAAAACTTCATATCAATAATTTGAACTAGTAACCCAAACAGCAACGACCTCAGTGGCTTTTTGGATGTCAAATATTCTCCCCTTAATGATTCATGATCTGGAATTATTTTTACCATGGGGTAGACATCCATAACTTTCTGGAATGATAAATTTTGCTGGGTTTCAATTTGTGTGGATTTAGTTATGAATTTTCGAAGTTGTGACAGAAAAATTGAAATTTTGGCTGAAAATAATAGTGTGAGTTTGATACTCCCCTTTGAATTCCAAGAGTTGTGGGCCAACTTAGGTGATGTAAATGAATTATATTTATGTAATTAAATATAAGAATATGAGGTATGAGCTCATAGGGTCCACATGACACCAAATGAAATTTTCATATGTGACGCAATGTGAAATAAGGCATTATTTTAATGTAATTTTTCCATTCCCTTTGTACAATTCATAATATGAGACATAGAAATGATAGAAAGCAAGTTAAAAATATATGGTGTTACAAATTTGATCTAAGATTTATTTTTATCTTAGTATTTTAGATGTTAGGAAGTATCTAAGATATTTGTATTTGGTATATTTAATAAAATGTCTAATATGATCAAATAATAAGATGCATGAAATTACTTTGGGTGTAATGATGTACCATAAAAATATTCTTGGGAATCCCACATCCTTAAATTTTAACTATTTTTTAAAACAAAAATTTAACTTTAATATAATGAAAGTGGATAAAACTTAAGCTTAAATTTTGGTGCATATGCTATCAAGTTCTCTGATAAAAATACAATAAGTGAACTTCTTTCTTATAACTTAGCACCAAATATTTAATCTTTTAGAAATTTCTTCCTTACATCATGTTTTTATTGGAAAATTTGATAACAAACACTTATGAAATTCTACTTAAGTTAGTCCTTATAAAACAATGATTGTATTCATTTTATGACAATTTCAATTGTTATACCAAATATTGAAAAAAAAATCTTAAATACCATGACATATATCTAAGATATCAAATAATGTAAACTAACATGCATCAAACACTTCTTAATACGTCCTAATTTCAAACTTATGCTTTAGTTGTAAAATAAACATGGATGATATTGATCCTCTTTTCTCTTTCTTCTTTTGGGTATGAAGGGGAGCTTTGATAGAGTTAGTAGCCATAGCCTCACTAATGTTCACCCTTACCACCTCGATCATTGCATGCTTGGACTCGCATAAGGTTGATCCTAAGCTTTTGATTCCTTTGGCAATATTTATAATAGTCTTCCTCTTCCTAATGGTCATAGTCCTTCTATCTGGGGGTCATATGAACATAGTCTTCACATTTATTACTTCTCTAAAAGGCACTATAACTCTTACTCATGCTCTCCTTTATGTAATATCACAATGCATTGGCTTAGTTTTTGGCTTTCTTATAAAGTGTGTGATGAAGAAAAACTTGGCACATACATATTTCTTAAAAGGCTATGCTGTTAATGGCATGAAGTAGCAAGATGCTTTATTATTAGAATTTTGTTGCACTTTTATGGTAGGTGTGATTATTGCTTTTGATAAGAGAAGGTCTGATGATTTCGGGTAACCAATGGTGTGTTAAGTTGTTGTAGGAGCCACAATATTAGCAGTATTTATGTCTATTATTGTAACCATGATTTTAGTTAACTATTAGAAAAATCGCAGCTAAATCATGGTTTAGCCATGGTTAAAGTAAATTATGATTTCCATAACTGTAGTTAAACTTGGTTTAGCCACAATTTATCTTAATTGTGGCTAGACCATTAATATTAAATGTGATGGTTTGAACTGTTGCTACAAAATAACTTTCTTTTTTTAAACTATTAAACTATTGTTCTCTTGTTTTTTTTTCATACCTGTAACAACAATTACAATGAGACCAAAGCTAATTTTTAGCTAAACAATTTTTAAGAAGACCAACAACTAAACAACCAATGTGCTAATTTTCCAACAACCAACAATTTTCTAATAACCAATTCCCAACCAATTTTTTTCTTCTTCTTGAACTAACTTCATTTGGTGCTTAGACTGAAGAAAAGATTCTTTGAACATTCTAGCAGCAAGAACCAACGACAAACTAATAAATAGTCCTAGGGTTTAGCTATGATTTAATACATGGTTAAACCTTGGTTTACCCACGTCTTATGTAACATTCAATTTTCTGAAAATGAGAGAAAACATGAAAAACGTAACGTACAATTTCTCCGTAAATGAATGAAATTCACCGGATACAAAAAGAAGTCCCCCAAGATGATGTAGTTAAGGTTCCAAAAAAATTTGGGAAGCATTCTAGATTCCTAAAAATAAGAATCCAAGGCTCAGATAGAAAGAAAAATGGAGTTAGAATGAAGAAACAATTTCTTACGAAAAACTTATGATACGTAATGGCATTTTCGTAATTTTGAGAAAATTTTGGAGTTCACACAAGAGGAAATTTTAAATGAAATTTTTGAGCTCTCTAAGGTTCTCAGAGGCCCTGAAAACCATGGGAAGGCCCGAGCCCCTCCGGTGGACGTTTTTCAACGTCGGTGTACCCAAACTTTGACGGATTCGTTCGAGAAAGTTTTAGCTCCAATTTGAGTGATTCTAAATACATTTTATTAAATTGGGAACCTAAATTTCATAATGGAAAAGATGGTTCTAAAAAAGGAGCTAAAACGAAGGAGAAAAAAATACCAAGAGCAAAGGGCAAATTGGGAATTTTTGAAAAAGTGTTCCTTCCTCCCTTATAAATAAGTGGCGCCTCATACTTTCCCTCATTTAACTTCAGATAGTTCTGCCTAAAACTAGAGAAAAACCCTAGAGGACGAGGCGCACAAGAGGAGGAAGAAAAGGAGGAGAAATTCAAGGTAGAAAGGTATAGATTTTCATGGTTTTTCATGTTTTCTTCATTCCAAACCTCTTCTCCTCCATTCTCCTTTGTTTTCTATGATTATAATGACATTTATAAATCTGTTTTAAGGGAGAAATTGAGGGGAAAATTCGGATTTGAAGAGAGGAGCTTAAAGAACACAAGATTCAAGTGAGAAAAGCCATGAAAATAAGGTATTTTTTTCTTCTATGGTTGCTATCCTTTGCTCCCTTTCTCCACATTTCGCCCTACTTGAGAAGACTTAAAAGGATTTGATTTTTAGGCAGAACCAAGGGTGATTCTAAGGAAAAAGGGTGTAGAGATTAAGAATATGCAAAAAGAATTAACAAAAAATCATTTGATTTCAAGATGCAATTTCTAGGGTTTCAATTGTACCTTGTAAAATCTATTATTGTATGATGATTCCTAGGCCTAAATAAGAGTTTAAATGAACTCTCAAGATCCCTAAGATGCTCCCTACATGCTTCCTCCTTCAAGAAAACCAAACAAAATCCATGGAGACTAACAAGCCTCATGGTCTTGGTCAAGCATGGTTGGGATAGCTATGGAAAGTTTTAAATTTTTCTAAACCCATTCTTGAGTCATATATGATGAATGAAAATGAGGGGAGGCCTTGAGAAAAATTTAGAACTCATAAAAAGTGAGCTGGTGCTTTAGGTTCCATATTATGACCTAAAGAAGCAACATATAGTTGGGCTTTTTGTTTTAATTGTGTGATGACTCCAAAAAGCTTAAAAGGAGTCAAGAATCATATTTGAAAGGAAAGAATGGAACCTAGAAATTAATTGAGGGGTGTTGCTTCATTAGGTACATTTATGGACCATAATAGGGTTTATAGAATAACCTAGTATCTAAACAAGTTATGTGGCCTTAGAATTTGTTTTATAAACCTAATTAGCTTCCATAAATTGTGTCTAGGCCAAGAGAAAACATCTCTACAAGTTTGTGTGTGTGTGACCGAAAAGAGGAGCCTGAATCCAAAAAGAAAAGTGTGTAATTATGTATAAGGTAGCTCTCTCCACCTTCTCTCATGCATGGATGTATGCTTAGCTTGTTTTAGAATGTGTGTATGTGTATTTTTAAGCCATAAAAAGTATGATAGCATGATTTCATATGCCATGATTTTATGATGACATATTATGTTTTATATGATGTTTTTTATGTGTGCTTGGATTTGCTTGAGTGTAGTAAGGCCAAGAACCCTTAGCTATGGTGAAGATAAGCCAAGAGCCATTGAAATTAGTTGAGACAAAGTAAAGAGCCTTCCAAAAGCAAGATGGGCTCCCAAGAGTATGGTTAAGTCTAAGAATCTCTTAAAGAATGGGTGAGGCAAGTCCAATATCCACAAAAAATTGGGTGAGGTCAATCCACTTGCTTGGCAAGCCTTTGTATGCTATGTATGATATTCTCAAATGATTAAAATGCTTCTTGAATGTTTGCACATGTCAACATGACCATACATGCAATTATAAGACTTGTTTGTATCCATTATATATGATTGAATGGGAGATGAGTTATTGGGATTCTTTGAATCTTATTCCTTTCTCTCCAATGATCTAACATGCTAGGTGGATCAAGTGGAAAAGGTAATGGAAGCCAACTACCTTAAAGAAGAGAGCTTAGCAACATAATGCATGGTTTTTAGTCTTTAAAGCCATATTCATGTCAAATGATGTAACCTATGTTTGTATATGGTCTATGACTTTTGAAACATATGTAATTATGATATTATGTGATGTATAAATAAAAGAATATGATATGTGAATGCTAAAGTGTAAAGTGAGTATGTAATGCCAAGTTATGATTCTTGAAAAGTTAATGTAAGTGTGTATAAGTGTGGATGAAATAGTCAAAATGAGATGCATGAGGTTTGGGACCATTTGGGCAGCTCACACAAGTCCTAATCATTCTTTTAGACTTACCCAAAAGGTGTCAAACCCCAAGAAAAGCCATTTAGACATTTTGGTATTCCATATGGAGTTAAAATTGACCATAATGGAACCTTAAGTCACTTTTTATCCAAATGAGCTCTTCTTGATCTAAGATTTGGCATCCAATTAGAGCTTGATGAGAGATTTTTGGGAAGCTAAAAAATATAATTTTCAGAGGTTTACATAATATTTGATGAATTTTTAAAGTTGGAAATTTTTTTGGTTTTGGTCATGTCACTGTTCATACTGATCCAAAAATAAAATCTGTCACACAAAGCTCAGATGATATCCAATTACCACGTAATTTTATAAAAAGAAACTAAACATTTCCAGTGACTTGTGCCAATTGGAAGCACCTCATTTAGAGGTCTAGAGAGGGAGATATGAATTTTTAAAGATTATGTCTAGTATTAGGAGCTTCACCTGACCTCAATTACTGTGTTATTGAATTTCAAGATCTGGGCATGCCTGAGATGGTCTAGAGTTATTTTTTCCCTCTAGCTAACATCCACATCTTTCCAAATTGGTATCATTTGCATGTATTGGATTTTTTGTGGAATTAATTGGATATTTTCAAAATTTGCTGCAGAAATTTGTGACAATACCAGTGGACAACTTGACCTCTGGACCATTTCATATGTCAAACATCCTCTGTGATAAATGTTATAGTCTGTACATATTTTTAGTATAAGTAGACATTTGTAACTTTTCAAAATGACCAATACATGATTTTGATTTTTTTAGAATTAGTTATGAATTTTCAAATTTAGTCAAAAAAGAGTCAAATTCTGGCTTAAAATATACATGAGTATTTTGAGCTTCCCTTTGAATTCTATGAATTGTGGGCCACATTTTATGATGCAAGTGAGTTGTAATCATGTAATTAAATATGAGAATATATTGTGTGAGCTCACACGGTCCACGTGACACTAAATGAAATTTTTATATATGACGCAATGCAATTAAATGCATTATTTTAATGGATTTTTCTTGCTTCCTTCATGGAATTCATGATATGATGCATGAGAATGTTATGAAATAAAATAGAAATATATAGTGTTACATCTTATATTAACCATGGGTAACCCAAGGTCTAGCTATGGTAAAATGACCATGGCTATTAGTAGTATCTATCATGGTTTAATGTAAATTGTGGCAAAATCCTAAGACTTAGCCACAATTATTAAAATCGTTGTTAAGACCAGTTTTAACCACGATTTTAATAACCATGGTTAAATCTCTATCACAAAAGCTTTTTTTATTTTTTCCTTTGGTAGTGTTTTTTTGGTTTGCATCTTCTATTATGTTGTCTTTAAGAACCTACCCAAGGAGGTTTTGATTCGTGTAGATAGAGTTTGCTTCTCTTCAATGGGAGAGGATTGGTTAATTTGACAAAATTAAAAATGAAAAATAAAAACCTTAAAAAGAAAGAGAGGGATAGATGCATTGTGTTTACTCATGTGTTTTTATTAATGTTTAGTTTGTGTTAAGTCTAGGTTATAATATTTCATTTTCAATATCTTGTAACTTCATGACGGTTAAGGTTACATCTTTGTAGAATAAGCACCTTTTATCTTGAAGAGGATTAATAATGCATGGTATTGGATTAAAGGCTATTTCATATTTTAATTATGAGAAACATTTCTAAAATAATATAAAAAATATGATTGGGCTAAAAGTGTATAATATTTAGTAAATGTTTTCTTTTGTATTGGGCTAAAAAAATTAAAACCAAAAAATATTTTCACCTCATTCGAGGTTAGTTTGAAAACTTTTAAAATGTAACAGACCATCACTAAACTCATAAATTAAGGTCATTTTGACACTTGTAGAATGCCAGCCTCCATATTTCACTTGTTGTTGTTATTGATGTTGTCATTGTTGTTATTGTTATTATTATTATTATTATTATTATTATTATTATTATTATTATTATTATTATTATTATTATTATTGTATTTTATGATGACCACAAAGTGGCAAACTTCTTTTTTGCCATTCAGTATAAACTAATTTATGAGATCATATTTTTTGTACAAGTTTTAAGAGATCATAATGTACTTGTGTTGAATTTTTTCACTCCTAAAGTTTATACCTCCTTTGTAAATAATAAGAAAAAGGGAAACAAATTATTGAGACGCACATAGTTCATTGACAACAATTATGCAACAGAGTATGGCTGCAATTACGCTGTTGAATTGGAGACGGGACTCCACCATGAAGAATTCTATTATATTTTAGTTTAATTATATTTTTTTTGTTAAGAGTTGTACTATAGTTCGTGTTTTTTTAATGTTTAGTAATCTAAATATCATTTTCTTAACTAAAATATCTTTTATTAATTTTTTTTGGATATTGGATTTCTTAAAAAAAAAAAAGAATAGGAGATTTGTGACTCATGAGAATATGAAGACCTTGGATGTAATATCTGTCTTTTTTTTTTTTTGAACTTTTTCTTTGATAGAATTTTATTCAAAAGAGAATTTATTTTTTGATTTGCTCAAAGGAAAAAAAATCTTTTACTACTTTTAAAAAATTAAAATTTAATTAAAACTTTAATACACCAATAAAAAATATTGCATGTTTGGTTGAAAAAAAAATCTAATTATGAGTATCAATATATAAGGAGTGTTTTGTGGGTCTTTAAAAAAATTGAATATTTTGTATATTTTAATTAAATTGAAAAAATTAATTTATTAAAAAAAAGGAAAGAGAGAGAGAGGGAGAGAATAATTGGTACAATTGAATATATTTTAGAATATATTTGGTTGAATAACATCAAAGATAAAGAAATATAAAATATAGATAGGTAAGATAGGAAATAATTTTTATGCTTTTACTTTTAAAAAGGTAATTTGATAGTTAAAATTATAATTTAATAAATAAAATAAAAAAATAAAAAATAATAGATATTATATAAAATATATGAAAAGAATGCATTGAATTTGTGATGAACTAAACGAGGTATTAGTTAAATTAGGCACATTGAATTAATTGTAGTTAAATGTTGAGAAAAAGGCAAGGACATATTACTTCACATGTCATTCAAGGCGAGCGGAAGAGAGAGAGAGAGAGAGAGAGTAATTCGTGTTTTGAATCCCTTCAATACAAACTTTTATAATCTTTCTTGCACTCATTTCTCCCTTATTAAAAGGTGGCAGATCAACCCTTTTTTATTACATGGGATGCGCCTTTAAATTTTAGCCTGTATTGCACTCCAAGTCTGGCACTTGGCGTTTAGTGTAAAATATATTTAAAAAAAAATCAAGCTCGAAATCTGGCATTCCGTGATCTTATTAAAAAAAAAATAAGTATATGAAGAAATAAAATTTATAACTGAGTGTGTCAGAGTAATTAGTTTTTAACCTTGTAGTAGTATCGTCAAAATATGATAGTTAATCTTAAAAGGCTAGCTGAATGTAATTCTTTTTACAAAAGGGTTAAAGAAAAAAAAGAACAAATTATCATATATTTTGTCTAACCCCTCTCAACCAATACGTAATTCGTACCTATTCAAGCTTTGAAATTTTAACTTAACTTCCTTCGATTTTGAATAAAATTTAAAAGAAGTCTATAAAATTATTTATAAATTTATCTAAAAATTTCATGTTTAAAATTCTATTGAACAGACAACATTTGACGACGTCACTCCTAATCAAAATTCTATTATTATTATTATTGTATTTTATGATGACCACAAAGTGGCAAACTTCTTTTTTGCCATTCAGTATAAACTAATTTATGAGATCATATTTTTTGTACAAGTTTTAAGAGATCATAATGTACTTGTGTTGAATTTTTTCACTCCTAAAGTTTATACCTCCTTTGTAAATAATAAGAAAAAGGGAAACAAATTATTGAGACGCACATAGTTCATTGACAACAATTATGCAACAGAGTATGGCTGCAATTACGCTGTTGAATTGGAGACGGGACTCCACCATGAAGAATTCTATTATATTTTAGTTTAATTATATTTTTTTTGTTAAGAGTTGTACTATAGTTCGTGTTTTTTTAATGTTTAGTAATCTAAATATCATTTTCTTAACTAAAATATCTTTTATTAATTTTTTTTGGATATTGGATTTCTTAAAAAAAAAAAAGAATAGGAGATTTGTGACTCATGAGAATATGAAGACCTTGGATGTAATATCTGTCTTTTTTTTTTTTTGAACTTTTTCTTTGATAGAATTTTATTCAAAAGAGAATTTATTTTTTGATTTGCTCAAAGGAAAAAAAATCTTTTACTACTTTTAAAAAATTAAAATTTAATTAAAACTTTAATACACCAATAAAAAATATTGCATGTTTGGTTGAAAAAAAAATCTAATTATGAGTATCAATATATAAGGAGTGTTTTGTGGGTCTTTAAAAAAATTGAATATTTTGTATATTTTAATTAAATTGAAAAAATTAATTTATTAAAAAAAAGGAAAGAGAGAGAGAGGGAGAGAATAATTGGTACAATTGAATATATTTTAGAATATATTTGGTTGAATAACATCAAAGATAAAGAAATATAAAATATAGATAGGTAAGATAGGAAATAATTTTTATGCTTTTACTTTTAAAAAGGTAATTTGATAGTTAAAATTATAATTTAATAAATAAAATAAAAAAATAAAAAATAATAGATATTATATAAAATATATGAAAAGAATGCATTGAATTTGTGATGAACTAAACGAGGTATTAGTTAAATTAGGCACATTGAATTAATTGTAGTTAAATGTTGAGAAAAAGGCAAGGACATATTACTTCACATGTCATTCAAGGCGAGCGGAAGAGAGAGAGAGAGAGAGAGAGTAATTCGTGTTTTGAATCCCTTCAATACAAACTTTTATAATCTTTCTTGCACTCATTTCTCCCTTATTAAAAGGTGGCAGATCAACCCTTTTTTATTACATGGGATGCGCCTTTAAATTTTAGCCTGTATTGCACTCCAAGTCTGGCACTTGGCGTTTAGTGTAAAATATATTTAAAAAAAAATCAAGCTCGAAATCTGGCATTCCGTGATCTTATTAAAAAAAAAATAAGTATATGAAGAAATAAAATTTATAACTGAGTGTGTCAGAGTAATTAGTTTTTAACCTTGTAGTAGTATCGTCAAAATATGATAGTTAATCTTAAAAGGCTAGCTGAATGTAATTCTTTTTACAAAAGGGTTAAAGAAAAAAAAGAACAAATTATCATATATTTTGTCTAACCCCTCTCAACCAATACGTAATTCGTACCTATTCAAGCTTTGAAATTTTAACTTAACTTCCTTCGATTTTGAATAAAATTTAAAAGAAGTCTATAAAATTATTTATAAATTTATCTAAAAATTTCATGTTTAAAATTCTATTGAACAGACAACATTTGACGACGTCACTCCTAATCAAAGCTATCGCAATTAAATTTACATAGTTATCTTTAAAGTTGAAAAATCCGAATTTGAATCCACCATTACCCAAAAGAAGGGGTAAAGGAAAAAAAAAAGTGACAACTGAAAGAGCAAATGACATCACTCTTAGCCAAAGCTATCACAATTAAATTTACATAAGTCATCTTTAGAGTTGAAGAATCCAAATTCGAAGCCAACACTACCCAAAATGAAAAATGATAGTGACAACTGAAAGAGTAAATGAGCTGGTAAAGTCCTTGAGGAGTTATCATAAAATGGTACAAAAGCAACAATCTAAGGATGGACGGCCTTGGCCATGGCAAAAGCGGCGGCGGAGGCGACGGCGCCGATGAGAGCAGTTTGGAGTGCACTCCGGAAGGGCTTATTGCCGGTGAAGTGTCCCTTGGCATAGCCAAAGATGAGCAATGCAACCAAAGTAACCACAACTGATGCCACAACAGCCTCTGTAGTCCTTGGAATGAACATGTAGGGTACAAGAGGCACAAGTCCTCCCAATATGTATGCAACTGCAATAGTCACTGCACTATGGAGTGCTCTCCTAGGATCTGGTTTCTCTAGTCCTAGCTCAAACCTGCCAAACAAGTCAAATTCAATATTCACAAATGCAACATGGGAAAAATCACATTTTGGCTTTTAATGAATAAATAAGCTTTAATTTGGTTCTTTTCAAATCATTTTGTTCAATTTAATCCCCCATCATTAAAATGCTTGCTATGTTGTTGTTACAACGTTCAAATTCTTTGTACTTTTTAAAGAAATACACACTATGTGCTTTTTTAAGAAGTGAATCTGGATAATCTAAATTTAAAATTTAAAATTTTTATTTTTTTATTCAAAATATATTTTTTAAAAAATTTATAATTAGAAGAATATTTTTATTCTGCATTTTTTAAAATAATAAAAATTTTAAAATTTTAAAAATAAAATAAAAATAGATCTAGATGGTCTAAATTTGATTTGGACAAGCTGCACTTTCCTCTGGGAAGTGTAGAGAATGAGTTTCATGTTGTTACACCTACTTTCCTTTAAAATTGAACACTACCCAGTAGCCTATTCACTTGAACATTATTGTCACTATTAAAATATAGGAAGAATTATAATAAAGGACTCTAAGATAAAAAAAATTATTCTTAAATACTTGTTATCATTTGTTTTAGGATGATTATCACTTAGTGTAATAATAAATCGTTGAATCTAGTAATAAAGGTTTTTAAGAATAATTTTTTTTATCTTTTAGTCCTTAAACATAATTTTTCCTAAAATATATTTGTCATTTAATAACATCTAAGTTAACAGACTATTATGTTTAGAGTTACATTTTGAATGAACATAAAATGAAAATATAACATTTTAAGTATTTCAATAATTAAAGAACTAAATTATAAAGAACGAAATTAAAGTTAACCTTTCTGTCAAGAATCAAAATACTTAAAAATTTCCTTGTAAGGCTACAATTTTCTGTGGGGGTGTGTACCCAAAAAAAAGTACCATAATATTAATAGTATATACAAGGTGTAGAAACAAATAACAATAAACAATTGGGGTGTCAGGGTGTAAAATGGTATCTCTTAGAAGAATTTATTATAAGTGTTTTAGTAGGAAGTAGCGAATCACTTTCTAATTGACAAAACAAATATCTAAACTTTTCACAAAAATCTTTTTTTATTTTTTCATGAAGATTCATCCAAAATTTTTGCAGCATGAGACAAACGAACAAGACAGTACGAGCTACCCATGAGCAACCAATAGTTTCTAGGGAGAATGCGGTGATTGTATGAAACTTGAAACCACCAATTTGTCTGTGTTGGACCACGCATCACCAAACTCTGGACCTTGAACCCTTGTCCACATTCAAAAAGTTGGATACCCACCCCAAAAGCCCCGTATGGAATCAAATCGTTTCTTTTTTAATATTGAATTAAGATCTTTTACAGTCAACAAATAATTATATATAGAGAAAGATAAATAAATCTTATACACACTGTCATCCTCTATAACACTTTTTTTTCATCTACACAATTACAAAAAATTCACTTTGCTTTGTCCAGACAATTGTAAATATAGTATGAATAGGATGCAATATCCTTTATTTTTAGACCTTTCTATTTCGGTGGATGCTGCGGCACTATTATACTTGACAGCATGAATCGGATACTATGTCCTTTATTTTACGCTAGGAAAAGTTAAAAAAAAAAAAATTCTCTCACTCAAAACTCATTTTAGCGGCTCTCAAATTTAATTTCCGTTCTTTTTCAATAAAATCCTCGGAACGTTAAAGTTGAATCTATTTATTTAAAAAAATTTAAATAAATTTTTTTCTTAAATTAATACTTATTTACATGAAAATTATTTATATAAAATCACCCAAAAAATTTTAAACCATTGATATTATCCAAATACCCAGTTAACTTAACTTGAAATTGTCATAATTTCAACAAATATATATCTCAAATATTTACATATGCATGCGCGCGCGCGCGCGCACACATATATATATATATATATATATATTTGAGTATGGTTACTTTGATCAACCATAAACTTGTCAAACAACTTCCTATTCAACTCGAGCAAAATTCTTGATTCAATTTTTACACTTTTGTTATCGGATTTTATAATAAAAATATATAATACATAATCAAATCTTTCAAAAAAAAAATCTCTTTATATCATATTTTTATTAGACATTCTCCCAAGAAACCCCTAAAATAATATTTTAGGTTAGTTTTGTCTTTCAACTTGTTCCCATTTGAAAAAGGTTGTTTAATAAAGGCTTTTGCAGTGAACACAAAGATCTGAGTTGGGACACTGTCCGTGGCTGAGAATTTGAGCCATAAACGTAACTTTCTTTGTGTAATCATACCAATTTTTTTTTAAATTTTTCAAAAATATGATCTTAGTCCTTAATATACAAGTGAACTTTTAATTTATTATTCTATAAATTATTATTATTTATTTAGTCATCTTAAAAATCCTTGCGTTTATGTTACCTTTCTATCATAGTTTTAACCAAAAGTTAATGTTAAATAATAGTACGTTGACTTAAATATTATTTGTCATCTATTATTTGGATCAAATTTATCACTCAATAATATTTAAATTAACATACTTTCATTTAATAATTATAAATATGATAAAAAATAATATTGCAGATATTTTAGTAATTAAAAAAAATAAAATTTAAAAAAAAATCTGTAAAAGACGAAATTAAAATCTATTTATTTGTCAAGAACCAAAATATAATTTTTCTTTTGAAAAGAAAAAAAAGATACATCCTTATATATTTATTATTCACTATCCCTAGCCCATTATGATCTAAAGCAATTCAAAGTATATTCTTCCCTTCCTTCACTTTTTCTTTTGTGAAGCAACAGCAGAAGCATAATAAGCAAACAGGAAGTGTTAAAGGACCCAAAAAGCAAGCAGAGACTGTTTAAGGCATGTTTAGTTTAAGGTATGTTTAGCTGTTAGACATGAATCTACATCATCTCATTTTCAGACGTCAATAGGATACTATTATGTTAGAGAGAAATAAATTAAAAATATGAGCTCTAAATATTTTTAATATTTCTTTCGGTGTCAAAATTTTCTCTCTTTCTAATATGATAATATTTTGTTGATGCTAAAAAAATGATGGATCCATTTTTAGTAGGGATTTGTTTTCAGATATTTCAAGAAAACTATTAAAAAAATTTCTACCGGAGGGAGAAAATCAGAAATAATGATAAAAAAAGTGAGATTGTGAACTTACTTCATCATGAAATCTAGCCATGCTTGTGGCTTCTTTCTAAGAGCACTAACCACAGGTGCATATTCATGTGGTTCTATTCCATATTGTGCTAGTATTTCTGCTACTTCAGCGGCTTCTGAATTTGCCAAATAAATAAACAAAAAATAAAAAATAATGCCAGAAAATAAAATAATAAATTCAGTTTCTCAACACTGTTCTATTCAATCTAATTTTAAAAAATTAAAATTTTCTTTTTACCAATATCAGGTACAGTAACGATTTCTTCTTGCTCCCTCCTTAATTCTCTCGCATAATGATCAGCTTCACTCTTTGCCGCCAGATACCTGCGCAATCCATGATTAATTTGGTCAGCTAAATATATTAATATAAAAAACCCCGTAGTTTGTTTGGTTGCCGAGAAAATTTTAGAAATCATCTGTTCTTCAGCTTGCATTAACTTTATTATCTTACAAAACTGAGCTTCATATTTTAAACACATCTCATACACCCTGCAAAAGAAGCAAACAATTTTCCATTCCATTTTCTCTTCGAAACATCAAAGCCAGAAGGATCTAAAGCTAAATTTAAACGTCAATCGGTGCTAAATTTTTTTTTCTTAAAAAAGAAAGCAGGAGTAAAATACCCGCCAAGACCCATGGAGATAGCGCCGGCGGCGACTTCGGCGATGCCGGCGGTGAGGACAATGGAGGAGGAGGCATTGGCGCCGGAGAGGCCGGCGGCGAGAGCGAAAGGAACGGTGAGGCCGTCGGAGACGCCAATGATGATGTCACGGACGATCTCGCCGGCGGTAAAGTGCTTCTCCCTGTGGTGATTGAGGAGGCTCTGTTTCTCAGGTTCTAGGTTCACTCTGGGTTGGGTATCAGCCATGATTCAATGGAATCGAAGTGTCTCTTTTCACTGTGAGAAAGAATATGAAATGAAATGATATTGCAACCCACCGTGTTGTTATGGCACATAGGTTTTTTGCTCTATTATAAATTAAAAAAAATAAAAAGATAAATTATATAAATACTTTAATTTTTTTAATGTCACTCTTCCAATTTTATATTATCATGGAGAATTACATTGCAATAACCAATATATGCTTGTACAACAATTAAACAAAATAATATTCTATTTGCCCTTTAATTTTGCATTTAGTTCTTCTATAAGGTATCGTATTAAGTGGTTTGAAGAGGTAACCTAGTTTATAAGTAATGGTGAATAATAATTTATATATATTTGGATGTAAATTATCAATTTTTTTTAATACAAGCAGCAAAAAAGTAAAGAATAATATTTATAGGATCCCAAACTGAAAAAAAAAAAAAAACTCTCATCTGATTTTTCTTTGGTGAGTGCACACACCCTGTAATGTTCTGAGACGGAATGAATTACATCGAATAGCTATCTGATTCCAAAACAAGCAGGGTTTGAGATGTCCGTGTTTCACTTTTCTAGCACCGTTGTGGTAACTATTTATTTTGAAAAATTATATGTTTACTAAAAGAATTGGATAGCAGAAATATAAATAATTACATATAATTTTTTTTCATTTTTTTATATATGAAAATATAAAATATTAAAGTTATTTTTTTTTCAAAGAATACAAATTCTTGATCAACATGTCACATCAAGTATATTATGTAATATTTTAAGTTGAGGTAGGCAAATTGAAGCCTCTTAGAATTTTGTCTTCTTTTTTAAATTAAAAAGCAGGATATTACTAGTTTGAAAAAAAAAAAATGAACGAACGCCTCTTCACATTTAGTAAAAACCAAGGCTACTCTGGAAAAGAAATAACTTTTGTACAATATATTTCATATAGTAGAAGAATTATTATTTTTATTTTATGTTGTTTTTTTATTGCCTTACTCTTATTTGAAATTTATGAGAAGGAGAACACTTAAAGAAACCAAAATAGATCTTCTATAATTATATAGGTATTTATTTGGAGAAAGAGTGATAAAAGAAATAAGTCTATATATGGGATTCATTTTCCTTGTTTGTACCAATTTTTTTTAAAAATAAATTCTATCTTTTTTTTATTATATTATATACAATCAATTTGTAACTATAGAGGGTGCAGATTTTTAAAAAAACTAATGAATTGGGCTTGGTTGACTTGATGAAAAAATTGATAAATAGAATAGAAAATGAAATTTGTGCCTTTTTTAAAAAAATAATATAAAATAATAATTATAAAAATATAATAAATATTATTAATAAATTACATTATAAATTACATCATGACCAACGAATCAAGTCGGACTATATATGAAATCATTTGTTTTTAACTCTTCATGTACTCTTTGGGGTCTCTTTCTCCTACTTCTTTTCTTTGGACTGAAATTAAATATCTTTGACAAAATAAAATAAACAAAATATGTTAATATTGGCCATAACGTAAATATGTTAATGACTCGGCCCTAAAGTATGACAAAGGGCTTCCATCCCTTACACACTCTGTCAATGATAAATCACCCGTGTTAGAAGAATATTGTGAATATTCACAAAAATGCTCTATTACGGAATCTGTGAAAATTTTTATGAAATAGTATTTTAAAAAAATTACAGTTAATAACTTTAAATTAAAAATATTTATATTAAAAAATTTTAAAATTATTTTAAATAATTTAATGAATAATAATTTAAGCTATGCAAAATAATTATAATTTAAGATTTCAAATTAAAATTTTTTATTTATAAGTCCTTTATAATAATTTTATAATTTTATAATTTGGAGTCCTCAACTATAATTTTTTTAGTATTTGTATATTATTTGATAAAAAATGCTTTTTACAAAAATTATTATAAACATACAAAATTAAAAAAATAATCAGATTTTAAAATTTTAATTAATGAAAATATTAAATTTTAAAATTATCATAATTTCATTAGTCACAATAGTCTTAAAAATGAATAAATGAAAATGTTTTTGCAAAATGAAATCTATATTATTTAAGAAGAGTGAGAAGTTTCTAATAACTTTAGAGTCATGGCACGCTTGCTATTTTTTTTTTTTCAAGTTGATAATCATTACGTGTGGAGACACTTGATGGTCTTAAAAAATAATAACAACCGTATAAATATAGTTTATGCAAAAGGTATTATTTTGGTCTTTAACTTCAATTCAAGTCTCAATTAAGTCCCTTATTGCATCGGCGCCTTCTCCATCTCCTTTCTATTTTTTATTGCGAGGGACAAACTATCCCATCCCTATTTCTTACCGGGATGTGAAAACTTGGGAAAATCCTTATATATATATATATATATATATTGTTAAAATTAAGTAAATTTTATAAAAGGTCAACAGAATTTTATAAATTGAAAACAATATAATGTTACGTTCTGATATATCATTCCCACCCCCAATTCAAGAAAATTGTCATCCATGACAGAAATCTTGTTACTTTGTGTCTAAGAGTCGCATTATACCTTTCAAGACAATAACTTGTTTTGCCTTTATATGACGGTTATTCAAGATGAAGGCAGGAATTTTTTATTCGGGTAACTAGAATGCTCTTTAAAAAACAATTTAATTATCATATCAAAACTAAAATGGGCAAAAGCTTTAAATTTTCTTTCTGTTGTTGCTAGAAGTATAAATTCTTCTTACCTTAAGCCAATAGATGATGGTTTAATAGTATGGAATGTGGGTAGTAAAAAAACAAATCTTAAATTCAATCCTCTATTTTGACGTTTATTGAAAGAAAAAAAATACGGCTTATCGAAGATAGTAGAGAGAATTAGGTACTTAATGCCAATAAATGTTATTCGATCATAACTCAATCACTCACAAACTTCACTAATTAGCTCTTATTTATATCATGTCAGAGACGTTTATTAACTCTAGTTAGATAGTACGGAGTCTAACTATCTTTAATAGATCCTAAACTAACCTAGAGATAACTAATTACTATTTCTATCCTTTATTATTTTTCTTACACATATCAATTATTCCCCTCTTCCAAAAGAATCCTTGTCATCAATGGTGTGGATTGTGGAAAATTCTAGAAACTATTGTTGAATAGCTAGAAGTGATTCCCAAGGGGCATCTTCCTTACTAGCATGCTTCCACTAAACTAGAACTTGTGTCAATGACAAATTAATTTTCTCAAAACCTTCTTTGCTAAAATCTTATCCAATTCCATCAAAATATACCCTTCCTCATTTAGCTTGCCGAGTTTGCACTTGCTATTAGCTCTTCTCCTTTATACTTCTTCAGGAGTGGGACATGAAAAATATAGTGAATTTTTGTCTTTTCTTAAAGTTCAATCTGGTATGCTACCTAGCTAATCTTTTTCAAGACACTATAAAAAAGCCTCAAATAGAGACATTCTAATAGAGGAATGATAGGTGATATTATTTCACAAATCTGCTAGTGGTAGACATTTTACCCACTCTTTAGGATAATCACTTGATGTGCAATGCAAATAACATTTCAAGCAACATTTAGAACCTTTATTTGCCCATCCATTTATGGATGATAGGTTGATGAATAAAGAAGTTTCACCTTATTAATTTTGAAAAGAACCTTCCAAAAATTACCACAAAAAATAAGATCTTTATCAATTACAATGGATTAAAGAAATTTATGTAACTTGACCACATTATACATAAATTCTTAAGCCACTTCCATTATTGTAAAGGGATGTTGTAGAGGTATGAAATGATCAACCTTAGTCAATTTGTCTAGTGTCACTAAAATGATTGTTTTATTGTAGGATTTGGGCAAGTCTACAATAAAATCCATGCTTACATCACCCCATGTAGTAGTGGCAATTGGTAGTGGTTGAAGTAACCCTAATGTAAAAGGCTTTAAAAAGTCAGATAAAGCAAGCACTAGAGTGGAAGACATGTCTATTTTGAGCTAATTAAATGCCAAGTTAGCCTTATCATTCCATCTTCAACAAATTTGAAAGTGGTTTGCTAATAGAGCCATAATCTTTAACAAAACATTGATAATAACCTATGAGGCCTAGAAATCCTTATAAGGATTAGTTTATGGATGGTGTAGGCCATGAATTCATTGCTTTCGCCTTCTTCTTATCTACTATTACACCTTCCTTAGAAATTATATGGCCTAAATACTCAATTTAAATGGCTTTAAAGGTACATTTACTTCATTTTGCAAACAAACATGTTGTGCCAAGTTCCCAAATTGCTCTTAAGGTGCTGCAAATGATGTTCCCATGTATCACTATAAACCAAAATGACATGAAAAAGAAAGACTAAAATGTATTTCTATAAAAATGGTTTGAAAACCATATTCATTAAGCCTTGAAAAGTAGTTGAGGCATATGTTAACCCAAATAGCTTAACTAGGAACTCATATAACCCTTCATGTGTTTTAAAAGTTGTCTTATGAATAGCACAAGGATTCATGTGAATTTGATGATAGCTAGCTCTCAAAATTAAGCTTAGAAAAATACTTTAACCTTTCAATTCATCAATGAGCTCTTCAATAATTGGAATAGGGAACTTGTTCTTAATTGTTTAAGTATTTTGCTTACTATAATTCACACAAAATCTCTATATATCATCCTTCTGTTTCTCTAATACCATGTGGGATGCAAGAGCAATATTGTTGGGCCTAATAATTCCATTCACCAACATATCTTGAGCTAAGTCTTCTAGTATATTCTTTTGTAAAAACCCATATCCATAAGGCCCTAAATTGATTAGTTCATCTTCCTTAAAGGTAATGGCACAATCAAATTCCCTTGGAGGAGGTAGAGACTTTAGTTCTTGGAACATGTATGAAAAGCTCTTGAAGTAACTCTTCTAAGGAACTATTTTTTGCCCTTAATAATTCATTATGTTTTGCTCTTAATTCAAGACTTTCTTTCTCTAA
Source organism: Erythrophleum ivorense (assembly GCA_026724425.1). Taxonomy (NCBI): domain Eukaryota; kingdom Viridiplantae; phylum Streptophyta; class Magnoliopsida; order Fabales; family Fabaceae; genus Erythrophleum; species Erythrophleum ivorense. The sequence continues at coordinate 48,586 of JAIUCV010000392.1, forward strand.
ATCTTGCCTAATTTGGATGAAGTACATCTTATTAGCATACAACATATGTTTTTCCTTCAATTCATCATCTTTCAACACCATAACAAGTTAGTCCACCTCATAAACTTCATAAAATTTCCCATTCAACATGAAACATATAAATTGTTCCTTAAAATCCCACATAATTCAACCAAGAGTAGATGACCCTTATACTCCTAAAATCATGTCATATCCTCCTAACCTCATAACCAAGAAACTGGCTTTAAAGAGCTCTCCATGCATACTCCATTGAAGGTGCATACATTTACCCTCTATCTTGACTTGGTCACCATTAGCTATTGAATATTTTGTCTCAATTATGAGCTAAGTTTTTAACTTCAATCTCTTTGCTAAGTTTGCATCTAAAAAATTATGACAACTACTAGCATTTAATAGTAAAAAAATCGGCTATTTTTAAATTATCCCCTACACTTTTATTGTTGAATATGCTATTAAGTCTTTTATGGAACCACTTATAGCATTTATTGAAATTCTTAACAGTATTACTTCTATACTTTTTTATGTAATTGCCATCTCAATATCCATCTCCATGCTATCTTCGTGTTCCTCCTCTTCCACCATGAACATGAAGAGCTAAGGGTTCTTACACTTATGGTTAAAACTATACCCCTCTGAGACACTAATAACAAAGTCATTTTCTCCTTCTTTCATCCATCTCTCATTTGTAGGTTGTTTAACAGTTTTGTCGCTACCTAAAGTGAATTTGGTTTTGGTTTTTACAGTAAATAAGGAAGTGGTTGTGGACTCTTTTTAGTGACGTAGGCTATATTTAGAATTAATGGAAGGAAATTGATTTTTATATGAGGATAAAGTAGAGTTACGATAGGTTTTAGGATTCAAAAAGTTGGTAGAAGTATTATGAAATGGCTAATTCCTTTTCATGTTTATTGAACTCTGACTCTAGAGAGCATGTACATAAGCCTCTTGCAATTTTGCAAGACACATAATATTAGAGAGAGAGAGAGAGAGAGAGAGAGAGAGAGAGAGAGCTTGGCTTAAGCATTCTTAACAGAACTTCTATCTCTAGTTTAAAAGACCTCCATGAAAGCATCTTATGGCATGCTCTTTGTGACATCCCTAAAATTAGACCATTAATTGTTAATTAATATTAGGTTAATGAAATAGAAGAAATTAATTGCATAAGATAATATGGGATTATTTTGAGCTTTAGGTAGAAGAAAAATTAGGGGACTTATTAGAAATGCAATCGAATTGTGTAGGATCAATTAGGGATTAAATAAGAATTATTTATAAATTATCAAAAATACTTAATTAAATAATAAATATTTAGGAAAAGAAATTTAATAAATCTCTTGGACCTTTAAAGCCCTAAAATATAAGAAAAAGTATTTGGGAAATAAAAATATTTAGATAAAAATTAAGAGTTAAAATATAATTACTAAAATTTTAAGGTCCAAAATATAATTATAGTCAGGGCTAAAATATAATTTCCCCTAGGTCAAAATAAGATTTTCCCTAAGATGAAAATGATGGAATTAGAGAAGGATCTTTATAAGAAAATAAGCGTGTTAACAATCAAAGAACTTTCAGAACTAAAGCCTCCAAAAATCAAAGCCTATATTAAGATACTTTGAGTCCAAGGAGAATTAGCAAAAATACCCCCAATTATAGCACATAATGAAAGAAAGAAGTCTCATGAGATTCTTAGTCGCTAGCAAATTTAGAAGTGTAAACCCCTATTGATAAGCTTCCTTAGGAAGCCAAATAAAACTTAGTGAAGACAAAGTGCAGGAGAAAGGGAGAGAGATTTCCAGTGAACAAACCGACCCCTTACTCCTTTTTATATATATGAGTTCCACCATTTTGCTTCCTTACCCAACAAAGTATTTAGACCTTCACTATGCCTTAAAAAACATAAGAGAGATAGAGAGAGTTGCTTAGAAAGAGAGAGAGAGAGAGTGAAGAGAAAGTTGCATAAAGAATAGAGCATAAGAGAGGAAAGGTAAAGAAGAGAACCCTTAGGCACTAAAATCCTTCCTTTTCCACTTTCTATCTAAGACACCATAACCACACCCTTTTGAGAGTAAGAAAGATAGAAAATAGAGGAAGAAATAGAATGAATGAAAGACACGAAGAAGAAGAAAAAAGACTTAGGAGGAATTGAGGTAAGAAGACACCCTAAGTGTTTAAGCATGTAAGGGCATCTTATGTATCTTAGCTTGTGCATTTTAAACCTTCAAAAGTTGTCAAACTTGTGTAGAAAGTTGTGGGAATGACTAGAGATTTATGAAATTTGAGAAAAAATTTATTCTAAGGTTTTAAGTATAAACTTTCATGTTTTACTAAATTATTTTCTTGCTTTCAGTATTTAGAAGTTGAAGAATCATGTTATTAAGGCTTGCATGGAAGAAAATGGTGTGAAACATCAAAATTGTTGTTGTTGTAGAAAATTGTGGATTAGGGACCCCTAACACAGCCTAACCATGTTCACCAACATAAGGCCATGTTGGAGCTCCCAGGCAACATGACTAGGAACCCATATGCTAAATTGCCTAGTTGCGTAGCCATAAATAGGGTTGTGTAGTTTGTAACACCTTTACCTTTTTACTAATTTTTTTTATTCACATTAAGATATCACACAACCTATAATATGGAATGTTTATTTTTGTTTTCATAAATTATTTACTACATTGCTATTTTAGATATTATAGTGAAAATTCTAAAAAAACTCCTATTTGTCGTTCAACAACATGCCATCTCAATATTGAGATTGAATAATAATGATTGTATTTCAAACAATATTATAACATCAATAATATATAAGATGGTTTGTAAGTCTTTGTCATAATTTCAAACTTAATACAACATAGATTTATTTCTATAGAATATGCAAATCTTGTGCTTTGTCATTAAGCATAGCTACACTAATATTCTAAATTACTTGGATAAATCCTACTAACAGAATCTTAATCCATGTCCATTCCATTTCAAGTACTATATGTCAAACTTCCCTCTATAGAAGAGCTAAACTAGGAAATAAATGTCTAACTCTAATAAAGCTTAGTGAAATCATGATTAAAATCCTTAAATACTAAGTTAAAACCAAAGACAATTAAAACTTTTTAAAATAACTTAACTTATTTATCTTTATTTGATTAAACTTGATTATAAGCCTCTAGATTGTAGTGCCAAAGATTAGGTAACTTATAGAGGAGATATCCATTACTAGATCATACTTATAGTTAATTAGGACTTACTTAAAAAGTTTTCTTAACTTACTCGAAAATCTTGTCTATAAGATTAGGACCTTGTTGACAAGGTACTAAGTTATAGTACCAAGACTTACCCAAAATAGGATTCACATTAGTCTACAAGGTTAAAAATTCAATTGACAAGGTTTACAAATAGTCCACAAGATCCTAGGTTAGATTTCAAGCCTTAAAATTTTGACATTATATAAATCTTATTGATAAGGTCTTGATTAGGATAGCCATAACTTCTTAATTTATTACCAAAGCCTCATGAACAGACCTAAACCACAATAATCTCATATTATTCTACAATAATATGATTACTAGATATCATTAATCAACTTACTTAGCATTCAACAATATAACTCAAAACCTGGTATTAATTTACTTAGATATGATCGTGAACTACCCATATGTGCATATATATAAATATACATCAAAATCATCACAACATCACCCTAATTTGGCATTCTTCACCATAAACTTACAAAACTCAAAAGTAGGCCTCATGGTTGACAATGGAAACATGTAAAACATATATATGTCCTATTACAAAACATGTATTTACACAAAGTCCTTTAAGTACATCCACTTGATAGTACTAGCTGCAAGGCCTAGTTCTCAGCTTACTTTTCTATCTTCCTTTGTAGAGTTTTCTCTTAAAAAATAAGGTAGTTATTCCCCTCAAAGGGGTGAGATTTAAATTCTAGTAGTTTTTTTTACCTTTCTAGATATATTTACAAAGAACATAAACTCAGATTTAAAATAGCATGCATACAGATTTACTTCAATAAAAAATCATAAGGCATTTAATTGCATGTAGTTATAATTATACATCTCATGCATAATCAATATATCTCAATATCTCATATCTCATATGGCTAACCCCATGGGAATCCCAAAAGTAGATCATAGGGCTTCAATCCTGAAACTCATAGGCAATCAAATACGTAACATGCTTGTCAAACATACATATCAATTCTAGTTCATAGAAAATACACCAAGAAAGATAAACAACTACTTGGCAAGCAAATCAACATAATCCATAGCTAAGATGGAGCCTAATATATCTAGAAATGGTATAAAAATTTAAATTAAATATAAAGTCATCAACTTCCATTATCATATATCATACAACAATAGCTCAAATCTCAATTTGTAGCAGACTACTTACCTAAGATATCTCAACTTGCTATAAGTTTCAACAAAGTATATAATGGCTTTTATTGTCTCTAAGATCTCAACAAGGTCTTTATAAGATCTTGGTTAGACTCTACAAGGTCTTACAAGATCCTTACTCCACCTTAACATTTTGGCCAGAATAAAAAAAACACAATATCCAAACTTAGTTTTCATTTTAAAATGCCAAGTTTTATAAACTAATCAAGGAGGAATATCTATTACTACTTAAATTTAAGTTCAATACTTTGCTTTAACTCAATTTCAAGCTTCACAAATGGTCTCAAGAAACATCAATTTGGACAATACAATAAAAACCCAATTAATGCCACTTCCAATTTAACTTCCATAATCCACAAAACATAGGATTAGCTATAATTGAACTTACCAACTCAAGTAGTCAACTTCTAATACATTAAGGGCTAGCTTCCAAACTCACCAACAAATCCTAAATTTATTTATGTTCTTGGTCAACACACATAAAAAGGAAATTCTCAATTTCATTTCAAAGCTACAATCATCATATCAAACTTTAACAACTTAAAGGCAAATTAAGCCTACCAACTAGAGCTTTCCAATTTCACTATCCTTCCAAATGAGCACTAAGCTTTTCAAATCAACAAAATTTCCATCCTTTCAAGTCTTTTATCATGGTCTAAGTCCAGAAATGGCCTTATTAAATTGTTTCAAAATAGAATTTTCACAATTTCACAATTTCACAATTTAAAGGAAAAATCCCTACTTACCAATTTCCAAACTTTCAATCACTCTTTTATCCGAGTAGCTTTTAAGATCTCAAAACAAACTAACTTCTTTTCTTCTCCACTCTTAAGTCATGGCCAAAAAAAAGCACAATAGCCCCATCAAATTTTATTTTCATGAAACCAAAAAGAAAAAGGCAATTTAGCAAGAATTCTACCTTTCTCTCAATACCTAACATTTCCACCTCACCAAAGCAAGTTTTAACCACCACTTCCATAATCCAACATGCAAATCAACTTAGCAAAATCAAAATTCAATTAGTTTATATTGTAGAGGAGAAGGAATAGAACAACTTTTATAAAATGAACCTTGTCTAAAAGTGAAAATTTCCACCACATGCAAGCTTCAAAACCATGGCTTCCATGGAAGAAATGAATTAGCTCTCTTCTGTCTCCTCTGGGCATCAAATAGCACTTAATCAAATGAGAAAGATGATGGTTAATGATTGTTTAAGTTAACACATAGTGGGTTGTATATGCGATAGTTCCTTAAATCATTAGCATTGTAGTGGCTTTTGTATTAAGTGGCAACAATCCATGGATTAAGTTTATATTAGATGACCAATACTCCATTTGTTCAATGTCTCTCTCTCACTTCCAATTTATCATTTTGCTATCTGAATTGTAATGCATCAAATTGGAAAGAATATGCAATTGAATTCCACTAGCAAAGTCAATGGCATTTTGACCCAAAAGGTGATCTTTATATACTATTACTTTCATTTTAATTATAATGCCTTCACCAATCCACTAAATGTGATTCCTACTAGTCCTTTTTTAATGTAAACACCCAAATATTCATGATTTTGCTAATCTCATTTTGTCACACCTAAATCCTAATCATCTTTATTTTTTTTCAATTTATCTTACTTAAGACTTTCTTCTCATTCCTTAATTATTCATTAATTAATTAGGATGTTACACTATGTGGAACATTAGTCTTACTAATATTTAATTTGAATACATTATGCCAAGAAAATTATGAGAATTGATATTCTCGATAAAGATCATTATCAATTTTAAAAACACATAATGGTTTAGCTATATCACATATAAAAAAGGAAAAATTACGTTTAATGACCAAAAAGTAAAAAAAATTATTTTTAAGGACCTTTACCACTAGGTTCAATTAATGTTGCTAAACTCAGTGATAATCATTCTCAAACAAGTGATAACAAGTCCTTAAGAATAAATTTCTTCACTTTTTGATCCTTTATTATAATTCTTCCTATAAAAAACATTTTATACTTACTTATTTTACTATAACATATAATTAAAATAAAATCAACGTAGCACACAACAATATGGTTTGGCATTAATTCAATTAAACGAGTACATCAAATCCCTTTTTATTTTTTTGGGTCCTCCATTTCCTTAATTTCCTAAGTTGCAGGGTTCATAATGTAACAACTACAATTATTTCTACATAATAAATAAAGATTTACATAAATATTCTTAATTACAGTATTTCCATTGTACTCTCTCCATATATAATCCAAATTTTGATGAGAATCGGGACTTCCCATGCCAACCACAAATGGTGTAGAGTTCATAGGAGACTTTAATCAAACTACATATACATGCCATATGTGAATAAATGACAATTCAATCTGTTAGTCCACATTATAACTTTGTTTATAAGCATACTCATCTAGTTTACTAGGACATCCACCAAAGTAGATCCACATAACTTATGCAAACAACTAGCTTACGTGGGCGGGACTCATAAGCAAGACTCCTACCGTCATCTTTATAGGCACTTGCTTACTGGCTTGTAATACCTAGCCAATATTATGCAATTGCCCAAATAATTATCCACATCTTTTATAAATAGGGACCTTCCCCCATTTTAGGCATACAATCTCTACTTTACCAAATTACTCTTAGAGCAAACTCTTGATGAGAGACTATCTTAATTAGGCAAAAGCTAGTAAGTGCATTACTCACATAAGTAATAAAGTGGATAAAGAGTCCAGTATCAATCCCATGAGGATTATTGTGGCAATGGAGAGAATTTTATATATAAGGAAAGAATGAATAAATAAGAATCTAATTAATTACAAGTTTTCTAATCTTCCAGACTAGTATTCCAGGTCTCCCTGGTTACTAGTGAAAGAATATTTGTATAAAAGAGATAAAGAAAATAAAAAGAAATAAAAACACTCAAGAGTTTGACTTAAAAAGGAAAAGACTCAAAAGGTGGATTAAACAAATTATATTGAGTTCAGTAATAGCATAGTGCTCAATACTTCATGCCTCATTACTATGGATAGCTATGTCTTGATGTAATAGCAATTGACATAGTAGACTATTCGAACTATCTTACTCCTAATCTCATTTAAGTGGCCAAATACAAATCTCACCTAAATTTAACTAGTGATAAGATGCATTATGAATTAGTGAATTCATGATTAATTACAATTAATTAAAATTTTCAATGGAAGAACTCAATTACAATTATCCTAAACTAAATTTCATCATAGACAATGGACAATAAATATTGATCATCTAACATTCTTACGCAATCACTCCTTAATGGATGCAACCATTCCTCAATGGATGAAACCACATAAAAACTTAATTTTAATATCATTGACAATACTAAAATTAGTATCATTATCTAATAACTCCTCAACAGATGCCATTAGATAACAATCACCAATCCAAAACATAAACAATATATCATCATAGCAATGTAGAGAGTAATTACTCAATACAAATTATCTAATCCTAAATTAGTACAATAAATGGAAAAGATAATTATAAAAAATAAAGACTTGAGAAAGTGGGTAGACAATGCTTAGGATTGAAGCCCAAAGCAACTAATCATATGAGACTATAAATCTTCAACCTCAATTTGCATAAATAATCCCCTAGCACTAGCATTAGCCTAAACTTCAAAATTGGCACTCTAACAGCACTTTGATACTCTATTAACATCTACATCTCATCATTTATGTCATAAGGTCCTATTTATAGAAAAATGGTAGGGCCAAGGTAAGGCTATGTCATTTTTGCATAAGACATGTAAAACAACTACAATATGAAACATCGTAATTACACAAATCCTAGCACTTGGGCTTCTGAAGCTCTTGTATCATAGCTACACAAAGGTACCTATCGTAGCTATGAAAACTCTATGATCTTAGCATTGGTCAATTTTGACTTTCTTATTTGACTTTTATTTGACCTATCTTCAACTCCAAACCTACACCTATAAGCATAGCAACACCAAACTTATTTTAATTACTAAAAATTAACTAAAATCCTAATTTATTTCATATTTACAAAAATATAAAAATAATGGAAAATACATTAAAAATTACTAAGAACTTATAAAGGTACGATTAGACTTATATTAACTCCTTCCAGATAACTCTATCTTTGGACTATTTCCTCTCCAGCCTATACTAACTTTGGTGTCAAAGTCCACAACAAAGCCCTTGGCTTCCTTACAACACTTGGCTCCCTCATAACATCAACCCTTTATTGTCTTGTAGGATGCATAAAGGCCTCACACAATAGGATATAGACTTAATGTGGGTAGAATAACGATTGACCAAAAAAAATTTGTTATCATTTTAAGTCGATTATGGATAAATCCCTTACTCTATCAAGGGATCTAAGATCAAGTGCAACTCTATTTTCCTTTATGTTCTTCATTTTAGAAAATTCTTCTTCCCTACACTAAAGAATTTCTTCTCCCAAGCAATAAGGAAAAACATGAACATACATTTAAGATCCATTTCATATGGATCTTAGCTCCATTCTTCTAAATATTTTCCAACTTTTAAAGGTCACCCTTCACATCAAATAAAAAAACTTCAACTTAATTCACAAACAAAAGCCAAGATAGTTGACTTCTCATATAGACATATTGTCATTCTCTCTTTTCTAGTATCATTTTCAACCATAAACACTAGCAACCAAGACTTAGCTATCACCATACTCTTTAAAAACCAAAAACAATTGTCATTATCCCTAGTTACTTTGTCAACACTCAAAATATTTGCTTAAGTTTGTGAAATATTCACTAATAAGCATTTATAGCATTTGCTCATTTCTGCCAAAACTGGTAACCAAAAACCACAAATATAAAACTAATACCTAGAAAATGGGTTAATTGCCCCCCTAGAAATCTATTCAAGAAATCTAACTATCTGGGTGGAAACAATTAAAACCATTCCCCAATTTTTGATGATTTTATTTGTGGGACGATCTTCTTCCCTAGTAATCTTTTAAGTATTAAGGAAGTTTTTTCAACATCATTATTCCTATGCTTTGACCTCATTAGCAAGTTACAATTGTATTTCATAGTCAAGATCGATCAAATAGAGTCACCTATCATCTTATTTTTAAGGCCTTTTAAGGTTGATTGCCCTTCCTTTACCATTGATATCAATAGGTTTAATGCCCATAATCCTTATGGCATAATTTGTAAAATTTTTATGCCAAAATGCATTTGCCAACTTCATTCCCTCAAGCAAAATCAAAGTAAAAACTTATCTTTGAACGACATCTAGGTTTATCACCTTGGTCACTAACTTTTTTGGCTTACACACTACTCAATTACTTCACACATTTGTAATGCCTATCTTATAGGTATACCTTCATACACCATTCTCTTATCTATAATTAGAAAACTAAAAATTTCCTTTTTTTAAGATTTCACAAAACTTTCTATTTTGGTGTTCATAACCAATCACTACTCATTGATAACCATTTTTACCCAATTGTACATTAAGCCATAAAGATCTTGAATGCGATCCACTTACCTTGCAAATCAAAATATGGGATGCTTGCAACCTCTTGCCTTTCAAGTCTATGTTGATTTTGGGGAAAAAATTTCATTTCATCATAAAAAAATGACAAATCTCTCATCTCTCTTTTGGAGAGATATTTTACACAATGATCAACATTGCCATATTTTACTGTAAAAGTAGCAAAATTCTATTTGCCAATGATCAACAAGAAATCATAGGGACGAGCTACCAATTGCATTTGTATTGCATACCATATATGAATCATTACATTAATTTAAACACAATATATTTTAGTTACCAAAAAACATAACATTATCTCTCTCTACATAGTATCTTTTATCCTACACAATAGCATGCTAACTAGGCACATGAACTCCTTGTTGCTTTCATATATCCACTTTATGTAGAGATTGTTTATCCTACCATACATGATTCATGGTTTTAACATATGTCAGATATATTGTCTTAGGTTTTGGCCTAACTTGGTTCTATATTATTTTCCATACTTCCATTATGAACTAAAAACTTACAATACAATTTTATCCAAAATTAGAGAAAAGAAGGATGATTGATAGTCCAACCAAATAGGGTGATCAGATGATTGACCTGAAAAAGACATACCATCAGTTTACGACAATCGAATCAAATGAAGAAGAAAGAAGAAAACATAACATGGTGGCATTCACCACATAAGCAGTCAAGCCCTTATTCATCCAATGGGTAACTAAGCCTCCAATCTATATCTCGATGTTTGCATTATAACATTTGAGTGATCCTCAATTCCATAAAGGAACTTATCAAAGCTTTTCTTAAAGTAGCAGATGTTCAAGAATCACCATTTCAACAAGATGCTTGCTAATTTAAAGCTTTTTAGCTGATCAATATCTTCAAAGGCAATTCAAGGCCAAGCTCTTCAGCTAACTGATGTTAGCATTGACAAGGTCAAAGATTTTTGATTGACTAGTGCTAGCATTGACAAGGTTGAAGCTGAAGCTAACCAAGACAATAGAAACTCTCACTATATGCACTTTCTAGGTCTATGTCCTTTTTAGGTGATCAATGCTTTTGTAAAAACTTGGAAAAGAAATTTTTATAATCCTAGGCACTTTTTAGGCCTATGCCTTTTTTAGGTGATTAGTGCTCTCATAGCAACTTGTAGGAAAGTTTGAATAATCCATATCAGCTAAAAGTACCAAAAGATTCCTGAAGTCAACTACAAAATTAAAGACCAAATTAGATTTTCCTAGAGAAAGGTGAATGTTCAGTTCATACTAATAAAGGATCAAAATGACTTCTTAACTAACTCAACTAGAGACTTGCAACTAACTAGTGCTCCCAACAAAAATTTGGCAAACAAGTTTATCATGGCAAATAGACACTTCCCAAGTCCAAGTTCTTTTCTGGGATTATTAATGCCTTCATAAGGGAATACAAATATTATATATTAAAAAAAACTAGTATACATTTGAAAAAGGGTAAAAGCTAAAAATGGGACTATGGCCCAATATGCCATTGGATCAGACTGAACAACCCTTGAAAATCCTAGAAGATATTCCTTAATCCTGATAGGACATAAATTGTAAAAGGCTTACAAGCTCATAACATTTTATACAACCAATGCTGATGTTTCCAATGTCGAAGACTTTTTAAATGACCTTTCATATTAACAGAGGTTAAAATTAATGATCAATATAAAAAGGGAAAGAAAAAGGAGAAAGGACTTAATAAGTGTACAAAAATCTCATGGGCCAATTAGTCCCCAAATATCAAGTTCAAAATCTAATAAAGATTGTCTCTCTAACCATCTCTCTAATGTCATGGCTCTTTATGAGAAAATACTACATTATAGGTTGAACAATCTCTAGCTAGATGGCTAATTGAAAAATATACATAAGAAAAAAGCTACTTTAACATATCTAAAAATGTATTTCATTTAAAGGATATTTCACAGCATAAGGTGACTACCATTGTATCCAAAGTACAAAAAGCATGCTAAAATACTATAGTAGTGTTTAATTGTTTGTTAGTTAGCATTAGCTAAACGATTAAAAGATTCAAGTTGATTGACATCAATAATAGCATTTCCATAGGAAATACATTCAATAGTTTCTTCCTCTATAATTAAGAAGACTCTCAGTAGCTTCACCCTTAATGCTCGGGTGAACTCCTTCAGTATCATTTACCTTAACATCTATTTCCTTATCTTTCTCTCCCTTAGATTCAGAATAAACTTGAGGGGGTGAATAGGTGTGTAGTATAAAAGATGTAATTTTAACACTTTCTTAAAAGTGTAGGATCAATGGTTCTCTATTTCAATATACTAAAGGTAAAGAACATATGTATGAAATAGTTGAAATCAAACAATATATTAATGATTTTATTATTTTGACAATGATTAGACGCAATGTGAAGAGGAGAAACTGTTAAATGCTATGAATGCAATCAATAACTTGAGTAAGTATGAAAGTAAAACAAAGTCCTCCTAAAGTAGAGGAGGTAATATCAGCAAACTTGAAAAACAAATGTAAGATAATAAGACACACAGAAATTTATCTTGGTTCAATCTTCTTTGACCTGCGTTTAGTCCTTTTAAAATACCTAAAGGATTTCTCTACTAATGAGCAATATACTTACAGAAACATGATTTTTACCACCAACATTTATCATAGAACAACAATTTCTTACCAGGGGTTTTTTGCAACTAACCCTTAACTTTACCACTCAACATTTTGAGTTTTTAAACAAACTCTTTCTCTTTTACAAGGCTTTCAAGCATAAGACATAATCACTTCTTATAAGCTAATGTATCAGCTCTATGCAATGACTTTTCAATAATGAATCTCAAGTTTATCTTAGGTTCACTACACTTCTTATTCTCTATCTTCTTTTAACATTACTTTGTATATATATAGACTTCTTGCAATAACTAGCCGTTAGAGACAATTCTAATATTCAATGTTCATTTTCATTCGTGCATCCTTGATTTATCTCTAACATTTAAATCTTTTAGTCATGTAGATTTTATAAGTTCTTCTATGCAACTCGTCTGATCAACTCAAAATTAATGCTAACACGGAGCTTGAAACTTGGGTTAAAGAGACAATTTGTTTCTATGTAAGGGTTAGAGATAGTCATAGTTAAAGTTTTTCTACATATACTTAGTTTACATAAAGACCATAACTCTTTCTTCTTTTACCCATTAACTAATTTGTTGTTTAGCACATTATCTCAGCTGAACATATGCAAATTAGTATGGTCTTTATCATTAATGTTAAAATGCATATGGGTTGACATACAAGGCATTGGGTTACTTATAGAAAATGGGCTTTTACAAAAATTTGGGTTAAGTTTTGTTGTCATTAAAATCTTTGGGCCAACAATCTTTCCCTTTTGATAATGACAAAACCCTTAGCGTAAAAATTTCCAACTTAATTTATGTAAAAGTTTATTTTCTATTATAGTTACACTCCTCCTAAAACTATTACGCTCCCTCTAACAATATGCATAAATCTCAACTAGGCACGTGTAACATTAATGCTCAAATATTAGCAAACAATCCAATTTCAAAATCTAGCACATATCAATCAAAAATTCATGTATCATTAAACAACATTAATCTATCAAATCCAATATCAATTAGATTAATCACAACAATCAACAATCATTCAATATTCAATCAGAACACTATTTCTCCCTTTTTTTGTCATCAACAAAAGGGAAAAAAATGAAGCCAAAGTCACAATTAAGACAAAAGTAGTCATATGCACAAAATGCAGAGAAGAAAGAGATTAAGCGATCACTAGCAGCAATCAAGTAGTATAAAGTATTCTCAGTGATGGGCTTGTTGAAGACACATATTTAGATTGCAGAAGGTATCACCCATGGCTTAAGTGAGAATAAGGACTGTAGAGTCAATTTCTAGAAGACACTGCAAAAGTTTGGTTTGGTCATTTTGAAAGGCTTGCTTAGCGTTATAAAGTTCAATGGTAACAAAGTCTAGCTGCTGTCGAATGACCCCTTGAGTGCTTAGGAGATGGCAGATTACACTAACATTAATTGCCATGGAAGCAACATCATTACAAAGAGAAAAGACATTTTTGTTCAGAGTGTGAAGTTGTTGAAAAATTTCATTGAGGGCTAGTATGGTGGAGGTAGTGGAAGGAAGAGGTGAAGGTGGTGGAGATGAATGAGGTAGAGTCTGATAGTGTTTGGTAGGAGGAGGAGAAAAGGGAGGATTAGCAATAGGAGAAGGAGGTGGAGTAGTAGGATAAGGTATGGTAGGAGTGTGCAGAGAATGTAGAGGAGAAGGACTAGGAGAAAGAGATGGAAGGAGAAAGTCTAGGATTCCTTTCCTAGGGGATAAGGGATTAGAGTAGGTGGAGGTGGTAGGTCATCATCAGTGTGTGAAGATGGTATGGTGGTAAGAATTTTTTGACATTTGTAGTAAGGAGGAGAAGGTAGAGGACTAATGCATTTGGATGTAGTTAGTGGAGGAGTAAGGAGATGTAGAGGGGTAATAGTAACAAGTGCACTAAATGATGGTAGAAAGTCAGTATGCCTTGAAGGGGAAGTAAAATGTGGAGGATCAAGTTGGTCAAATGTAAATGGAGGAACAATTTAGGGAGGATCAAATGGAGGATCAAGTTGTATAGATGAGGGTAGAGTATCACTACATCGAGGATCAATGTGTTGCAAGGTGGATGTAAAGGTTGTTTGTTGAGATTGAGGTAGAGGATCAATGTTAAATAGAGAAGGAGGGGGTGATAGGATAACAGGTGGTGGAGTGGGTTAGAGGAACAAGGTGGAGGATCATAAGAGCTCTCAAGAGGATTAATGGTTGCAGCAACTTCATGTTCAAATGTTGGAGCATCACCAGGGGTGGAGGACAACTGTTCCTTGGGTAGTGCAGGCTTCTTTTTGGTTTTAGAAGAAAAGGATGGTTGGTCAGCACTTGTAGGAACTTGGTATAAATTAAAGGATCAATTGTATTTGATCCGAAAGGCTTCAAGATGCTTTCGAAATTCTTCCAGGTCACAATTCTTGATCCACCATTACCCATCTTTATTTGACACAGGGATGTATCATCATATATTCTTGGACCAGAATTTCTCACAACTTCTTCCATAAATTTAATTATCCAATAGTATACATCCACAGTTTGCAAAGTTATCAAATTGTAAACCCAGAAAATGCCTTTGTGAGTTATAACACCAGTGGCCAAATTCTTGTAAACAATGTACTTCCACTGATATGAGTAGCAACCCAGTTCTGGAATGCAAGGGCTTGTACATTTGTTGTTCTGCTACTCACCAAATCCTTTCGTTCAATAATGAGATCATATGCATCAGAAAATGTGAACTCCATTTTAGTTGGCTAGGAATGCCCAGAGAAGAAGACATTTGGTTTATTACTAAAAGATACTCTAATTAATTTATCTAACAACCTAATTCCCATAGAAACTAATTTTCCATTAACTAAAGAACTTAAGGATTTTTCTGGTTTGATAACCACCAAATTACAGTAAAACTTTTAAACTAGATCTTTGTAAACAAGTTCATTGTTGGTTACTAGAGGGGTCCATCCCATAATCTTAAATTCAAGCACCAAGAAGCAATTTAATTAGGATAATTTGGTGAAATTGAGACACCTTCTCGGAGTAATGGGTCGATGTTGGAAATCAACAAGATACCTGTCCAGATGTTGCTTGGTTCAAAATTTTGGTAGAAGATGGGAGTAGTCTTCCAGGCTTTCTTTTGCTTCGTCCATCTTCTTCTTTCCTTTTCCTTATACTCTAGTAGTCTTTTTGGTTAGAGTTTCTTGGATGGAGATCCCCTGCAATTTTTTCAAAAAATTTTCAATTGTTTATGACTCTTCCCAATCTGGGTCATCATCAACAACCTTCCTTTTCTTTGATTGTTTGATCTTAGCAATAATCTTCTTCATTTTTTTGTTCTTTTCTTTTTCTCGAAGCTTTTGCAATGCCTACTTCCTTTTAGTGTCTTCTTCTTCAATGTCTATAATACTTTCAACTGGAATTAGCTTTTTCGGCCTCTGTGATCTTTAAAGGTTAAAAATGAATCAGTTGAAGTGTTGTTCCATTCACGGAATTAGGATTAGGGTAAAAGAAAATGTGCATGAGTGGTTATGCAGTGACGCTTTGATGCTGTCATTGAGCAATTTTTGAAAAATTTTCCTTTAACTGTCACTTTTATAAGCCAGAGATCATAATTATTTGTTTAACATGCCCCTTTTCAAGAATACTTTATAACTTTTGACATGCACCTCAAAACACATGGCGAATAATGCCAAAAATGATTTAATGAAGCAAAGAGCAATTACCAAACACGTGTTGATGTGGGGATGCTTCATAAAAAGATAACAATCAATTCAAAACAAATTCAATAAATGACAAGATATGTAATTTTGAGAATAAATAATAAATCAGTCAAGATACATGATGAATTTCATAAAATGAAAGAGGCAAAAGAGGCATATGAAGCATAGCAAAGAAGTGGAGGATCAGAGGTGCTCCACTTTAAACAGTACATAATGAGCATTATTTAAAGTCAATCATTCCAAGTTTATTTCTTAAGTATACAAACCTATTCTCAAGCAAAGGTTTTGTGAATATATCTACCAGTTGATTCTCAATTTTAATATACATTATCTCTGCATTTTCTTATTGTACATGATCTCAAATGAAATAATGTTTTACTTTGATGTGCTTGGTCTGAGAGTGATGTACATGATTCTTGGTAAGGCAGATAGCATTAGTATTGTCACAAAATATAGGCATGTAACTAAAGCTGAGTGAGTAATCTTCCATTTGATATTTCATCTATAGCAATTGAGTGCAACAACTCCCAACAGCCATGTATTCAACTTTAGTAGTGGAGAGTGCTACAAAACTTTGCCTTTTGCTGTACCAAGACACTAATGAATTACTAAGAAACTGGTAACACCCACTAGTGCTCTTTTCATCCAGTTTATCTCCATCAAAGTTTACATCTACGTATCTAACTAGATTGAATTCATTAGTTTTAGGATATCATAAACCATAGTTTTGTATCCCCACTAGATATCTAAATATTCGTTTAATAGCAATAAAATGTGATTCCTTAAGATTAGCTTGAAAACGTGTACACTTACATACACTAAACATGATTTCAAGTCTAGTAGCTATTAAATACCGTAAAGAGCCAATCATACATTTGTATTTCTTCTGATCAAATTCCTTACCATTCTCATCCTTATTTAAGGTGGAGGAGGGACATATTGGAGTCCTCATAGGTTTTGAGTTCTGAAAGCCATACTTGTAGATTAATTCTTTGGTATATTTGGACTGACTAATGAAGCTTCCTTCCTTTGTTTGTTTTATTTGCAATCCAAGAAAGAAGTTTAATTTCCTCATTATGCTCATTTTGAATTCTCTTTTCATTAACTTCGTAAATTCTTTACACAGACACTCATTAATACCACCAAAAACTATATGATCAACATAAATTTGAATAAGCAAAGATTCACTGTTAATTTTATTAATGAAAAGAGTTGTGTTAAGTTTCCCTCTTGAGAATCCACTTTGTAGAAGAAAATTGCTCTACTATTCATATCAAGCTCTTGGAGCTGGTTATAAACAATAAAGAGCTTTTGATAGCTTGTATACATGGTTCAACAATTTTCATCTTTGAAACCAGGTAGTTGCTTAACATATACCTTTTCTATGATATAGCTATTTGGAAAAGCACTTTTAACATCTATTTAATATAATTTAAAGTTCATATTAAAGCATATGTAAGTAAATATTCTAATAGATTCTATTTAGTTACAGGAGCATAGGTTTCATCAAAGTCGATACATTCCTATTGAGTAAAACTTTGGGCCACTAATTTTGCTTTATTTCTAACTATATTACCTTTTTATCTAATTTGTTGTGGAATATCCACTTCGTTCTAATCACAGATGCCCCTACTAGTAGCTCTACTAGATTCCACATGTTATTTCATTCAAATCGATATAGCTCTTCCTTTTATGGCAATAATTCAACTTTCATTTCCTAATGCTTCATCCATAGTTTTGGGCTCAATTTTAGATAGCAAAGCCAGATTATTTCTGAAAGAGGATTCGGTGTGCCTTCTTTTGTTTAGATCTCTAATAATAAACTGTGAAGGATAAGAGAAAGAGTGTCTCCACTCTCATGAAAGTCTTATATCTTTTAGTCCAGATTCCTATTAGCTTTGATTGTGTTTGCTTGTGGTTGCACCATTATCCTCATTTTGCTTATTTTTGCTACTTTCTTAATAAGATATCCCTTCTATATTTGGCTCTTCATTCCACTTTTGAATCTCTTGACAAGGTGGAAGATCAATCTTGCTATAACTTTTATCAGTTAATTTGAAGGAACTAGTGTGGTTATGCCTACATCCTTCATTAATCTTACTTAAAGTGTTAGGATTTGTAAGCAGCTAATTTCCTTCTGTAATTACTTCATCTTCATCTATGTTCATTATTCTTCTAACAAAGGGTTAGTTTCATTAAAAAAAACAATATGTATGGACTTTTCACCCATTATGGTTCTTTTATTATAGACCTTGTACACTTTACTAGTTATGGAATACCCTAAAAAAATTCCTTCATCACTTCTAGCATTAAAGTTTCCTAAGTTTTCTTTTCCAATATTATAAATAAAGCATTCACACCCAAATGTGTGGAAATAACTAACATTTGTTTTTCTCCCTTTCCATAATTCATATAGGTCTTTTTAAGAATCAGTCTTTTAAGGCATCAATTCAAAATATAGCAAGAAATATTTACAACTTCAGCCCAAAAGTATTTTGGAAGATTATTCTCAATGAGCATAGTTCTAGCCATATCTAAAAAGGTACGATTTTTTCTTTCAACAACTCTATTTTGTTGAAGAGTTCTCGAGGCAAAAAAGTTATAACTAAATCTATATTCATCATAGAATTCCTCAAAAAGGTTATTTTCGAATTCTTCATCATGATTACTCATAATACTAGAGATTAAACATCCTTGCTCTTTTTGAACCTTCTTGCAAAAGACAACAAAATTCTTAAATGTCTCACCCTTATGTGAAAGAAAGAGAATCCAAGTGAACCTAAAATAGTTATCAATGATAATAAAAGCATAATTTTTGCCACCAAAGCTTTGAGTTTGCATAGAGCCAAAGAGGTCCATATGTAATAATTGGAGTGGCTTTAATGTAGAAATAAATTCTTGAGGCTTGAAGGATGATTTAGCTTGTTTTCCTATTTGACATGCATCACATAAATGATTCTTTTTAAACTCTAATTTCGGTAATACTTTGACAAGGTCTAGCTTGGACAATTTGGATATAATGTGCATGCTTGCATAGCTAAGCTTTCAATGTCACAACCAAGAATCATTACATATAAAGGAAAGATAGGAAACATTCTTTGATCTAAGATAATTGAAACATAAAATGTAGATATTTTAAAATCTTTGGCCAGCAAACAAAGCTTTGTCCTCATTGAAGACCGTGCAATGTATAAGATAAAAAACTATTCTATATCCTCTATCACATAACTAATTGATGCTAAGTAGATTATGCTTCAAACCATCAACAAGAGATACATTATCCAAACAACATTTATCTGTGAGTTTGATTTTACCTGTTTCTATAATTTTACCTTTTCCACCATCACCAAAGATAACAAATCCTCCATCTATCCTTGTAAATGACATAAACTAAGATGGATCTCTGATCATATGTCTAGAGCACCCATTATCTAGGAACCATTGCTGTATAGAGATCTTCCCTTTTAAGCATACCTGTAAAGTTTTTAACTCTTTTTAGGTACCCCAACCTTTTTGGGTCCTTTCTGATTAGTACCAAAAATAACAGTTCCTTTTGGAACCCATATAAGTTTTCTCTTATCTAGTTTACATTTATAACATGCATGACCAAACTTGTTGCACGATAAATATGAAGTAAAGGATGAAGCTTTAATAAAGAAGTTTTTGTACAATTTGACATTTGATTTTTCATTATATCTTATTCCAATTTTATCAAACATACATTTTTGTTTTTCTAGCAACATTTTTAGATTTTCTTCTCCTTTCAAAAAGTTAGGCAAATCTTTAGTAAGTTCAATAAGTTTTTGTTTCAAAGTTTCATTTTATAGTGAGATAAATTCTAAATCTAAATTAGATTTTAGTTTTTAAGCGTTTTCCTCTAATTTAGAATTTATTTTTAGTAATTCCTCATATTTAGCAAACAAGTTTTTAAAGTCTATGAGTAGCTCATTAAACATCTCATCTAGTTCATTATATGATAAAGAATTTTTTGATGTTACCTCCTTGTCTTCAAGTACCGTAAAACACATATTGGCCATTTCTTATTCAAGCTCTTTTTCTTCTTCCTCATCATCACTCCAAGCTGCCATTACTTTCTTCTTTCCATATGCTTTTATTGATCTCCTTTTGAGATATGGACAATTTGATCTCATATGTCCATTTTTTCCACATTCATAATAGGTGATGATGTTCTTTGTTGGCTCTTACTTTTTTGGGTTTCCTTTGAGTGCATTTCCTTTGGTTTTCTAAAGTTCTTTCTCCTTCTTGGCATATTTATCTATCCTTTTAGAGAAGAAGGCTATATCTTGTTTATTTAGCTCTTCTTCTTCTTCTTCCTTAGAAGCTTTGTCAAATACTGTTATTTTTAGTAATAGAATTTTCCTTCTATGCTCCAACTCATGTCTTCTTAAGTGATTCTTCTCGTAAGCTATAAGTATTCCATGTAGTTCATCACATGAAAAAGCTTGTAGATTATCGCTTTCAATGGAATCTACTTTAGATTGCCATTTCTGAGGCAAGTTTCTAAGAATCTTCTAGTTGAGCTCATAATTAGTATATTTTTTATCTAACCAATTGTACATTTCTTCAATATTCTTGCCTTCTTTCATATGAAAGAGTTCAAACTTATATACAAGCACATTTAGGTTGCTTTCTTTGACTTTAAATGTTCCTTCACATGTCACAATGAGTTTCACCCACATTTCTTTGGTTGTCTCACACTTGAGATTTTGTTGCATTATGGCCTACCGATAAAGCACACTACAATATTTCTAGCATGATGATTGTTTTGTATTATTTTGATGTCATCCTCAATCCATTCAGTTCTAGGTTTGTCAATAATAGCTCCTGTTATCAAATCCACCTTTTGAGGTTTCTTCGGTCCTTTTATGATAACTTTCCACACCAGGTAATCAATTGAATATATGAATATCTTTATTTTTTCTTTCCAGTGTGAAAAGTGTTTTCTTATGAAATAGGATGGTTTGACCATTGAAAATCCTTCCCTGAAGTATGTTGCCTCAAGCATGGTGTTGGTGGCCATTTTTTGCATACAAAAACAATGGACCTTTTCTCACAGCTTAGGCACACAATCAAGATAAACACACTAAGAGAGGGTGAATAGGTGTTTAGTACAGAAGATGTAATTTTAACACTTTCTCAAAAGTGTAAGATTAATGGTCCTCTATTTCACTATACTAAAGGTGGGGGACAAATGTGCAAAATAGTTGAAATCAAATAATATATTAATGATTTATTATTTTGACAATGATTAGATGCAATGTGAGGAGGAGAAACTGTTAAATGCTATGAATGCAATCAATAAATTGAGCAAGTATGAAATTAAAACAAGGTCCTCTTAAAGTAAAAGAAGTAAGCTCAGCAAATTTAAAAAATAAATGTAAGAGAATAAGACACAGAATTTATCCTAGTCAATCTTTTTTGACCTATGTCTAGTTTCCTTAAAATACTTAAGGGACTTCTCCACTAATAAACAATATACTTACAAAAACGTGATTTTTACCACCAACACTTATTATGACACAGTAATTTCTTACAAGAGTTTTCTACAACTAACCTTTAACTTTGTCACTCATTATTTTGAGTTTTTAAACAAACTCTTTCTCTTTTATAAGGCTTTCAAGCATAAGACAGAATCGCTTTTTATAAGCTAATACACCTGACACTAAGCAATGACTTTTCAACAATGAATCTCGAGTTTATCTCAAGTTCACTACACTTCTTGTTCTCTATCTTCTTTTGACATTGCTCTATATATATATATATAGACTTCTTTCAATAACTATTTATTAGAGACAATTCTGATCTTTAACATTCATTTTCACTTTTGCATTTTTTATTTATCTCTAACGTTCAAAACTTTCTACGTATACCTAATTTACTAAATACCATAACTTTTTTGTGTTTTACTCATTAATTAATTTGTCATTTAGCAGATTATCTCAATTGAACATATGCAAATTAGTACGGTCTTTATCATTAAAATGCAAATTGGCTGACACACAACTCATTGGGCTACTTGTAGAAAATGGCTTTTACAAAAATTTATGTTTAGTTTTGTTATCATCAAAGCCTTTGTGCCAACAATCTTGGGCCAACAAAGACTTCTTTGTACTGATCAGATCCTTCGATTTTTAGTTCGAGATTCAAATTTTGCATCTATGCAAAGCAATTCTTCTAGTACACCATACAAGTGCTTTTAAGTCGCGAAATCAAGTCACTCTATGATAACCCTTTTTCCCCTGTTCTTTGGTTTTTCAAATACAAGAGGCAGTGGCTTTTTAGCATCGTCGTAAATGTGCTAATGAACGCGCTTTTTCTTTTTTGAGAAGGAAACTTTCCTCGTACTTCGATTAGAGTAGTTACCTCTTTCTCTAGATTAGCTCCCTTCCAAACCACCAAACTGGGGTTTGCTAAACTACTTGCTTGGTATTTAAAAAAATTAATTAATTATTTAGTCTTTATAGTTTACTTACATTTTCAAATTGGTTTCTATAATTTAATTTTTTCTTCTAAAATTGGCCTTTATATTTTTAAAAAATTTTAAGGTTAGTCTCTACAATTTTTAATTGTTAAAAGATTCCAAGTATGATAACTCGGTGGTGACATGGCAAATGGTGTTGATGACACAATGGCATGTCTGCATGCGAGGCACTGTTTATCAGTGAGAACGTGCACGAATTTAGCTTCTGTATGACATAGCACACACAGCAAAAGAGACTAACGCCATTCACTTCCGCACTTTAAATGAATCTCAAGCAACAAGAATTCTGCACCAACCGTTGTTCCCAGCGGCTTCTGCTCTAGCCCCAAGCGGCGCCAAGTCACCTCCGCCGGCACCTGACACCCCACCTTCTCCTGACATTCCTTTCTTTCACAAAAATCCCGTAGGGCCACTGCCGGATCAGAATCAGCCACCCCGTCGATTCCCAATGGCACAGCAGTTCCGAACCCAACAGCAACAATGCTGCCTAATAAGCCAACAAAGAAGGTCGCAATTGCCATGTCTGTTGGAATTATGATGCTTGGTATGTTCTCTTCTCTTGCCTTCTTGGTAGAACAGTAAGGTTTCGGAAGCTTTATATTGTTAAGTAGTTGAAATATAAACATTATCTTTGGACCACCACTTGCGACTCCATAATTAATTGATCGTTTTTCTATATTAGTACAGGATGCCCTTTCTTTCTTGCCTTTCTCCATATCAAGGTTCCTGAGATTTCCTTAGCCTTTCTATTAGGCTGCGTTTTGGTCTATGTTTCTATATTGTGGTGTACACTTGTTTGTTACCTAGTTATGAGGTTATTTATTCACATATTTGTCAATTTGTAGAGATTGGAAAATCATTTGTTAACTTTTTATTATATAATTAAA
Source organism: Erythrophleum ivorense (assembly GCA_026724425.1). Taxonomy (NCBI): domain Eukaryota; kingdom Viridiplantae; phylum Streptophyta; class Magnoliopsida; order Fabales; family Fabaceae; genus Erythrophleum; species Erythrophleum ivorense. Next base: position 72,265 of record JAIUCV010000392.1, read on the forward strand.
ATAACCTTTCATGTAATACAAAACGTGACTTTTTTTCTATCTAATATTATTATGGGCATATAATTAAGTCACTAAAATTTTACTTATATCAAACTATTCAGTATGAGTTATTTTATAAACAAATTTTATCATACTTCCAAGTTAAGATATTATTTTTCTAAGATATAATGTAAAAATATATAATAAAATTAACGGCACCTAGCTAATAGCATGAGAACCCTCTAAAACATCTGAACAAGGAATAAACTCCGTTGCACGGATACGTGCTTCAGGCAACCGTACCCGTACCGGATACGTATCCGGTACGGATACGCATACCGTACGGGTACAAAACGTACCCAGACGTTTCGTTTTGCCTCCTTACGTTTCGAAATGTTTCTGTCCGAACCGAAACGTTTCGAAACGGCTCAGAAACGGCGGGCGAAACGTCTTGGCTCGAACGATTGCATTTTGCGTCGGTTTTAACCCTCCTCCGTCGACTCGAAGCTCCAGGCTTCTCCTTCGAAGGCAACGTCGCGCTTTGCTCCCTTCTCCCTCGACTGTCGCCGTTTTTCGTTGCTTCTCGCCGTGTGTCGCTTGCTTCCTCATTTTCTCCGGCGACCTGTGCTTTGTTCCTCCGTCCGTCTGTCGTCTTCTCTGGTGTTGGCTTCTCCGGTGGCAGCTTCTCACTTCTCAGGTTCAGATTTGTTCTTTCGGCATCTCTGTGATTTTTTCTTCCGACGCTCTATGATTTTTTTTCTTCTGGTATCTTTGCAATGCTTATTAGATAATGGTTATGCAAATTTTTCTAGATAATGGTTGATTGATGCAAATTTTTCTGGATAATGGTACTAAGATGCAAATTTTTCTGGTGTTGGCTTATTGGAATATTGATGCAAATTTTTTTGGACTCTTGATTTTGATCTTTTTGTTCCCCTAAAAAGCAAATGTGAACAAAAATAGCTTTCTATTGAATGGAATGGCTCAGTTTATTTGTCCTCCATATTGCTTCATGAATTAAAGAGGTGGTTCGTTAAATTAAGTAGCCTTAATTACCTTTCGAAACCTGAATTACACGTTGAACAGGAAGAACAAATTAATGTAGAAGGAAGATGGCCGAATAGTGTATGAGCATTGTATAAATGGGGCCTACAATACATTTATCTTATTTATGAGTGGGTAGTGATGATGAAATATTCTCCTGATGATATTTTAAATGTGTTTTAATTTTGTCAAATAATGTATTTTGTGGATTGGAAAAATGATGTTTTTACAAAAGTGTTTTTGGGAAATAATGTATGAGTATTGTTCTATATGCACTAATAGTCTAATACACATTAGTCTCATTATTGCCCCTCCATTATAGGTATCATGGCAAATGGAAGTTCTAGTTCTGCTAGTAATCCTAGGCCTACTTCTTCTGCTGAATATTGTTCTAGTAATATTCTCCAAAAAGAGGGAACTCCTTTGTGGGCTTATGTGTAACTTTGATTGTTAGAAGTAGAGGAGAAGAAACTGCTAATTCTGGTGGAAACAAGCATTGGAAGTGTAATTATTGTAACCGTGAATTTCAAGGGTCTTATTCTAGAGTTAAGTGGCATTTGCTGAGGGTATCTGGTAAAGGAATTTCTATGTGTCCCAAAGTTGATGCTCATTGTTTAGTAGAGATGAAAAATTTGCAAAAGGAGGCTGAGAATAGATCAAAACCAAAAGAAGTGTCATTACCACCACCAGCTAGAGGCTTATCTCTTTTAGGTGTTCAAAGTGAGTACAATCAAGGCAAAAAGAGGGCAGTAGGTGCTTTGGAAAAAATCTTCAACCAAACAGTTAGAGAAAATTTGTGTGCAGAAATTGCTAGGATGTTCTATTCAGGTGGTTTATCTTTTAACTTGGCACGCAATCCATATTACATTAGCTCTCATCAATATGCTGCAAACAATATGATTTCTGGTTTTAAACCTCCTAGTTATAATGCACTAAGAGGTCCTTTGTTGCAACAAGAAAGGGCAAATGTTGAAAGGTTGCTTGAGCCAATAAAAGGGACTTAGAGTGAGAAGGGAGTGAATATTGTAACAAATGGCTGGACTGATGTACAACGAAGGCCATTAATTAATTTTATGGCTGTATCTGATGGGGGTCCTATTTTTTTGAAGGCAATTGATGGGACTAAAGAATACAAGGATAAATTCTACATAGCTGAGTTGATGAAGCAGGTAATTGAAGAAGTAAAACCTCAAAATGTGGTTCAAATTATTACTGACAATGCCCCTGTTTGTAAAGCTGCTGGCAAGATTATTGAAGGTGAATATCCTCATTTTTTGGACACCATGTGTTGTCCACACACTCAACCTCGCGTTGGAAAATATATGTGCAGCTAAAAACACTGATGCAAATGAATTGGTATATGAAGAATGTCATTGGATCACTCAAATCAGGGATGATGTAATTTTTCTTAAAACTTTCATTATGAATCATTCTATGAGGTTGGCCATTTTCAATGAATTTGTACCTTTGAAATTACTTGCCATTGCTGAGACTAGGTTTGCTTCAACCATTATGATGCTAAAGAGGCTCAGACTCATAAAAATGTCTCTTTGCACAATGGTAATTAGTGATGAATGGAATACATATAAAGAGGATGATGTTGGAAAGGCTAATACTATTAAAGAATTAGTTATTGATGACTCTTGGTGGGATAAGATTAATTACATCCTTTCTTTCACAAATCCTATTTATGACATGCTTAGATTTTGTGATATGGATAAGCCTTCACTTCACTTGATTTATGATATGTGGGATTCAATGATAGAACAAGTGAAAATATCAATATACAAGCATGAGAAAAAGGAACTTTCTGAGCATTCAAGATTTTATGAAGTTGTGTATAGAATTATAATTGATCGTTGGACAAAAAGTTGTACACCACTTCATTGCCTTGCTCATTCATTGAATCCAAGGTAAGTTCTATTAATATTCCATACTTATATTGTTGATATTCTTCCCACATTTAATTTTGTGCTAAACAAGTCTAATTCTCATTGTTTTTATTGTATACTATACAAATATTACACTCCTCAATGGCTTGATGTGGCACCAACTAGAGTTCCTCCTCATTTAGATGCTGAAATTTCAACCGAGAGGGCCAAATGCTTTAATATGTATTTTAAGGATCCTAAGGAGAGAAAATTGGTCCTTCAAGAGTTTTCAATGTTTTGTGGAGCTTCAGATGCATATTCATTATTTGATTCGTTACAAGATAGGTAGAATTTGGAGCCTAAAGATTGGCGGTTAAATTATGGTTCTTCAACCCCAATGCTCCAACGGCTTGCATTAAAACTTCTTCGTCAACCATGTTCATCATCTTGTTGTGAACGAAATTGGAGCACCTACTCTTTCATTCACTCACTGAAAAGGAACAAATTGAATCCAAAACGAGCTGAAGACTTGGTTTATGTTCATACTAATCTTCGTCTTCTATCAAGAAAGAGTGAAAAGTATTCTAGTGGAGTGACTAGGATGTGGGATGTTAATGGAGATCATTGGGAGCCATTTGATGGGGCAGGCGGTCTTGAGGTTGCAAATTTATCTTTAGATGAACCAGATTTAGAACAAGAGCTCATAGGAAATGTTACTAATGTGGAAGATGAAGATGAAGATTAACTTAGATTAGAAATTTTAATATTAATGCTTGTATGGAATATAACTTATTATGAACATCTTATTTATGCTTGTAATTTGTGATATTATTTATGCTATTGTAGCTTATTTATAATTTAATTTAATTTTTAGTGGCTTAGATTATTGAATAAATATATATATGTTCCCGTACACGTATCTTAAAATTTTAGAAATTGCCGTATCCCACGTATCGTATCGTGTCGTACCCAATACGCGTACCCGTATCGGTGCTTCTCAGGGAATAAACAAAACACTGGACAGTAGACGAGTAAAATGTAATATTAAATTATAGAAAAAGTGAGTTTTAATCACAGTAAAAAAGAGAAAACAGTGTGACCCTCGTGCCAGTGCCAGCAAACTAGAAGCAGATCAGGTGACAAGGGGATCACTAAATTCTCTTTGTGGAAACAAGGTTCTTTGCTGTAATTCAGCCATTCTCTCTGTCCTTTTTCTTTGGCAAGTGTCTCAGTTTTTTTAAATTAATTTCTTATTCACACAATGTCACGAGTAGTGTCTGTGTTAAGTTAATCCATTGCGAACTCAGGATTTATTAAATAGGATTTAAGAATATAGAGATTTCATTTTAATTTGATATGATTAGGCTTATTTCTCGATTTGATTTTTTATTTTGGTCCTCTGCTTCTCTCATTTATGGTAGAGTATCAATTCATCTTGGGTAAGGGAAGACTATAAGTGCGGGTTTCTTCATTAAAAAACTTGTCCATGTTTGCCTACGAGCCTCTGGGTCCCTCCAGCTAGGGTGCTTCACACGGTGTCTGTACAAGAAGGCAAGAGCAGAGAACATACCAAGCATCACAATTCCAACAGACATGGTAATTGCAGCCTTCTTTGTTGGCTTGTTGGGTGATGTCGTTGCTGTTAGGTTCCGAACTGCCGTGCCATTGGGAATCGATGGTGGTGGCTAATTTGATATGACGGTGGCCCTACGGGATTCTCGCGTAAGAAAGGAATTAATGTCGGGAGAAGGTGGGGTGTCCAGTGGCGGCGAAGGCGACTCGGCGTGGCCTGGTGGTAGAGCAGAAGCCGCCGGGAACAATGGTTGGTGCAGAATTCTTCTTACTTGAGATTCATTGAAAGTGCGGAAGTGAATGGTATTGGTCCCTTTTGTTGTGTATGCTACGTCACACGGAAGCATAAGCTAAGTTCATAAACTTTCTCACAAAGCAGTGCCTCACATGCAAACATGCCATTGTGTCACCCGAGTCAACACTATTTGCCATGTGATACCGGAGTTAACATACTTAGACTTCAGACAATAATCTTTTAAAAGTTAAAAATTGTAGGACTAATCTTGAATCATTTAAAAAGTATTAGGAATTAATTTAATAAAAATAAAATTATAAGGACTAATTTAAAAATAGAGATAAATTATAGGGACCAAATGATTAATTTTCTCTTTAAAAATAAAACTCTTTCCACCCTTCTGTTACTTCTTTCCCGGATGAAGCTCCGAACTGGTGGCCTGAAACATGAGATAGCAATTAGTTTTGCTAGAAAGGCTAAGGAAACTCAACATGATACCTGGTCGATCTCCTACTTTGTAAGTCCTTTAAATGAATAGAAGACTTCTTCAAACTCGTTGATCTTTCTACGATCGACCTCACTAAACAAATTCCAATATAGAGTTGCAATTTTGGTGGTAGTAATGCACCACGTTAGAGGAAAAATAGACGATTATCCTTTCTCAACCATAAAGGTGCGAAGCCACCAAAGGGACGATCCTAAAATGTTGGACCTTTCATCCCCTTAAAGAACTTGGAAGCCTGGTGATGTTAGACCTTTTTGAAGTTTCACCCATCCTTCTTCGGAATGCATGTGCACTTCACAAAAGTTAAAAAGCATGTCCACTATGGGCATAAAGCCATAGTTCATATGCAACAGTTGTTAAAAAACGAATAATCAACTAGCCTTTTGCTATTAGTTAGGTTGGGCACACGTTTAAAATGTCCATCACTTGCATCTCTAGATCAGTGAAAGGAGGAATGATTCCATATACCCTAACCATAAACTTGTAAATTGAAAAAACCTTTCCCGTCAGTTTATAACACATCAGTTGAACTCTTAAAACCACCGATTTCTTGCGGTTCCACTTAACGCTCAAAGTGCTCCATCCAAATTTGCGTAATATAAATATGTGTGTGTCTGTGTCTGTGTGTTGTGTGAACATAAATGGTCGTCTTCCATTTCTTCACATCAAAGATCACCCAATTTAGAATTTATGAACTTACTTTAGCCTTAGGGATAGGCTTATTCATGGTTCCAAATTGCGGGCTGCATTACAAAATGCGGCCGCAATATTGCGGATGCGGGCTAGGCCGCATCCGCATCACCCCGCAATTACGGAGGGATTCAATATCACAGGAATGGGCCGCATCGTAACGATGTTGCGGCCGCAATATAACGGTATCACGGATCTATTGCGGCGCATCACATAAAAGCAAAAAACACTACTAGCATCAGTAGATTCAAAACAAAGCTGTTGGCCGGCCCTAGGTTTCTTCCTTTCCCAAAGAACAAAATAGAAAAGCCAACATCAGCAAAGAACAAAAGCAACCAACGGATTTGAAGTTTTGAAATCTGAAATGGTGAAATCATACCTGCAGGCTGAACCACAGCAGTTTGAAACTTGAATCTAAACTCTGAAGCCTCGCAGTGGACTGTAGCTCTCTTCTTGCTCGAATCTAAAGACCCAAAGTACGTTTCTTGATTCTTAACTTATTGCTCTGTTTTTGTGATTGGCATTTTCATTTTCAGAGTCGACCTTCCATCCGAAATGTTGAGAGTGATGAGAGGAGAGGAGGAAGCCACGTTGCCATATATTTGTTTTAATATAATATATATATATATTCTATGATCAGGAAAGGGGGAAGTCAGGAAGCCATGCTGCATTTATTTGTTTTAATATAATATATTCTATTATGATAAGGAGGAAGCCAGGGTCACGTACCATATACCTATTTTAATATAATATATATATATATATATTCTATGATTTAGAATATAAACGGATCAAGAACTCATGCGTGTTTATTTTTTTATTAATTTTTTGCTCTTTCACATTTATATTATTAATCTCACTATCTCCAATTATATATATATATATATATATATGTCTGTATGTATGTGTAATTTTAGATTAATTAAATAATAATTTATTTTTTTTACAAATAATATAGTATTATAAAAAAATTACATTAATATTACTTTTAAAGCACTAGTGGTATGCTGAACTTTTCTTTTTAAGGTTATCTTTACATTTATATTTATCTCCTTGTAATAAGTATGTAAATATATTTTTATATTATTTGATTTTTTTTTAAAATTTTTTCAAGTAACATTGATATTCATGTTCAAAATAAGCATTTATTTAATTAATATTAATATTAGACATGATATATTTTATGTATATGAGATATATAATGATTATACATATTTTTAAAATAATTTATGTAACTTCAAAAAATATCACAGCCGCAGTGACCGCAACCCGCATTATAACAGCTGCAATGCCCGCAACCGCAGTAATCGCAACGCAACCGCAACCGCATCCGCAACCGCAATTTAAAACCATGGGCTTATTGACTCTGTCGATCATTAGGTCTTCCTTATTCTTGGGATCAGTACGAATAATCATGTACAAATCAACAAGTTGCCTAGCTAAAATAGCAACTTTGAGAAATCCTAGGCACTTGACGCTTGCTGCGGAGCGATCCGGGGAAACATTATAAAACATTATAGGACCGAACAACCTTCGAAGGTGTAACATTCTTTATTGCTGATTTTTGGCCTAGCCTTTGCCTAATTGGGTGATCAGACTCATATTCTTTAATATATATATATATATATATATATTTATGTATATATCATATCAAAACTAAAATGAGAAGAAAACTTTAAATTGTGTTTTAAGTTGTTGCTACCAATATAATACTTCTGCCATAAGCCTCTCAAAATATTGCTTGCCATATTTGCATTGTGCAAAGTTCTCTGTTCTCAACAAATTACTATCAAACTAAACTAAGGTACAGATCTTTATATTTTTATTATAAGGCTCTTCAATAAAATTGTAGTATTGTAAAAAAAATTTAAAATCCAAATTATGTTATGCTAAATTGTAAAAATTATATGTTTATCTTATTATTATTGAGATATTATAGATATCATATTTTAATTGATAAACGTGATATTAAAGATATAAGAAATTTCATACAAATTTAGTCCATTACTATCAACCAGAAATGATAGCAATTTGTTGGGGAAACATAAAGTAATTTAAAAAGTTAGAAAAATCAATATCTAATACGTTGAAATGTTAAACAAATAAAGAAATAAGGAAAATGAAGTGATATAGTAGTAAACCTAATCCATCTAGTGCATAAAAAATTAGAAATAAAATAGAAATAAAAGGAACAAATATAATTTTTGGGATGAAAATAACTTTTATACTATTACTTTAAAAAAATAATAAATATTATTAAAAAAATAACTATAAGAATATAATATATATTGTACAAAACTTTCTTTTTCTATTTTACTTTCCTTGGCCAGACTTCACTTTCCCTAGTGTCTACCAACATGGAAGGAAAAAGGAAACATTTTCACTTTCCTAACTTACCTAAAAAAAAAAAATGGCAAAAAAAAATCTAAAACGAAAGAGTAACAAGTGGTCTTTAAAAAGTTCAGTCATTTTAAGGTATTTTATTATTTTAAAAATTTAAAAATTGTTAAAATAATTATTCTTCACACAAAGGAAATGACAACTAATGATTTTCTATCATTTAAAATATCTAATTTTTAATTCAATTTTTTCTATCAGTTATCATTTACATAAAATGATATTTTATTCTACCAAATGATTTTTATAATTAAAAAATATAGCCATATATAATTTTTTGGTTAAAATAATATTATAATTCTTTAACTTTATTTGTCGTTTCAAAATAATCTCTTGTGTTTGAAGTGTTTTAAAATAATCCTTTGACTTTTAAATATATTTCATAAAAAACTCATTTTAAGTGAATTTCATTAATATTTTAATATCCGTTGATTTTCATGATGATTTTTTAGCCACATGTTTTTTTCCCGTCAATTTAAGTGATGACATGGCACCCATATGTATTAAAAAAATGCCATAATCAATAGGCAAAACATAAGCATTGATCAAGTTTTCTTCCCTGGGCATTTTGAAATGCTAGGGCACTGAGGCTTCTCTTCTCCCCAGCCAAGAAGTGCTCGATGGCGGCAGACAGTGCTGCACAGCGATTTCTCACTCTTTTTCTCCTTGTTTGCTATTTATTTCTTTCTTCACAATATGTTTGCCTCTTCTTCCATGCTTTCTTTCTATCCTTGTTTTTTATTTCCTTCTGCAACCTCAATATATAATTTCAAATATCTAATATCTCAAATTGAACATAAGACTTGTGTAACATCCTATAATTTAATTAATTGAAATTATAAAAGAAATGGGACTAATTAGAAAATTATAAAGAAAATAATTTAGTTTAGAGGAAATTAATTAATTAATTTAAAAGAGATTTCACAGAAATTGAGGATTATTATGAATTTTTAGGGAAATTAATTGAATTACTACTTCTAGAGGAAAATAATTCAAATTAGGGGCTAAATTAATAATTTGAGTAATTTTATAATTTGCCCCAAGAAAATTTAATTGAGGCTAGGTACCCTTAGAATTTAATTTATATTTGAGTTAGAAATGATTTTAAAACGCTAGGGCTCTCTATTTCTTTTGACTTTGATTCTGGAAACTAGTACCTTAAGCCTAGATATGGTAAAAGACGCGAAGCCCATTACTTTAGCTGGTGCAAAACGAATTCCCAGCCCTAAAACACTCAGCCACTCCATTTTTCTCACGTCAGACTAGTGCATGCACAAACAGAATGCTGGAAGAAAAGGAAAAAAACTCTCTGTGTTTCATAGTTTGGAGCTTGCTAGAGGGAGCTGGAAGGAGATTTGGTCTAGGTAAATGTAGAAAAACTTCTTCTACTCTTCTTCCTCTTCATTCTGATCTGAACAACTCATGATTTCATTTCCATTTGCAAAATCATAGGATTTGAAATTTGTTGGTTTTAGGGTGATTTTGAGCAAGTAGAGGAAGGAGAAGCTAAACTACGGTATGGGTTTAGTTTTCCCTTTCATTTATGTGTTTTCCCTCCTAAATCACTTCTTTTTTATTAAGTTTTATGGATTATCATGTATATGTACGAAAATCAAGGACCTATTGGTGAAAGCTTGAGTATTTGGCACTCGGAGTTAGAAAAAAGTGTGATAAAAGGCTTGAAAAGGTGAGCTAATGATTTTATAAACTTCAACTCGTTAAAATATGGAATTCATTGAATAGGTTAAGTTTAGGAGTTGGTTTTTTATATGTTCTCAAGCTTGCTAGTGCTAGGAACATCTACATATGGTGGGTTAGTAGCAAATTAGGAGGAGGAATCATTTATGTTAGGTAACTAGGGTTTTTATTCCATTCATATGTGTAGTCATATGTTAATGATTGCTTTTACATGTAATAAATTTGATGCTAATGATGAGTTTGACTATTCATGTTGAGTTTTACCATCGACTATGATTGTGTTTTAATGATCAAAGCTGTGATCATGGTTGTGATTGTGTTTATGTGCCATGATCATGTACCAAGCCATGATCATGCTTATTTTGGAGAGAGATGTTGCCATGATCGTGCCATTCTCCAAGTTATTGGCCAATAGCTATGGATATGGATATGTGGTTATTAGTATGTAATAGTAATCATTTAATAGTCAAACTTACTTATTTGCTTGGTTCATGCATTGTTTCTTATAATTCTTTTATGTTAAGCATTATGATAGCATATTCTATGTCATATGATGGAATTATACTTTGGTTGTTGGAATCTTGTATTACACTAGTTATGAGCTAACATTTTAAGTGAAGGATCTTTTAGTGGTGACAAGGAGAAGCTATCTAAGGCCTAGCCTTAATATCATAGGCTTATAGGCTAGTATTTTGAATTTTACTACAATGAATGTAAAAAATGACTATATTATAGCTTTTATCTCTTGTGTATGGCATTTATGCATCATGACTTGCCAAGTGTAAAATTTCTTATATTTTATATTTATAGAGTTAATATTCCCTTAAGATACCCTTTTGATTCTTTTGTATATGGTTCATTGATATGGATAGAAATCCTTGAGATGGAATGTAATTGTGATTAACTTTATGAAATTGCCTCTCTCTTAGCAAGTACACATTTGATTGCCATGGAACCATGCGCTCCTTCATTGTATGCAAGTACTCTTTAATGGATGGTTGTATTTAGAGGTTGATGTTATTAGTTAGGTGGTATTTTAATGACTTCTAAATTTGTTAGAAAGGATGGTTATGTGTCGTGAATAATAGCATGGATTAGTTGGTGACTGTTAGAATGGACTATAAAAGTTCACAAGGTCATATCTTGGTCCTTTTGATTTTGGTATTGATAATCCCTATTTTGGCAAGTTTTAGCCATTTGGAGTTTGCTCTAATAGCTTGGATTGGTTTTGATGAGAGTTAGATTGGGTTAAGAACCATTGGTAGTTGAATTATAGCATTTTTGGAGCTTTTAGGGAAAGAGGTGTATGTTGGTGCCTACATGGTTGAGATTGCTAGTGGTTAGCTTTCATATGGTGACAAGTTGCTTAGAGATGCTTAGAGATTCCAACAACCAATTTGCATAGCAAGGGAGTGTTTCCATCTTAAAAATTACGGTGTTTTACCCCTTTTTTTAGATTAATGTTGCTAGTTCTAAGCCAATTGGTTGGGCCAGTCAATCGACTAGCTACGTTTTCAGATACATTAATTGCTCCATCTAAGGCACCAGTCAACTGGGTGTAGAAGACCAATTAACCATCTAATAATTAATTTGATCTGACAACATTGTAATTGCTAGTCATATGAGCAGTTAACTAAGTACGACTGACTAATTGATTGTTTCTCTAAGATAATCAACTAAACATCGCAAGAAAAGATTTTTTTTTTTTTGAGTAAAATTTCAAGTATTTAATAGCCTTCTTAGGGGGTTTAGGAGATTCCTTAGTGACACTAGAAGGATGAATGATAGTTTGTCCATTTCTAAAAGTTGCAAGAGATTTACAAATGAGTTATTAGTCAAATTTAGATCATAAAACATAATAGTGTAATTAATTCGAATTTTTAATATTTTATTAGCCGTGCTTCCAAGGTATTTTAGTTAAACGAAATGGTGAGCCTTCTTTGTCGTAACTATGTTGGGTTAAACATAGTTAAGGGTGTTACACCGTTGACATGGAAAGTAATGAAAGGAAGAGCTTTATTGCGCTATCATGTGATGAAGACCCATGGGGCCACTTGTGGACTTGGGTGCTTTGCTGTGGGTTTACTACATATTCCATGCTATGGCGTCTTTGTTCTAATAATGAGGTTGAAGCATTTGTGGTTGTCAAAATCATTTCCCGGTGCGTGCCACTTTGAACGATGGCCTGCGCTTTGCCCCGTTGAAATTGACCCTTTTTTTATGAAAAAAATCATGTTAGTTGTTAAATTATTATGAAAGCTAACAAAGTTAAAATGCCAATAAAATTTATTTAAAAATATATTTTTATAAATATATATTAAAAAATTAAGAGATTAATTTAAAATATTTTAAATTAAAAAAATTATTTTAATACAATAAATAAAATTAAGAAACTACAACATTATTTTAACCTAATTTTTTGAAAGAGTCAGAACTAATTTACATACATATGTGCCAATTTGAACGATGCCTGTGCTTCCCCCGTTGAATTTGACCTTTTTTTTTTTTCATAACATTTAAGTGTCACATGATCATTTAAACTGATGGAAAAACCATATTAATTGTTAAATCATTATGAAGCAACGTCAAAACATTAATAAAAATCACTTAAAATGGTATTATTATTTTAACTTGCTTTTTCTTAGGGAGTCGTATCTAATTTACATACATATGCGAGAAAATGTTACTTGACACCAATATCGCTTAAAATTATTTTTACACTTGATGAACTTTTCATAAATTTTACTATTATATTAAAAGCTTTAAAAATGAGCATGATGTTGAGAAGATTTTACATTAATCCAACATTGACTGGTACCTCGTCAATATTAAAAAAAATTAACTTACAACAAAATTTTTAAATATAAAGAGACTATTAAGTATTTGATTACATATTAATTATCATTTAATTTTCTAAAATTTGGCATACAATATTAATATGATAATTAATTTTAATTTAATTGTTGGATAAATGAAAATTACTTCTTCTGTTATTAAGGGTGATAAGTGTTTTAATTCTTACACAAGTGTCAATTGATCCCTCTTTATAAAATAATTAACACTAGTATAAGAATTAACATATTTACACTTGCCAATATTTTACCAGAGTAAGTTATTTTCATTTATACAAGCTTTAAATTACAAATAATTATCATATTAATATTTGATACTAAATTTTGAAATAAAATTTAATGACAAAAAAATGCAATCAAGTAATTTTTAGTTTCTCTATTTTCTCACAAGAAATCCTATTTTATTCCCTTAACTTTATATCTTTAAATAATCAAGCTCCATTAATGCCGACATGGCCACTTGCATGACAAATAATTTCCTTAACTAGCATCTTTTATGCCTGATCAGCAAAATATGTGGCATTTCTCTCATCTTTCTCTTGCTTTTCACTTCATTGTCTTCTTCCTCCACTGAACCCAGAGACCAGGATGGGCTTCGATTTGAGCAAGCCCTGAATTAAGAACCATGGCAAATCTTAGGCATGCAAGCTCTAGAACAGTTGGGTCGCACTGTCCATTTTGAAAACTATGATAAAAACCTTAATAGCTATATGGTAATGATAAATTTTGGAGTTTAATGAAAATATAAGGTCTTTTTAGTCATCCTAAATTTATAATAGCAACAGCTGATTTCAAGGGATGTTTATCAAAAGAATTTATGACTTTTGAAAAGATACAAGAAGAAACACCATAAATTCTAAGTTCAATTATTATGTTGTTTCTCAGAGTTTTCTTTAATTTTAAAATTAATTTCTATAATTCAAAAGTTTATAATTAGATCTTTATAATTTTTTAAAAAATTTTAATTTGATTTCTGTTATTAGACTTTCAGTGTGTTGTAAAAATTCTATTGATGTGATTAATTGTAAATCATTTAAGTACTTTTAAATATTCTTAATTCACGTTAATAAAAAAGAAAATAAACAATAAAATGAAATTCACTTGATTTTATTTATGTGGCATGTGATATCACGAGGATGAAATCCTTGCAGGGGTCCATTCAATAATTTTTAATTTTTTTCATTCCCTTTTTTTCTGCATTTCCTTTTTTTTTTTTTGGGTGAAAAAAATTAGTTTCCCAGAAAGGTTTTGGGAAATGACTATTCTAAAGAATTAGAAAGAATTGTTGGTGTACGTGAGGCTTATTGGAATGCATCAAAGTCCCTCATTCAAAATAGTAGTCTGAAGACTCTGAACTAATATGCTGAATACATTTCTCTAGTTTGCAAAATAACTACTACTAAGCATGAGCACGACTCAACCAACATAATTTATTTCATTATGAATACTTGCAAGCTGTGATGTATAGGAGGAGATGAGGATGCCATCCAATATATGTGCAGAGAAGCACCAAAAGCAGCCTTTGAGCTTGACAATTATGGATTACCGTTTTCCCGAGCTGAGGATGGAAGAATATACCAGCGTGCGTGTGGTGGTCAAGGCCTGAAACTGATTGGAATATCATGGTGTGCTATTTTTTTCCTTTTTTGGTTTCTTTCCCCCTCCTCCAAACATATCTCAAAAAAATAAAAATTTTACCCTTAAATTTTAAATTATTTGTAAACATTCTTCTAGACTTTAAAAAACGAAAAACTCCAATACTTTAGCATTTGAGAATTTAAGAATTTAAACCTGTTTGGTTCACACATGAATATATTTTTTTTATATAATTTATACAATATCTATTATGCTTTTATAATTATTGCTCTATTCATCAAATTATTATTTTAACTATTAAATTACCTTTCTAAAGATAAAGATAAAGGTAAAAAATTCATTTCTTATCCCATTTATTTTTACTTACTTATTTTTCACATTCTCTTTACTTATACATTTCATTAGAGTTGAAACATTTCATTCTCGCACAAGTTAAAAAAAAGAAGAAAAATTATTTTCTAACCAACTTTATTTATTTGTAAAGTAATAAGATTATGTCATGAAAAAAATGTTGTGAAATAGTATCTAAAGAAAAATAGAGAAAAAAGGTTTTAAACTTTAAAAAGTAAAAATTTATAATACTAATTTTTTATCTTTAATATTTAAAATATATTTTTGAATGACTTAAATTCAAAGGCCGTATTTGTATTTTTAAAAAAAATTAAAATAGTGTGACTTTCTGTACTCAAAAAAACAAGAAAAACCTGTCTGGTGTTTAATATTGCGGAAATTCTTTTTTGCCTGGAAACTTTCTGCGTTGGAGGGGAGATGACACAGAATAAGGTTTAATAAAACTTATCTATGTGATTTCTGCGCACAATTTATCACTTTTTTTGGTTATATGAAGAGCTCTGCAACATGGAAAAAAAATCTAGACTAGTCGCCGAAAGATCTCTCTTATTACATCTTCTATCCTGAGAAAGAAAGAAGTACGTAATGGCTATGAAACTTGCATGAATGAATGCATCTCATCATACTCATTTTGTCTTTCTCTGTAGCGCACACGAGAAGGAGAAAGCGAGGAGGTGTGGTTTGGACTTGTCTACCCTACCCTCTTTCACCAAAAGAAGCCATTCAGTCAAGTGCCGCCACTGTCGTCTTCTGTTTTTTGAAACCAACGACGCATCAGCTTCCAATTCCATTAGAGTTCCTCTCTCTCTGCTGCTTCTCAACATTCATTCTCCCACCATGGCGACATTTTCTCTTCTAGACAACACCCACCTCTTTTCCACAACCACCATTCTAACCCCACCCAAACTCAGATTCGCCGTCTCCACTAAGGTCCTCATGTCCCTTCAAGAAAGGGGGCTCTCCATTCCCGACTCACATTCGAAGACAGAGAGCACGTTATCGAGGAGCTGACTCCAGAAAGCTTCGACGGCATTGATATTGCTCTGTTCAGTGCTGGTGGGTCAATCAGCAGAGAGTTCGGTCCCATTGCTGTTGAACGAGGGACGATTGTGGTGGATAATAGCTCGGCGTTTCGTATGGACGAGAAGGTATCACTTGTGATACCGGAAGTGAACCCGGAGGCCATGAATAATATTAAGCTTGGAATGGGTAAGGGGGCTCTCATAGCTAATCCCAATTGCTCCACCATTATTTGCTTAGTGGCTGTTACACCTCTTCATCGACGGGCTAAGGTTCGAAGATTCTGTTGCTTTTTTGGGAAATGAACCTTTAATCCTCAACTCTTAACTATTTGTGCACTACTCGATAGTACATTTGCCCTGAAGTGGAGGCTTGAATTACCAAAAAGTGCATTTCCATTTTTTGTGAGAGACCAATTTGTACAGAAGAATAAATCAAAGGAGTAGAGTGTAAGGAGATCTATTTTTTACAAGCCAAAATTGTATATTTACTCTCTTTTTTTTTAGGAGCTTCGAATATCAGTTGAGATGTGCTTTTAAAGTAATTTCTAAGCTGGCCTGTTTTTTCAGCGGAACACACATCGATTCCTCCATTTATGTATTCTAAAGTATTGATTTTTATGCTTTCATTGTATGACTCGAGTTATTAGTTGCCGAGTCATCAATTTGTTGTGCCTACAGAACATGATGTATTGTTTTCTTAAAAAATTTTCAAAATTTATTGGTAATATTTTCGTAAATTTATTATAATTAATGTTATCATTTTTAAAATATAGTTGTATTTGGTATTGGCTTGTAAATTGATAGTTTAACTAATGGCCATTTTCCCGTCTACTTGTGTGCGGCCTCTAAATTTTTGTAATTTATTTCCCATTAGTAATGCATAGAATTCTATATTTTAGGTGTCTTATCAGTATCAGCACGCATAAATGATTAGTTATATGCTTTATATTGGCTTAATGCTGATTAATTTCTGAGCCATGACTTAACATCGCAGGTATTACGTATGGTTCTTAGCACATATCAAGCTGCAAGCGGTGCCGGTGCTGCTGCAATGGAAGAGCTTGAGCAGCAAACTCGTGAGGTTCAATATATGTGTTTTGTTATCTTATTTCAAGACCTGCCATTAAGATATTGAGAGGAGAAATAAATTTTGTTGCCTTCAGTAATGAGTTGATTGTTCTTCATTTTTGTGAATTAAGGTATTGGAAGGAAGACCACCAACTTGTAAAATATTTAAGCAACAGGTTTGCTCTTTTCTGGGTACACCTCTTGTTATCAAAGCTCAAGGACTACTTCCTAATAATTTTACATTTTTTGCAGCATGCTTTTAATTTATTCTCACATAATGTATCCGTTCCCTCAAATGGATATAATGAAGAGGAAATGAAGATGGTAAAGGAAACAAGGAAAATCTGGGTAAGTTAAAATGATTCTTTCTATGTTGTTTATCAGTTTATTTCACATTGGAATGCCTCTATAATTGTTTCACTTTAGATGCTAAGGCAGAGTTGAAATCAGTTGATTATTATAATTTTTTCTGCTTTTGCAGAATGATAAGGATGTTAAAGTAACTGCCACGTGTATTCGAGTTCCTGTTATGCGAGCCCATGCTGAGAGTGTGAATCTTCAGTTTGAGAAACGCCTTGATGAGGTCATTTTTATCATGATGCTATGTGGCATAATGTGACAGCCAAAAGTGTTTGAGTTTTTCAGTGCCCTGCTAAAGAAGTGGAATATAGCATTTGGTTCTGAATCCAGTACTCATATCTCTTGCAAATAACCTGTTCTCTGTTTTAACATATATATTGGACTCAACTACGTGTTGCTTCACTGAAACTTCTGAAAGAATAATATTGTTTGCATAGTTGCGTGTATGATTGTTTATAATAGTTAAACTCAGAATGTAAAATATTTTCGGCGCATTATTGTTTTTCTTTGTTTTTATCTCCTTTTCCATTATTTCAATTCTTCTACCGAAATGAGTTAAATACAGTTACATACCATTTGTGCCACTGTTTCATTTGCATTGGCTTTCCTGTTTGGTAGAGCTAGGACAAAGGGGAGAACTACCGCAGAGAAGCCTTGTGTCAACTATTGATTCACCAGTTAGAATTTCAGACTTAACTGGCATTTATGTTGGGTATCAATCTACTATCAGGAAGCTTTTAGGTTGTTGGAAGCTGATCATTTTTTCATATATCTGAATAAATGCTGATGCAGGAGGTTAAGACTTTGTGTGTATTTCTTGGAAGTAATGGTTAGGCTAGATACATATGCAATGATTGCAATATACTCCCTCCGGTCTCAAATATAAGTCATTTATTGGAGAATTGTTTTGGTCCAAAATATAAGTCATTTCTTGGAATTGTCTTAATCATTAAATGACTTTTTCTTTAAGTACCCCCAATTAAATAGAGAGTCATTAAGACTAATGCAATTTACTAAAAATAAAGGTAGACTCTTTAATTAGGGGCAAATATAGAAAAAAAGTTTTGTTTTGAGACAAATTTAATTAGTTAAACTACCTTTAACCAATTTTCTTAATATCTGTGAAGTAGTTATTGGTGACTTATATTTGAGACCGGAGGGAGTATAACAAATGGTAGCTTGTGGGCTACATTAATCACCGCAGTTGCTGGAAGCTAACAAGGTCTCATTTTGTTCTGGAAATCAATGTGTTTTACTGTTATTGAGTTTTTGGATCCAGGATGTAAAGATTAGACATTTGAAGGCCAACCGCAGATGGATTTTACATTGGTAGGGAAAGAAAAATAACTTACAATGACCATTGCTATGGGATCATGATGGGCCCTCTGCTCCAGAACCAGCAGCCCAAGTTTACAAAAGGAGACCGGAAAGGGAGGAGACGGCAGGAAAACAAAGGACTGTCGGTCCTACAGAAGGGATAATGGTTTATAACCGAAGGAAGCAGAAAAATGGGCAGCAAAAGAAGGAAACAATGATGATAAAGTTGGAGGGAGTGGTTAGAAAGTAAAGGGCTGAGATATATAAGGAGAAAGCTATGATTGGAAGAGGGGAGCAGGAGTGGCTTAGGATTTTGGGAGAGAGCCAAGCTCTCGGAAGTTGGCATTGCTGTTCTGCTCTTAGGCATTTATTTGTGTGTATTTGTGTATGCTGAAGAGAGGTACTTGGGTGAAACTCCTTTGTGTAATCAGAGGGAGGGATTCACCTATTTTGAGTGTTTGTAAGCTCTTCTCCAAGAGCACTTCATATTTTAATATCAGTACCTCTTGTTTTCACCATTTCTTGGGATGTGGGTGCACTGGGGTGAGAGGGACCTATCAGGTCATTAAGCATTGAACATTCTTATTTGGAAATCACCATTTCTTTGTTGTCCCCCCCCCCCCCCCCCTCTCTTCTTTTTTTTGGGTGTGTTTGCTTGTCAGTTGTCACCCTCACTGTTGGAGTTTTGACGCTTTTTTTTTTCTGTCTTCCTGAACTTGGCATTGATGTGTTGCTTTATGCATGACTGTTATTTCTGCAGGATTATAATTTATTCTTTATTTGGTAAATTGGAATGGCATAAACTGAATTTCTTGGTTATTTGTGTATTCAGTACAGTGGAATGACAAAATGCAATTTTAAGGAATCCTGACATTTTTTTTTTCTACTTGTACTAAATCATGGCCATTAAGGGCTTAGGGATATGAAATACTGATGTTTAGGTGAATCAGGCTGCATTTCTGGAATAAGTGATTAGGATCTCAACCTTCTCAGTTCATTTGGTTTTCATTTTTTCAGGACACTGCAAGAGATATTCTCAAGAACAAGCCAGGTTTAGTGGTGATTGATGACCGAGCATCAAATCATTTTCCTACTCCTTTGGAAGTTTCAAACAAAGATGATGTTGCTGTCGGCAGGATTAGAAGTGACTTGTATCAAGATGGGAATCTAGGGTAAATCTTTTTCTTGGCAATATGTAAAAAGATCTTCTGATTAGCATTGCACCTTATTGTAAACATTTCACATCAATGGCGGATATACGCATACACACAGGTTGGATATATTTGTTTGTGGGGATCAAATTCGCAAGGGAGCTGCGCTTAAGGCGATCCAGATTGCTGAGATGTTATTTTGAGTTCAAATATTTCAAGGATGAGATTCTTACAGATTACATTTTTGAGCTAACCATCTTTTAATCTGATAGTCGGCTTTCTTCAATGAAATTTTCTAGTCTAGAGACCTCTAATCATGGAAAAAAATAAAGGCGCAAGCTTGTCACTTTGTCTTCAAGTGGATCACTGAAATTATGTTAGGGAAGTATTACATTTTATGTTGATATTCTTGCCAGTTGTATCCCAAGATTATTGTCTAACTTACAGGACAGTATCAGGAAATATCATTACTGTGTTTGACTATGTACTGAATTCGATTTTAGGGCTCCTAGCTCTCAACATTTTTGTCTCCTCTGTAATTTCTCCAATTCCTGTTATAAATTTTGGTAGTGTTTATTGCCAAATCAAGTGGTATTACTTACAGTAACATTTCCTTTGGAGTTATTATTTTCTTAGGATTAATTTGGCTTCAACTGAGGTTTGAACTCTCATATTGTAAGCTTGGATAGGACTCCAATATTACCAAGTCAAAGTTCATTGGTTTAGGAATTATTCTTGTAATCTACTAACCCACTCTTAAACATAAGGAAGGTCACACCACTTGCCACGTAATCCGAAATTGCTGAGCCAGCCTTATATTCTATGCAATCAGCTACTCTTTTAACCTCCTGTTACTCTTACTCTTCGACTCAAACGCACCCCAAAATTAAATATAACCAAGCCATGTTTTGTGCCTAAGGGTGAAAGCAAAATTTTATCGAGTAAGTATGCTTTTTTTTTTTTTTTTGATCTTCTGAAAACATGCCTTCTTACGATTTAGTTCCTAAATTCATTCTTCTATACAAAATATTCTCTCAAAGCTTGTAACTTGTTTTGTGTGTGTGTATTGAATTATACAACGTGTTTGCTGGGAGAATTAATGTGTAGTAAGTTGTGAACTTTGAAGAAGTGAAATAAATCTAGAGATTAAAGCATTAAGACAGAGAAGAATCAGTTCCTTTTGATGGTTACATTTCTGTGACCAGTGATAAAGGATCGGCAATCTACGTCAAATAATTTGGTATTAATGATGGGCATTGAAGAATTGAGAATAAGACCCTCTCCGGTATCAGAGGATCCCAAGAATTGGAACAAAGTCAAGAAAAGTCTTAAACATAAGTTTGATCAAGAATGACAGATTTGGAGGCTCATAGAATCGAGTAGTGCAACTTGGCGCATCATTAACCAAAAATTTAGTATATTTTTTAAAAAACTTATTATCTTAAAATTTTGAATTTATTTTTTAAAAACTTGATACTGACAGAGCACAAAAGGATGCCATCCATGACAAACCAAGTATAACAATCAGTCACTTATTTCTCCTTTCTAATTATACTGGAGGACCATATCAGAGAAAGAAATCCCACCTCTCATTATCCTTTCACCTGGTGTCATAATAATGTATCACGTATGTACCGCATTGGTGAAGTGCCCAAGGCTGTATATAAAATGCTGCATGGTTTCTGCATCTTCAACCTGGGATATCATGTGTTTTGATAATTTAGGATCGCAGATCCACCAACGAGGCAAAGAAATGTCCTTTTTTCACTGCTGCTTCCCCCTTCTATTCCCTCGATGCATATTTCATCCACAGCTGAAATCCTAAGTTTTGATTTAGGAATTTAACAAGAAATGGCATGCAAGATAACATAGGAACTTTTTAAGAAAAAATGTAGGATTGAGATTGAGTCAGATACAACATTCAGAACCAAAATGGAATCTCATCTCAAACCCAAAGGAGTTAAACTTGTACTTTTGTCTTGCTTCTTTTTGTGGCTTTAATGTACTCCTATTAAAATGGACTGAAACCTCGGGCCAAGTTTTTTAACCCGGGTATGATTTTTCTGTTTAAAAATGGGCCTAAACGAGTAAAGGAGTTCAAGCAACTTGCAATAACATATGGGTGAACATCTTGGAGAGGCAAATATTAAACTAAAATAAAAACTGCCCCCTTTAAATCAATGCGGGCAGTATCGGGACATATTATATAGGAACAAGTTCAATGAACTAAACTCTAGGCTGAAAGATGGACTGTGCTTAGTTTAATTGATTTGCTTTGTCTCTATTCAATTCCTAGACCTAAAAATACCCCGTCCTCAATTCTACAATTATTTTAGAATTTGCGGAGGGGAAATTCAGTCATTCAAGGGCACCATGCAAGTGTTATTATTAAAAATGAAACATACCGTTTTTTATTTTCTCATTGAAACTAAAACCTTTCAGTTTAGTTTGCACTATTTTAAAAAGCATTTTAAACTTCTTGTTTTATATCTTGTGGAAATTCCGGCAATTCTTCGAGTTTAAACAGTTTCTTATTGTTCTTTGTTAACCTTCAAAGTCCAAGTTCACAAAAAGTCCCTGATACAAACTCCTGCTCGTACAAGTCCAAATTCTTGGATCCCACAATTCCTTGAGAAAGCCAGACACATAAAAAGGCATAGGAAATATACTGTTTAAATTCATGAACATACACACATATATATATATGTCAATGAAAGAAAGATCATCCTCTCAATTTATTGATAAGTAAAAAATTATCTAGTCCAACGGCGATCGAGGAATCTGGTATATTAGAATTTAATCTCTATCCTATCACTTTTTCTACTCCCCCCTCCTGGAGCCTTGCATTTCTTTCATAACAAAAAAGGACTATTAAAATTTACCAGCCCATTTAATTAAATCTGTGGGGCTACTCTTATTATTTTGTAGCCTGTTTATTAAACGAGCCACTCCGCCCATCATGTTAAGACAGTGCTGCTATGTTGCAATTGTAAGAAATTGAGACAAAATTTTATTTACCGAGAACTGAGTGCTTTACAAAAATTTCCACTAAACGCATCTCTTGATATACACCATTGGCTTAATTTAACGGTCAAAATCTTGCCACATAGATTTAACAACGTAGAACTTTCCTCAGTGCGATAAATAATCAAACCGACAAGAGGGTTGTTGAAAAGAAATGACCCGCATAAAAGCCTAATGTTCACATCTTTTTCGTATAACATAAAATCACTAGAGATGTACATGATAAGTACACAAGTTCCAGCAAAAAGTAGTCCTGTAAGATAGTTGAAAATTTGTTCTCTGGTTCTCAAGGGTTGACATCAAAATACATCACCCATATCCTAGCTAAGATCTCAATATCTTAAAAGGTTTTAAAGGGCGGCAGGCTAGTTATCAGGACCATATTACTTGTTGTTAAGATAGTAAAAGGGGCAAATATTACAGACAAATCACTTCCACAAGTTGATGTCAATACCAACAAAGCGATCAGAGCTTATTTGGGGTTCCTGAGAACAATGATGACAGAATCTCCGCGAAGGAACATTTTACTGATGAACCTATCCTTGTTAACTGGCTGTGCCTTTTTCTTTCCTTTGCCAGTCTTTGGCACCTGGATGGAACAAACAAGGAATGGCTTAGATAAATTTTTAAAAACAAGTAAAAAGTAAATGCATCCTCTATGGTATTGCAGCATATGCAGTAAGAGAAAGAATGCATGGGGCCACTATCTCTCTTTCTATCACTTCTCTCTTTTCTCCTTTTCTCTCTCCCAATGACAGCTTCAATTCACTCCTAAATTGAGGGGATCTGAATTCCAAAAGAAAGAAATCCATGATAGAGAAAACATACTTCAGTCCACATTTCCCGGACATTTTCAAGAACCATGTTGCAGTGCCTATCAAAAGCCCTAACACGACCCAGAAGCTTTTTATTGTTGCGACAATTGATCAGCACCTGCATGATCAAGATATTTGATTAAAACCACGGTTAATCCGAGCCTGCCATGGACTCCATATTGCTATATTAGAACAAACATACCTGTGTATTATTCTTAACACTCATCATGAGCACAGATAGCGGTCCAGTGTTAAACTCCTCTTCTTCATTCTTACCACCACCCTTTAAAAACCAAGAATGCTTACAAGGCGAACCATAGTGAACATTTTCTAGAATCCATAACATGTACAAGTGAAATTGAAACTTAGGCCCCATGTCTGACCTTCAACATGATTGCAAATCAAAAAATCATTAAACTATTATCTCATTCAAATCAAGGTAGCTTAAATTATTATTTTATCTGATATCTGATATCAACAACAAATAAAAAATCGCTTTCACTACCAGTAGTTGAGCTTATTATCATCAATTGTGGAGAAAGATTAACAGAGCAGTACCCAAGGAGTCCTTCAAACACATGTTTATGCATTATCCCAGCACTTGCAGAATAATGAACGAGTCCTTGCCCACCCAAATCTCCCCCCCCCCCCCCCAAAAAAAAAAAAACCAACCCTAAAACGAAAGATTAAGAAAAAAAAGGAAAAAAAAGAGATAGAGGAAATTGGTTTCCATCACGTAACATTTAACACTTCTAACTTCAATATCCAAAAAGTGCTTGAAAAAAAAAAGGTAAATTATAGATCTAGAAGAAAGAAGATGAAGAACAGGCAAAGCAAGCATTTAGTGCTGGGATGCATCAAGCGAAGCAATATTTATAGCTTAAATCAAAATAATAACTTACATCTTCCTCCATTGGCCGGCTGAAAAGAGATAGAAGGGAGAAGAAAAACTTGTTAGTGATTAAGGAGAAATATCAAAATATTTAATAATATCAATCAAGATGACCAATTGAAAACTAAAGTTTACCTCATTTTGGATGGAACTGATGCTCAGTTGCAATTTTCTTCAAATATAACAGGAACTGACCTGACAAGAACATGTCAACTAAACAATAAATTAAAAGAACAAAATAAGGAAATGTAAACAAATTTAAGATGAATTGTGAAGAATAAAGTGCAAAAATAGGAATCGTAAAAATTGCATATGGGTTTGCACTCTGTAGAAGTAATAACAAGACTAGACATGTAATAAAGAAAGGAAGAGAAGGCAGGCTTGTTCTGATAATAAATTAACAGGGCACATGAGAGAACGTACATCAAAATAAAGAGAAGAGATAAAAAAAATAAGGTAAATCAGATATAAAATTCCTTTTCTGGAAAGATCTAATCACGTTTAAGCCCAGGCCATAAAGAGAAAGAAATAAATCTTAAGCTTGCTTAGCTATAAGGATTTTGGAGGGGTAATGGGGAAAGACCAAGAAGTCTCCTCAGTTCAGGTCTCCATGAATTTTCAACATTAGCAACTCAGTAGCACGAAACGGAAGTTACTTTCTGATCATCCTCAGAGGCATTTTGGTTCCTAAACGTTAATTTTTGTTGGTCTTGAGGAAGAAAGAGATTTCAAAAGACTGGAGTTGCAAAGTATGACCAAATGGTATTTCAAGAGGATAATTAACAAACAATACAGAGAAGGAGACACATTTCTTCCAGAAACAACCCCAACTCCTTCCGTATAAAACAGAATATTTTTTACCAAACTAGGATGTGAGTCCACAATGATTTTTAAATCCCCAGATCATAAGCGATATATTTCTTATATCTCAGAAAATAATCGGAACAGAATTCTCGTTTAGGTTAAGTAGAATTGCAAGACACTATCGCTTATCATGTTCTAGGAACCTAAGTTAGAGTTCTAGGTCTTAAACTCTCAAAACCATAGGAAAAATACATCAATTCAGACGAAGCAAAAACAAGATAATGCGTTAATATGAAAAACATGGGTGTTTCTCAATTTCTCTTCGTTTCAAGTCTCCAAAAGCATTCTCCATCGCTAGGAAGTGAATAAGGAATTAAAATGAGAGAAATAATGGGCGGTTCTCAGTAAGTCTCTTCGTTTCAGATCTCCAGAAGCATTGCTCTCAAGCATAGGAATAAAAAACAAGTCATCAATCTGAGAAACATGGTTGTTTCTCGGAACAATAGGAAAAGACTACAGCAATTACACAGGAAACAACATGTGGCATTACGAATCTGAGAGGAATAAAGGTGCTTTTCAGTATGTCTCTTCAGTTCAGATCTCCCAAAGCATTCTTCATGAATTGTTCATCAGAAGAACGAAAGTTTACTGAATTCGTTCCTCATCAGAGACAAAAGCTTGCAAATCCACAGTAAGCACAACCCACACGACCCAGATTCAAATCAAAATGAAAATCAAACACGCCCGCACAGAAGCACAGATTCTAACAGAGAACACTGGGTAAAAACTAGAACAACAACGACAAGAAGAAAGAAGCTAGAAGATGATGCATACCTTAATTCACAGGCCCAACTCAACTTCGAAAGCCACTCACGCGCAGGCTAAGGCGGTACACCCGGTAGATTTTATAGCGCTAAATTGCAAAGCTCACTTCTTCGTCATTTTTTTTTTGTTGACCTCTAAAACCCTAGTCAACCGGGTTAGTCCATTTCACCGTTCCGGCCCAAAGGAAGGTTTTGTTTTTGTTTTTAGGTCCAAATGTTGGCTTGGGACCTTTGGGTACAATGAAAGTACTTTATGCCCTCCTATTTGTTGTTTTTTTTTTAGGGGATTTTAGAGGATGTAAGTCAATGGTAAGAACAAAAATATTGAACATGAAGAATCTATTTTATATGCTTTGCTTTTGGTAGTTATGGTCACAATAAAGATAATTACCCTCAAATACATGCTAGTTTGAACCACAATGAAAAAGGAGGTTGAGATGGTGGTTTTGCACATTCTACAAGCTTAATTTAATTTGTTTTAATAACTAAAGTTTTCAAAATGCTAGAATGGAGAGATATAGTCATAGATGTTAGTTTAGAGATGCAAAAGAGTGTGTGGAGTCAAACTTAAAGGAATCTTAAGATATGGCTAAAGTCCATGATATATGGAATAAAGGTAACAAAACTAGTTAGTAGTTAAAAGAAATAATTAGAATAACTACTTTACTGATATCCTTTATAATCTATAAATAAAGGATATTCTGTAAGGAGTTAAAAGGTTAAATGAATTGATAATTCTCTCTCATGATAACTATATTTGGTATCATTCTAATATTAAAGCTAATCTTTGGTTCCAAGATGGCACCAAAGATGTGATCTCATGTGCAAGATCATTCAATGGAGTTTGAGCAACATCTCAAGTATAATGTAATAGAGATGAGAGACTTATGTCAATTAGTATTGCACCTTAAAGGTTTCATTGTAGACATGGGAATGAAGATGGCATAGATGGCGATGACAAGCTAAGAACACATAGCAAAGGTGGTGCAATTGATGAAAAATGGCCAAGGAATAAATTGGTAATGAGTGTCTAGGCAATTTGATGGATTAGGTGCCACTTCCAGTGTGAATCGAAAGCTTAATTTCCCTAATTCAATTCATTCAATGGAAGCCTCATCAATCATTACTCATTTTCAATAAAACACTATAGAATCAGGTACCCAAATTTCAATGGCAGTGACTTCCATGGTTGGGCTTACAAGTGTAGACAATTCTCCAATATTGATGACACACTAGCTAAGCAATGAATTTATCTACTTAATGTTCATTTACTGAATAAAGTTCTGCAATGGCACTTGAATTTCGTGAAGAAAAAGAGGGTGACAAAGGTAAGTTAGGAAGAACATTTCAAGAACATGTCGGCAAGGTTTGAACAACTCTTCTAACATGGTGGAATTAAAGAATTTGAGACAAGAAATGTCCATTACAAAATATCAAGAAAACTTTAAAGAACTTTTGTCCAAGGTGGATTAGAGAAAATTGCCATAAGCTATTTTGTAAAAGGGCCTGATAATGATATTTAGTAAACTGTTCGTCTCTTTAATCCCTCCAATTTAACTAACACATTGTACCTAGCTAAATTTCAATAAACCAATATTAAAGCTTTACATGACCATGCCCCTATCCCCACCAAAAAAATACAATTCTAACTTCCATTATTTTCCTTAAGAACCTACCAAGAACCGCCCAAAAACTAATTTCCTGAACCAACAAACCCAATAGCAAAACCTTAACTTCAAACAACAAACTTGTGAACGAAACCAGCACCAATTCCTATGTTCATTTGAATACCAAACTTACCAAGAAGATGACTAAGGAGGAAATGGATGAGAAGAGACATAAAGGCTTATTTTATTGGTGTTTAGAGTGAAATACAAATGCAATAAATCTATACATGTTAGTGGTTCAAGCAAAAGAAGAAGATGAATTCCAAGATGCTAATGATAATGTAGACAAATCCTTAGACTTTGTTACCCAAGAAATTTCAATGGTTTCCTTGGATGCCATTAAAGCATGTAAGGGTACTTGGCTACAAAGGTGATAGGGAAGATCAGGAAGTAGCCAATTTTTATTTTAATGGATATAGGAAGTACCTATAATTTCTTAGACTTTTCAATAGCTAAGAAATTAAGGTTGAAGTTGCAAGAAGCTAAGGGAGTGAAGGTTATAGTAGGCAATTGATAAAAACTAAAGGTGAAGAAGAAGTGTAGTCAACTTGAATGGTCAATGCAAGGGGAAAATTTTTAAGTTGATTCCTTTATCATGAATTTAGGAGATACGATTTGGGAGCTTAATGGCTTACTCCAATTAGAAAAATACTATAGGATTTGCATGAAAACATTAATGAGTTTCATGATGAATGATAGGTTTTATCAAATCACAGGGGCTAAAACACATGGAATATAACTTAGAAAATAGAAGACATAAGGAAGACAGCTTATAAGAACCCTATAGGCCTTCCTTATTCAAGTACAAAAGTAACAGAATCATTTAACATAGAGTAAAGGAGCAAGGCCATTAAAAGTGCAGCAACAAGCCTAATCAAATAAGGTTTTAAAGGAATTTGAAGATGTATATTAGGAACTTAAAACATTGCCACTTTCATGCTCGTTTGACCACCCAATTCATCTTAAGAAGGGCCAACCCATTAGTTCTAAACCGTATAGATATGGGCCAATTTAGAAGTCTAAAATTGAGAAACAAGTATAGGAGATGTTAAAGAATAAAGTGATAAGGGATAGTACTAGTGCATTTGCATCACTAATTATTTTAGTTAAGAAGAAGGACAACTCTTAGAGGTATTGTATTGACTATAAGTGATTAAATGAGCAAACCATAAAAAATAAGTTCATATTCTAATGATAGAAGAGTTACTAGATGAATTATATGGTTTAAAATTTTTCTCTAAGCTGGATTTAAAGGATGGATATCAATAAATATGGATAAGAAATGAAGACATATATAAAATAGCCTTTTGAACCCATGAAGGCATCTATAAGTTTAGGGTTATGCCATTTGGGCTAGCTAATGTATCAGCCATCTTTCAAGGACTTATCAAAGCAGTGTTTAAAAGTTTTTTAAGGAGATTCATTTTAGTTTTCTTTAACAATTTTCTAGTTTATATCAAGGATTAGGAGACACACTTAGAGTATCTACAAATCACACTAGCCACTTTGAGGTAGAACATGCTTTTTGCTAAAAGAAGTAAGTGTATTCTTGGGGTTGTTCAAGTGGATTATTTGGGTTATTTGATTTCAACCAAAGGGTTAGAAGCAGACACGAAAAAGATAGAAGCCATGGTTAATTGGCTAACTCCAACTTCTACTACAACCTTAAGGAGCTTCTTAAGCCTTACTAGTGGTTTGTGAAACATTATGGCAATATTAATAAACCTTTGATAAAGCTATTGAAGAAAAATGAAGCATTTATATGAAGTAAGGATGTAGAATTAGCATTTGAAACTTTTAAGACAGTCATGGTATCAATACTAGTACTAGCACTTCCAAACTTTGAAAAAACATTTGTGGTAAAAATAGATTCCTCAAATGTAGACACAAGTGCAGTACTTTCTGAAAAAGGCGATCCCATAGCATATTCAAGTAAGGTTCTTTCTTCTTCCAAAAGAAATTTCTCTGCCTATAGGAGGGAGTTACTAACTATTGTTTTTGTCTTTAAGCAATGAAAGCTGTACCTTCAGGGTAAAAAATGTATTATTAAAATTGATCATCTTCTTTTGAAGTATCTTTTAGAATAGAAAAGTCTATCATTAGATCAGGATAAATAGGTGCACAAGATGCGGGGCCTTAGTTAGGAGATTATGCATAAAAGAAGGAAGGAAAATGGTGCTACTGATGGCCTTTCTAGATGAGAACACCAACAACAGAACTTTCATGAGTAGTCATCACTTTTGTAACTATGGACCTCATTAAAAAAGCATGGTAATAATAAGCAAATGATGAGAATATTTGAGGGCTTATTAAGCAGCTTTAAGAAGATCCTAATCAAGACCCAAGTATTCATAGAGAAACTAATTATTAAAGAGGAAAGGCAAGTTAGTAGGCGATTTGGATATGAGTGCTATGTACAAAAGAATCTTATTTATATTTTACTAAAAGGGCTTAGAATGGGATATGAGGAACTTTATTAGAAAATGTATAGTATGTCAGAGTTTTTAACTAGAAAATTTAGCAACAACAGACCTTTTACAACCACTTCCCATTCCCAACACTATATAGACTGAATTGTTGATGGATTTTGTTGGGGGTCTTCC
Organism: Erythrophleum ivorense; assembly: GCA_026724425.1. Lineage (NCBI taxonomy): Eukaryota > Viridiplantae > Streptophyta > Magnoliopsida > Fabales > Fabaceae > Erythrophleum > Erythrophleum ivorense. The sequence continues at coordinate 102,602 of JAIUCV010000392.1, forward strand.
AAAGTCCTACAACAAATCAATCATATTGATTATGTTTAGTAGGCTAAGCAAAACAACCCATTTCATAGCTTTGAAACACCCATATTTTGCTATTGAGGTGGCCTAACTCTTTATGGATAATTGCATGACTTTCCCAAGAATATAGTAATGGATAGAGATCCAATGTTTTTTGGGAAACTTTGGAAGGAACTATTTTGTTTATAAAATGAAGCTCACATATTTCTTAGCTTGTTATCCATAAATAGATGGACAAATTGAAGTTGTTAACAGATGTTTGAAGTGTTACTTAAGATGCATGACCAAGGATTTTGCTAGATAATGGGCTAAGTGGTTGTCACTGGTAGAATATTAGTACAACATATTTTTATCAAGCAGTTTATGAAGTGCCACCACCAATTCATCTATTATATTTGGTTAGTGATTCACCTAATAAGGTGATAGATAAAGGTTGCATTGATAGAGAAGCTACAATTTAGGTGTTAAAGAAGCACCTTTGTAAGGTACAAAACCTAATGCTTCAACAAGCAAACAAGAAGAGAATGGAAAGAAAATATTTAATAGGGCTAATTGATGTGTCTTAAATTACATCCATTTAGAAGAAACTTGATAAATAATTCCTCCTTTCATAAATTGGCAAGTTGATATTTTGGCCCATATGAAATAGTTAAAAAGGTGGAGAAAGTTGCCTATTAGTTGGAGTTACCAAGCCACAATAACGTTCATCCAATATTTTATACTTCATTGCTCAAGAAACATGTTAGGGAGTCAACACACCCAAGTTCAAAGTTGCCTCCAGTAGATGACCAAGGGTAGCTTACACTAAAACTTGAAGCAATATTAGACAAAAAAAGTAGTCAAAGGAAGGAATTTCCCAATGACTCAAGTAGTAGTTCATTGGAAGCACTCCAGCCTAGCAGATGTAATATGGGAAGATCTTCTTGCACTACAACAACGGTTTCCTAATTTCTTTACTATTGCTACTTAACAAGATACAAATTTTTAAGGTCAAGGATTTTTTTTTTTGGCTGTAATTGATATATCGAAGAAGTATAATAAAACTAATTAGTAGTTAAAAGAAATAGTTAGAATAATTACTTCAGTGATATCCTTTATAATCTATAGATAGCGGATACCTTGTACGAAGTCAAAAAGTTGAACGAATTGATAGCCCACTCTCTCTCTCTCTCCCCTTTTCTCTCTCTGATTGTATTTGGTATCACAACATGGTAATAGCTAAATTGGTTAGATAGAACCTCTTATCTATCACATTTTTTATTTACTTGATGTTGTAACTATCAAAATTGGTGATATCACCAATTTGAAAAACCCTCACAATGTTGGAGGAGAATTATGTTTGGAATTTACAAAATTGATTAATAAATATAAATATAAATAAAAACACACATACAACTAGTTTAGGATGGGATGAAAATCATATTATCCAAACCTATTTTTTCATCCTAATATCAAGATCCAATTAAATAAATTTTATAGGAATGTAGCTATCAAATTTGGGTATTTTGTTCATCTCTATCTTTAAGGCTATGATACTAGTTAGAAGATTTTTATTCCTTAAAGATAATCAAACACCGTCTCCTATTTATTTACATGCTAACCATTGATAAGTCCTAATATTATTAGTATTTTTAATACTTATTTAAGGGACTTATTATAGTTTTTCTATGTTATTTTGGCTTTTTGTAAATAATTTTTTTGGTCTTTTAACTAGTTTGCAAATATTAACTTAAGATTGGTTCTTGAGTAATTTTGATAGTTTTAGGTTATTTTATTATTTTTAATTGTATTTAATAGGTTGAATTGCAAGTCACTTAGTCATAGTTGTGAGAGAGATCTAGGAGCTAAAATTATTGCAAAGCCTAAGGCTAGATTGCAATTGAACAATGTCACATAATAGTTACGACTATCCCTTGATTTGGGGCCTAACCTAAGAACATAGTGTAGCTATGCTATAATTTGCAAAATGAGTAGCTTGGTTGACCTAATACTCGGAACCTATAAATGCCAATTTATGCAATAAAAAGACAGTAAGGACATCACATATGACATTCCTTGGGTTTAATGCTTGGTTCTTTAAGCTTGAAAGGTGTCAAATAGTGAAGACTTGACAAGAGTTAAACTTCAATACTGGGTTTAGGATTTCTCATGGTCTGTTGCTCAAGACTAAATATTTCTCTCTAATCCTATATTATTTTCTTTTCAATCTATCTTTTCTATTTGTTTCTTAATTTAGGACTAGATAGATCCTAGCTAAGTTTAATTATTCTTATATTACCATGATGATATATCATTATTCCTGGTTCTATTGTGGATGTGTGTATTTTGAACCTATTGCATTTGTGCAATTACTATTGAATATTAATTACATATTGTGATTTAACTTAATTTCAAGGGACATAGTTAAGTTACAATGTTATTTTGGATGATAGAATAATTATGCAATAAAGTCTAGTGCGATATGATTTTAAGAGATTTATCATATCAAGATATTCTATGATCACTTGTATACCATTATATCATGTGTCCACTAGGTATTTTATAAAATGTAGCTAAGTTTAATCAAGTGAGAAGTCATTCTTAGGGAGTTTGATCACTTTAATTGAACTTGAATTCATTAATCAATAATGCATGCTATGAATAATGGAACTTAAGTGGATTGCAAGGGACATCTCAAGGGAAATTAGGATTAGAATAGGTTAATTATTCCAAGGGATAATTAACACTTTAGGAATTAGCTAACCACAACAAATAAAAATGTGGTGTTAAGCTTTGTGTGAATTTGGTTAATTTAGTTGTTATCTATTTATTCCACTTTTGAGTCTTTTTCTAGAGTCATTGAGTTTTTTATTTGAGTTTTTTATTTTATGCATTTAACCTATTTATTAAAATGTTTGTTTAACTAATAAATACGGAAAGTTGTGCTACTAGTATGTAATTGTAGTCATACTTGTAATTACACAACTAACTTCTAACTACAAGTAAAATTTCTCTAAAACCCTCTAAAAGAACATCAATCCTTATCGGATTGACACTCTCTAAGCTCACTTTATTATTTGAGTAACTAGTGCACTTGTTAGCTTTATATTAAGCAATCAGTTAATACTACCATGATTAAGTTTTTAGCATCGTTATCGAGAATTGAATAAAATTTTTAGTGTAATGGTGTGTTAAAAGGAAAATTGAGTGTGTAGTTTAAAGTTACAAAAACATCTTTTTTGTTGACTTGTGTAGTTAGTATTTGTGTAATTTGTATGATAGATGTAAACTATAGCCTAACCTTGATTTAGTTTCTTAATTGTTGTATGAACATGTAAGTGATTGAGTAGTTGGTAGTTAATAAATTGGATATTACTTTGAATGATTTGGTATGTTAAAAATTGAGTAGTGGATTGGTGTTGTAGAACTTTATAATGTACTTAGTAACTATTCTTGTTTATTGACTAGTTGTTTGGTTATTATTTTGTTTCAATATCATTTTCTATTTCATTCTTTCATTTAAATGTTATTTGTAAATTTCTCCCTTCTTTATCTTTAAACCTAAGTTTCAAAGGAAAACTTGGCAAAAAACTTAACACTCATAACCTCAACTCATCTATTTCTATATTAGAATCTCTATTAAACCTTCCCTCCAACAAATCTTCTCTTCTTATGCTTATCTTCCCCCCAGTTATTAATGCTCATTCAATGAAATACGCACTTGCATGTTTTGCATGAGTTTGCTTAGAAACTTGTCTTTCAAAAGGTCAACTTGTTTGCGTCCATGTTAATAGCCATTTTCATGCCACTATTTTTGACTTAATCTGGCCATCTCTCTCTCTCTCTCTTTCCCCCTTCCCCTTGCCTTTAAACTCTTTAAGTCTAAACAAACCTTTTTTGGACCTAAACCTCAATCTTTGTACAATAAGCTTATGACCCTTGAACCAACCTTAAGCCTTAGTGTACCAAATGCCATGCTTGTAGATTTTGGCCATCCTACTCCATTTATTTCTATGTTTTCTACCTCACCCATCAAGTCATTTAATCTACAAATACTTGCCACTTCCAACTTTCCCCCCTTAACCTTTCACAAATCTTCTATCCCACAAGGTCAATGCTTTTTTATTGACTCCCTTCTTAATAATGTACATATGAAACTTATTTTCCAAAAACATCCTTTGGCATCTTTTAGCATAACAAACTATACAATCTTGAGCTCTTCCACCCATGTATTAGAAACAACTCCTAAAACATGGATGTTCTTTTTGTTTGCTGCCTAACTACATTACTTATATCTCTCATCTCCAATGCTCTTTTCTATTCTTTCAACATTTTTCCTCAAACCATCATTCCTTTCTTCCTAACAAACGTACCTCCAACAATCATGAGATGAACCTAAATTTGAAATTTTCATCCTTTTAAGAGGAACCTTTAAAGAGGAGGCTTAGAACCCCACTACCCACCGTGAGCGAAAAGCATAATCTTCTTTGATGAAAATCATTTTATTGACCCCTAGATCTAGTGCTTATAAGTGAAACTCATTTTGATAGTGATTGAGTTTTATGCAAGCTTTCTTCCTTTAATAATTAGTGCTCCATCTAAGTGGATGCAATGGGCTTTATTGGTGGTTTCTAGTTTATCTAAAATCCTACCATTATATTATTTGAATCAGCTACCTCATCCTTTATTGAATTCCAAGACCAAGCAAAAAATCAAATCTTTTCCAAAAGTAGAATTCTCTCATAACTCATGATCTTCAACCAACTTGCTATGATAGACACCTAATGAAAACCTTTGTTCATTTGAAGGCACTCCTTTAGTTTTATCTAAGCTTTGCATAGTAGGCATTGGAGCTCAATAAACTTGCTTTTTCGTTATCACTCTGGTTAATTTATGCTTGTGCCAATATTGGACTTTATTTTTCTTTTTTCTACTCCTTGCAACTATTTTTTTCCCCATAGACTCTATGGTATAGAATGCCAACCTCATGTGCTTTTTCTTGTGTTAATTTAATTTGCTAATTTTATGATAAAAAGAATATTTAGGATAATAAATATCAATCATAAGAAAATATTTTATAGCATATTGCAAAACTATAAGGGAAATAAATTTTGTGGCAATGAAAGTAGATTTTGTGGAGTCATCTTGGTTAAGTTGCAATTTCTTTGATAAGGTTCTCAAAGAGGTTTGTTGGGCAATTAATGTTCAAGTGAATTTATAAATATTTTTATCTTAATATATATTTTTTGTTTTAATTTGATCCCTTAAAGTCTTGACATCTCAATTTAGTTCTATAAATTGTATCATTAATATCATATTTACTTTAAATCTTTTAACAAATAATTAATAAAAATAAATGATATGATTTAACCTAAGGATAATACAATCATAAAGTGCCCAATTATTTCTAAAACGATCAAAATAGAGCACCAAGAAGTAATTTGAAGAATTAAACACACACACACACACTACACAATGTTGCAACTGAATTTTGCAACTTGCAAGTAATTATTCTCATATATTAAAATTGTTCTCATTTATTAAAAATTCACACACACATTGCAACTTGCAAGACACACGCACACAATACACATTGTTGCAACTTGCAAGTAATTATTCTCATATATTAAAAATAAGTAATGTAAAAGTAATTTTTTTTAGGTCTAATTGTGAATTTAGTTTTTATAATTTTACTTAAATTTTGAAGTGACGCTTATTTTTAATTTATTTAGAAGTGGGTCCTTCTAATTTTTTGTAATAGTTGCTGTTGCCATTTTGTCTCACATGACAATAAAGTTGACATGGACCAACAAAAATACCAAGACATATTGATAATCATACAAATAGTTTATGTAATTTCACCCAATATTTAAATCAATCCTTATAATTTTTTTTTTGAAATTAGGTCCTTATGATTTATAATTGTTTGTAACTAGTTCTCTAGATGTCCAATGACATTGACACCGTAAAAAATTGGTTGACATGAAAAACGAAATGTGCGCATGCTATCTTTCTCTTCAATATTTTTTTAATATTTTCTTCATTGTTGGTTTTAACCATTAGTGAGTAATATGCTTGTCACTAAGTACTATTATAGCTTAGATTAAAATGAAAAAAAATGCAATTATAGCCTAGTTGTGGAAGAAAAAAATTCTATTTATTAAATTTTTTGTTATGTTTGACAAAAACACAAAGCTGCTTTTGAGTAGCATAATTTATTTATTTTATTATACAAAAAATGTAAAATATTAGAACTTCTTCTTTGAAACAAAAGCCAAGCTGACAATTACCTTTTTTTTCCCCCAACAAGAATACCCTTATTCAGAAATAATTAAAAAGGAAAAACTACAAAGTTATCTAATATTGTCCTTTTATCAATCTAGCTCTCTTTTTCTCTCATTTTTGTTATAATTAAAAATTAATTATGTATTTTTAATACTTTTTTATCTATTTATTTTGATTAATTTTATATATCTATTATAATTTATTTTGATTAAATAAATTATAATGAATATTTAAAATTATATCTCCATTAAAAGAGTTTTGATTGTCGAAGTATTTTCAAACATATTATTTTCAGTAATTTAATAGTAAATAAAATTAATTTAATAATTGGTTAAACACTAATAAAATTGATAAAAGACATTTTTTGACAATCAAAATACTTATTTGATGATCTAGCTAAACAATCACTATTTTTTTTAATTACAGCACTTTTTAAAAAACTTTCTAAAAAAATAACTTCACAATAAATTAGAAGTCAAAATAGGATCAAACAAACACTTATTATTATCCCCAGTAAAGATAAAGAAAGTTCAATCGAATTTTTAAAATTTTTTCTCCAATTACTGTATTATGTTTTTAAATTTATGTACAATAATAAAATATTATTTATTATGAACTTTAAAATCATTTAACCATTAAAAATTCAAATTCTAAAAAACTTCAACTCTGTAAAATTTACGAACTTTGAAATCATCTAACCACTAAAAATTCAAATTTTAAAGAACTTGAACTTGTGCAAAATTGGCCTGTCATTCCACAATGGCTCATTTCCGCAAAGCTGTTACTAGCAACTCTAACACCTTTACGTCAAGCATCAACTTCCCTTTGCTTAGTTTCTTAGGACCAGAACTTCTATTTACTGTGTATTTGGAAACGGGATAATCCCTCTCAAAATCACGTTTGGCATGAAATAAGATATTAATGCTTCTATCTGAATGTATTTTTTTACTGCGATTTCAAACGAGTCCTTATTTTTCTTCAAACAACATATTCAATTTGCTTTATCTTCAGGCCCCATTTGATACATATAATGTTAGGAAGTAAAAAGTGAATAAAAAATGTAAATAGAATTAATAAGAAATAACACTCCTAACTCTATTTTTAAAAAATTAATTAAAAAAATATACACTATTAAATAATAATAACAAGAATATAATATATAGTTATTACAAAAAATTCTCTCACTCTCACCCTCCTCCTCTTTTTCCATGCCAAATATAGCCTTAATGGCCTCATGATACTAGCATTGAAAGAGTTTGTTCATGAAATGCATCCATTCATTTGCCGTCTCAAACAAATTTAGGAGAAATATAATGTAAGTTTGATAACTGAGACTTAATTATAAATAATAATAGATAACATGTCTCAAATTATAAAAAAAATTATTATAAAGAGTATATTTCTTGAAAAATAAATTACCTGTTACGTAACATGACGTGCTATGTAGATGGTGAATTTTAAAACAAATAATAAATTTTTTTTAAAATATCTTAGGCCCCTCGTTTGGAGAGTATAGCCGATGATACTGTGTCAGAAGAACCGTAAAGGATCTAAGCACAATTTTTTGAGAGTATGAATTTTTTTACTATTAAATCATTTTAATATTTGTATTATAAAAATGAAAAATCATTTTACACAAACTTCTAAACCATTTTGTAATAAGACTCTATAAAAGAACTCAATTATAAATAAAACATAATAGGGTTGATTAAAAAATTTTGTAAAATTATTGGCATTAAATATATAATTAAACCTATACAACTAAAAATGGTTTGTTGACATATGTGTTCATTTGACACGTCAGAAAATTATAATATAGTTACATTACAATGCTAGTTGATCATTTGAGTAAAACTGTATTACTTGTCCATTATTAGTACTTTTAATTTAAAGTAAATTACTAAGGTTTTTTAAAGTTTTATTAAAATTATACAAATATATATATATATATTATTTTTAAAATATACATTTTAGTTTAATTTTAAATTTTTTGTTAAAATATTTTTAAAATATAAGAATAATTAATAAAAAATATATTAATTTAAAAATTTAAATTAAATTAAAATATAAAAATTTTTAATTTAAAAATAATAATAAATTTATATAAATTCAATAAAACTTATCTGTAATTTAGTCTTTAATTTTATATTAAATCAATGTTGCTGTTGAAAGTGAGTTATGCTATCAATATATCTCGTCTAGTTGTCTGTAAAGTGAGCAAGAAAAATGCCTACGTGGGACCACCACACCATATAAGTACTCTCCCCCATTTTCCCCCACGCTTAACCAAAGCTAGCCTCAACCCTGTAACCGTTCTACTCTCTCTCTATTCAACTCCACGAATTTTCTCTGCGATTCTCTGAAGCCAAACAGCAATGACAATTAGATCAAGCAGATTGAAGCGGACGCTTGAACCCGAACCACCGCTGTGCAATAGGAAGAAGCTCCGGTCTAAGCTACGTCGCCGGAGAAGATTGCATATCTCTCCAGTCCTGCTTGCTTCTAAGAAATTTAACGTCTCTGGAGAGAAAGTGGTTTCAATGGATTCGAGCTCTTGTTCGCAGTTCAAAGGTGAAGTTTCGTGCAATTCGACCGGAAGATCGGTTGAATTCGAGAGTAAGGGAAGGTCGAATTCAAGGAAGAAAATAATCGACGAAGTTGGAGGTGTTCGTAAGGATAGATGCGATGAGTTCTGGAGAATTCGGAGATTCAAGAAGCAAAAGGACGGTGAAGTAGAGGTGTCTGAATCTTCATGTGTGGACTCGAATTCTGGAGTTGGTAAACAGAGGAGTTTGGTTTTGAAGTTCAGGAGTGGAAAAGAAAGTAAGAATGTGAAAAAAACCGAAACAAATGAAGGTTCTGAAGCTTGTACGAAATCCGAGACTACTTGTGAAGAGCAATGCTCCGGTGGAAACTCCAAGTCCGGCACCACAAGTCTTAAAATCTCGTTGAAGATCGCCGGAAATGATGTCGTTTCAGCTGAATGTGGTGTTCGTGAGATGTTCGGGAAAATAGAAGAGGACATATTCAGAGGAAAGCAAAACGGATCATCTGAATTTGAATTCTCCCAAGTTTCCGGAAATTATCACGCTAATACGAATAAAATCGAGTTAAATCCGCAATCGAGCATACAACAAGGGTCAAATCATTTTGTCGACGATTCTGATCTTGCTTGCACAGAAAAATTCTCATACCGGGACGTCTCAGTGCACTCTTCAAGTCAGGAGACCGCATTTTCTGATCTCTACTCAGAGATCTTCCCTGAATGCTCAGAGCTAGAAATCTCAGATTACTTCACTGATTCTGGAAGCCAATTCTCAGAGGGCACCGTTGGAGAAAATGTTTCACCAACATTTTCTTTGTTCATTCAGTACAACCATGAGTTTTCGAGGTTGACTTCACCAGAAGCTGGAATTGCTTTGTGCGTTGAGGGTGATGCCTCACATCAACTAGAAGTATGTTTTCTCTCGAATTTGCGGTCTACAAAGGAAATGAAGGCATTAGGCCATGATTGTGGCTCCAACAGTTGCATATTTTTGTTTGTTTTTTTAATAATCACTCAACTGCATGACAATTTAAAATCGTGGTTGGAGTTTATCTGTTCTCTTAAAAGCTCTGTTTAATTTATTTCCATTACATTATTATTCGGGATGTTCTGGAATTTGGTAAATTTGATTTTAGTTTTTGAGGTTTGAAGACGTGGAGGATGAAGACAGCTACCAAATGCTCAGAAAGAGAGAACGGAGGCAAGTGTTTTTGTGCAATTATGCTGAGAAGTATTGTTCCAACACCACCGAATACGGCAAGCTCGTTCTTCAGCAACGCTCGCAAATGGTTCACTGGATGGTTGAGGTTAGTCTGATTCGAAGCCATTATAATAATGCTTCTATTGTTGGTTTCGTTGTTATCTCAAAAGACTAATTAATTGCAATGATTGACATAAAATGGAGAACCGCTCCGTTTCACTTGGCCAGCTATTAATCTCTGTTTCAGTTGCCTGATAGAGCACGTTCGAATAGTGTAAACAAAAGTAGGGCACAGCAAACTTGATTCTGTTGGAGAGAGTAAATAACTAAATATTCTCTACCATAAGACTCTTTGACGATCATCTCTTACTTCGAAATTCCAATCGTTAGATTTTTGCGGACGCCTGGCTGTGTCCCGGCGTACTTGAATGCTGGTAAGTGGTAACGTCATGCATGCAGTACACTATTCTCGTATCCGTGTTGGTAGTTTCGACTTTCGAGTTCTCCCAGGACGGCTTGCTTCATTTTCTTTTTGGACAATCGGCATTGCTTCGTTGAAGATTCGAAAGAGACCAAATAGGACCCATGAGAGGGGTAGTTTTGTCATCCTTTCGGCACACAAAGTAACAGGGGTGTTATTGCATGAGTCTTGCCGCCTGTCCAGAGCAGATAAATGTTTGTTGTAACTTACTAACTACATTTCACAACTTACTTCAATTGTTAACGGCACACGTCAAATTTGAACAAAATTTAGATATAACTTTTAATATTTACAATCAATTCTTTTAATAAAAGAATGATTAACGAACTTCTTTTTTGTGAATTTGTATAATTTAACATCACATAATTACTTTGTCAAAAGATGCATATATATATTATATTTTTATTAGAGAATTAAATTGTAAATACTTAAGCAATTTTAAATAATTTTTTCTTTAATTTTTATCAAAATAATTACCATTCAATCTAAAAAATTATGAATTTCATTGCTATAAATAATATTGTTATTTAATCTTTTTTGCTTATTATTATTATTATAATCTTTCCTATTAATGAATTAAAGGGTAATTGACTTTTTTTTTCTTCTCATTGCAAGATGCATAACTTTTTTCGCCTCAACTTTATAGTATATAAAATCATACATGCCCAAACAATGTCACTCACTAATTATAAGAAAAGAAAAATGGTATGCGAATCCTTTTGCGTTTAGATATGTTTTCTTCAAGCCAAAGGTATTAGGACTGTATTTCTGAAGCTGGCAGTTATAGAATCATTAAAATTTGAATTGCTTGTTGATTTTTTCTAAATTTCTTGAGATGTGCAATTGGCTTCAAATGGGCAGCAATCTTGTCGAAAAGAGCTTCGGCAAGAGACGATGTTTCTTGGAGTCAGCCTTCTTGACCGGTTCCTAACCAAAGGATACTTCAAAACCAAAAGGAACCTTCAAATTGTTGGAATAGCCTGCCTCACATTGGCCACCAGGATCGAAGAGAACCAGCCCCATAATAGGTAAAGGATTTAACCATTTCATTTCTTGCTTGGATTTCTAGCTGTTAAAGGGGTAACGAGTTGTTTTCATTATATTGATTTGGGCGGCCTGCTGGCGAAGTGACTGGCTATAGAGCCCTGAGATTATGGACAAGAGAAATAGATTATTAGTTGGCTGAAATTGAAATGGAGGAGTCATATGTAATCGAATCACCAGATTATTTAGGTTCTTTTCTATTTGATGTATATGCTAACTTAAGTCATTTGTTGGGCATTGTAGCGTGCGGCAGAAGAATTTCTACATAGGAAGCACCGTGTATAGTAGATGTGAAGTGGTGGCTATGGAATGGATGGTGCAGGAGGTGCTCAGTTTCCAGTGTTTTCAGCCCACCATCTACAATTTCTTGTGGTATGATATTTTTCTTTACATTCCTGGTACCTGTATTATCTGAATTTCAAATAAGGTTTTCCAGCCAGCTAATATTCATTATTTAAAGTGGAGGGCATTATAAGCCTTGAATTTATATTTATTTCAGCTATGTATCATATTACAGGTTCTACCTAAAAGCTGCTAGAGCTGATGCAAGAGTGGAGAAGAGGGTTAAGTTTCTGGCAGTGCTGGCACTGTCAGCTCAAGAGCAGCTGTGCTACTGGCCCTCAACAGTTGCTGCTGCACTTGTAATCCTGGGTTGCTTGGAAGTCAATGAAAATGCATCCCACAACGTCATTGGGGTAATTATTATTGTAGTATAGTACAGAATGAGGCTCTAATTGATTCTTAAGTACATTAAGTCAACGGTTATGCATCTTTTGACACTGGACGGCTAACTATAAATTCTGTGAGCAAGCTAGACATGCCTTAGCCATTCTAGTTTCCTATAGTCCTTCCTTAATATTTTTGCACATAAATTTAACTCAGAAATAAGGTTTAGAGAAAACAGGACCTCCCTGGTGACAATTCACAAATTTGTTTGTAGGCTATAAACCTGAAGCATGATATCGTTTACATGATTCAGCTTTAAACTGAAAATGTGAAAACATCTACAATATGTATAGTCGTCTGTGCCCTTTCTGATGCTAAAATTTTGACCTTGCCGTTTGGATGGATTATTCTAGTATGTGCTTACAGGCCTTCCAGTATGAGAACTAATAGGAATAGAATCTCATGTAGCTCATTAATTTTATGATTTTGCAGATCCACGTGAGATCAAAAGATGAGAATTTGCACAAATGCATAGAGGTATGAAAGTTGATCATTTATTAGTCAAACTTTGCTCATTATTATTATTATTATTATTATTTTTTGGAGTCACAAACACTAGGTATGTATGACGACAAAAGCCCTACACTAGAAGTAATTTAACATTGTATATTACTGATTTCATCTCACTTGTTCTATTATTGGTTACATATATATTAATAAATGAGAATGAGCTTAATATTATCTTCTTACCTCAACAGAGTCTGGAGTGGTTGTTGTGCTATCTATGATGGCAGACTAGCTGACGGGGAGGACTTCGTCTTTACAATTTCTTTCTGTACGTTGCGTATTATTTTTATTTGTCTGAAGACAAATTCAGCTTGAAAGGAAGGTCACTGAAAGTGACCTTTCTTAGGCCTGGTTACCTGATCATGAATATTGAAAAAATAAAATCTTATTCTTTAACCTTTCCGAGTGAGGAAAATTCCATTCCTTTGCCCCTGTAACTCTCATGGTTGTTGTAAACTGACAATAGTTATATAAGAGAGCATGTAGACCTCCTTTTTCTTTTTCTCTCTCTCTCTCTTTTTTTTTTTTGGTTATTACAGTCGAGATATTTTAGATGTCTCCTGTTTGTATGCGGTCAAAACCTGGCAATCAGGATTAGAGACTACGTTGTCATTGTTCTGAATTACGGAGCAACTAAAGGGTTATACAAAATTTTATCATCACGATTCCTTCTTTCCTGGGGGAACATTTTCTTTTGTCATCTCACAATATTTTGTCATATTTGCCAGGAAAAAAATAAATAATAAAAAGAAATTAGAAGAAAATTTGTTTTCACAGGGTTTGACCAACTTAATACAGATAATGAATTGTTGAATTTAGCTTCATCACAGAATGACTTATTTGGGTGCATAAAGCTTGTTCCACCTCAATAATGCAGTTGTAATCTGTGAAAACAAATATATGATAATAGTTTATTTTCCTTCACTTCTCCTTCCTTATCTTCGATCCAAATGTATTTTAAGATTCAAGATAAATGACAATGCCTTCCCATTGTACCCTTCCAAACTCTAAAGACAACTGCCGTGATTTTTATCAATATCATCATAATTACTTTTGTCATCATTTACCTTCTCATTTTCCTTTCAAATAAAATGAACAGCATTCAAAAGTACATTACAAATATCAGCAAATCAAATGACTGCAAAGTTTCAGTCACCAGCAATATATCCACTTATCACTACTTATAGGTTTACATAAAACTAGTATTTGCTGCTCTATCTTTGCCTGGCCCCTTTTTAAGCATGCCATAGGCATATGATGTGATTTTTTATATGTTAATTGAACTTTAAGGAAAATGCAAAAAGAAAATCAGGCCCATGCTGGGAGGCTCAATTCATCTTGCATGTGGTGCCTTAATCTAACTTAAAGAGGAAGAAATCAAAATAAAAAGTTTTTGCAAGACAAGAAAAGTACTTTTTTAAAACTAAAAAGAAAGCAAACTATTGTATATCAAGAATTATAAAAAAATAAAAAATTCTAACAAGAGAGTATAAATAAGGAAACAAGAATCAAAGCAGACACATTTCAGTCAAGAGGAAAGAGCTTTGGAGGGTGGCTATAACAGTAAGACTTGGATTTCATTTTGCAGATTGGAGTTACCATTGATATGTTTTTTTCTTCTAACTTTTTTTTCCTATTTGTTATAGATTTGATTATTTTTTCATTTTGAGATTCTTATTTTTTATTATGAGTAGCTAAACCTCATAGACATGAGATTTGGATAAATATGTTTATTGAATATGATTGAATCTGAGATACTAATGTAATAACTTTTATCTAATTAATTTGTAATTTAGTTTATAATTTCTTTTATAATTTATTGGTTACTTATTGTGAATTTTGATCTATAATAAGATGGATTGAAGGTGAATTATTATAAGTGATCACCTAAATTATAAATTTAAGTTTAGATTTTTTAAAGATAATAATCTTGCCTAGGTGGATACTAACCTATATGCACGTATATGATCAAAAAAGTAGACATAGATCTAGTATAAATATACGTGTTCTATCTCGAGAAAGAATTTCACATAATTTAAGGAATAAACTATTAATTATAATAAAAATAAATTATATGAGTTAATCTTATTTAGTTATGGGAAGTGATGTTGTGATCTAAATCCTAAAACTTTTTGCTATTAAATAGTTTAACTCTTTATTTTTGTGAATCTTTTTTTGTTTCATAGTTTATAGTTTATTTATTTTAATTTAGTAAATTTTTTAAATAATAAAAGTAATTCAAGAAATTAATATTTGATTACCCTTCTTCAACGATACTCTATTCATTTTATTATTATTGTTTGATCTATACATTTGTAGATTTTTCATACCACTATATTTATACAAGTGCAAGTTGCCTGTGAAGATGAGAAAACAAGAAGCAATAAAGTGATCCTCGTTTCCTAGCTGTGTTAGAGGTATCCACTAAGTGCATGTTTGAATTAGCATTGGGAAAACTAAAAAAATTATGTTTGTAACCCATGGTATATAAAAACAACAAATGATTACTTTGTTCAAAATGTGATTTGGGGGAAGAAAATGCCAATCCAAACACACATTAAGCTGTGTTGACAGGAAGCTAAAAACTCAATACTTGCAATATGAAAACAACCGAAAGCAAGATATATAAGGAAGACAAATATAGGAGCAAAAGGCATATACTTTATAGCCTAAGCTCTCTTTCCCTAGAAAGGAAAGCCAAAACAGAGAAACTGACTAAAGTGATCAGTAATCAATCATGGCAAAATGCTCCGAATGGCCAGTCTCGTGACTCTCTTCATAAATTTAATTAGGAAAAATGTCAAAAACTCCCTCTTGAACATTGGATCATTTGAAAATAGCTCCTTAACTTTTGAAACTTAAAAACAAGTCCTTCAGTTTTGTACTCTAAGATATTCTTTATTGTCTATTTTACCCTTAATGATGTTACTTTATATACCACTTCAAACTCCATTATAATTTATATAAGAAGCCCTCGTTTGTCTCCAATATTAACATATCTAATTCAATGTGTTATGAGAGAGTTTGAAATGACATATGAAGTAACGATCTTACAAGTGAAATAAGTAAAAAAGAAAAAAACCTATTTATGGAAATGTAAAAATTGAGGGACCTACTTTTTGGTTTCGAAAATTGAAGGAATTATTTGTAATTCAAGAAGAATTTTTGCATTTTTCCATTTAAAGTGTGCTGATGATAATGTATGCACGAAATGCCTGCATAGTGTTTTGGGGGAAAAGGGTGTAAAGAAAACTCAAATCCGGTAAAATATTAACAAATAACAATAAATCTTAATCCATACAATATTGACCCAAATTGAAGAATCGGGTCTGTCAAACAACCTTTAGATCATAAGTTCATAACAACCAACGGGACTTATCACCAAGCAACAAACTTGTGGCAGCTGAAGACTGAGTTGAGTATAAGCATTCAAAAAATCAATCCGGCTGCACTGGTGAGGAACTACAGAATTGAGAGTCAGCTCAAGTCATATAACTCCCAGCTTACTGTCATCAGCTGAATTAACAGGAACTACGGGACAATCTCGGCTTCATCATTGATCCCTTCCTTTTCCTCGTAAATGATATCCTTCTTTTTTACATCAGCCTGCTCAACCTTCTCCTTGGTCATGATGCTGACATCCCCAGCTGCCTTTGCAACAGCAGTAAAGGCACTTGACATCCATGAAGCTCCGGTTAATACGTAAGGATTACTCATGACAGCAGACACAGCGCTACTTGCCTTTGGCCCAGCAACAGCAAGAGCAGACTTTGCCTTTTCAGAAACCTGAAACCTTTCATCCATCTCTCTCACCTTTTCATTGACAACAGCTGTTCCAATGTTTAATTTATCACTTAAACCCATTTTTTGGTCGATGGAAGCAACAGTGGCAGAAGCATTTGAGATCAAGTGATGACGTTCATCAAAGGATTTTGCCCTGTTGATTGCATCCTTTCCTAAAATGAAACCCTTGGCAAGCATGGCACTTGCCACATCTTCAGCCTTCTTAAATACAGCAGCAGTCTGCTTTTTCTCCTGAGGGGACCATTATACATAGAAACTTCATTAAAATGTTATCAGAATTTGATACTTATAGAAATTAACATTATACGCATGCTGAGGTTCTCCATCTTGCTCAAGCTAAAGTTCTATAGCTTTCCTTCAGAGCACAAGGATACTAACTACAACATCCATAATATAGCCATTTATGTGCTTTTCAAATTCGTACAGAAATCTTCTCCGAATGAGATATAACTAGATAATTGCTGGGATACAGGTGGTAATTTGATGTAGATAGTCTCAAGTTCAAGCTGATTTTGTGCTGTCACATACATGGAAAATACAAAAATAGAAAAAGGCAGAAGCATTTAGATGGATATTCCTTTCATGTTATTGACATAGATAATAACTGAGGAAGGAATTGGCTTGTCATGCATATAAGTTGCTGAAGTCATCAGCACAAAGAAATCTCAAATCAAATTAATCATACCCAGACACAGATATTGAGCACTCTATAAAGTAGCGAAACAATATGGTTCAAAACCTAATTTTACAGAGTCTGTCCGTAACAATTTAGCATTGCTGCGTAACAGATACTGATAATTCCAGAACCAGGAAAAAAATATATGTACGGCTATTTAGACACGTTTATCATATTCAACTACATAAATGTACTAACAGTAGCACAATGACGAGGAAAGATATATGACTAAATTTGGGCTTATGATCTGGTACTTACTGGGCTAGAGGGAAGAGCTTCTGGGGGCAGCTGGTAGTGCTCAACAAGTGTAATGCTGACATAAAGATCGGCTATTTTGGAACCCTATTAAAAGTAAAAAAACATAGCAAATGTTTTTTAAGAAAACTAACTTAAAGTATCTGTTTTTGTTTTTTCTTTTTCTGGAAAAATTAGTAATTTTAGTAATTGACTATATAGATATGTTAGCATACATTGATATAATGTATCTAATTACTAAGAAATGTACTGGTAAGATTATCAACGCAAAAATTTTATGCAAAGAAATATACTGTCAAGAGCGATGCTGTCTCTGCCCCCTGCGACTCCTTAAAGGCAACGTAAGCAATCTGGGTGCTCTCATTTCCCCTGCAGAATAACCACCAAAGATATTCAGGATGAACTTTTAGGAAATATGAATACAATAAAGGGGTGCTTGGTATAAGGACAGATTTTATATTATCAGTAATATGGGATTTGGAATTATATTCCCATGTATGGTAGGCAGATTGAAAAAATATCTCAGGAATTTTGTATTCTTTGGTCTTAAGGGCACTATATAATCCATTATTTGAGGAAGAGTAGCTGTTGTCCCGGCAATGTCTGATCTTTGCCTATGATGGCTTTTCTGTTGATTATGGTGATTGGATCTCTAACCTGCATGAAGCTGGAATCGCTAGTCCGGTCAACCATACGGCATTGAATTTGCTCCCGAGCCGAAAAAGCAGCAAGCAAGAGAACATAAAGAGCTATAAGGTACGAGATTAAATCCTTGCGTCATGTTGGGTTAAGGGCTTAGGAGAACCCAATTTCTTCATTTGTAGTCTTAGGCTTTGCTTGGGTGGAACATGCCCACAAATTTTCAGATTTTCATTCCCACCAAGGGGTGGGTATGGTTTATTTCCTTCTAATGGGAATATTTTACCTATGAACAAAGACTAAATTGCACACTCATCATTTTGAAATCCCTAACCCCAATTCCTCACATCGTCAGTGAACATTGTAGCTTGCTCGGCTACTGCCGCCGCTACCATAGTCTATCGTTGTCACCGCTTTCCCCTCTCCCAACCGCCAACACAGCCTGCTGTGAACTGCACCACCGTCGTTTCAGGTAACCTACTTCTTCAAATTGATTTCTCTCCCCTCTTCTTTTATTTATTTATTTTTTCTGTCATGCCTATGAATTCCAGTTTCTCTCCCTCCTCTCTAAGAATGTAAATTGCAAAATCCAACATAACAGGAGTTAATATAGAGGGAGAGGTTGCAACTTTGGTTTCCCCAAAGATTCATCAATTGTGTACCAAATGAGAATCCAACAAATATGTCCCTGTACCTTTTACCATTTCATTCAATCTCCATGGACCGGTTGACACAACATTTTTCTCTCAAAATTTCCTCCCTGACGATATATTAGAGGTTGTGGTCATGGAAAGCAGAACCACAAAATGTTATTTTGTGACTTGTGAAACATGGGCACGCATAGTTTTTCCCGTGTATCTGTTATATTATCTTGTTTGTGGATACTGATTTGTTGGTGAGGCAAAATTCTAAACCTTGCCTATGTCAATAATCACATTATCTGAGATTAATATAAGAAGCCATGTTTGTGGATACTGATTTGTTGGTGAGGCAAAATTCTAAACCTTGCATATGTCAATAATCACATCATCTGAGATTGAGTAATATAAGAAGCCATCTTGTATGAAATAGAGTAATACGTAATTATTAATTTTTGAATAAAAATTTATTAAGGATATTTCAAGAAAGTTGTTTTTGAACCAAACCCACGAATGTAATATTACTAGAAATGTCAGGAAACATTCCTATAAACATTTTGGTCGAACCAAAAATTTTAATGAGATTCCCAAGGATAATAAATCTGTCCGTGCACTAAACACCCCCTCTAAGGAGACAATTAATACGCTGTCAACTTGATGTTGGTATCTTGGATGCGGTGTAATATTCAAGATGCATATGGTTGTTATAATAACATCCAAGACGATTTGTATCATGACGTCCCACAAGATACCAAAAGGTATGAGATAATTTCAATTTGTATGGTATCTCATACGACCCAAAAGCCATGGGAACTTCATATCCTTGCACTTTTATAGCTTTCAGTTTTATAAAATATTAATTTTATCCTTCTTATGACAACTTTCACATGGCATACCACACCCAGAATATTGAAGACCATATCTTATACCTTGGTATCCATGGTATCCAAGATATCAAGTAATGTGATATAATAATGTACCAAAGGACTCCTAATAAGAATGCATAACGATTTATACAACGCAAGTGTTCTAACCTTTCCATCTCAATGTGTAGAATGTCACCTGAGGATGAAAAGAATTCTCTAATGTCCTTCTCAGAAGTAGCCAATGGTAAGTTGCTAACCTTAACCGTTCTTATCTGTAACAAGTAAAAGGGAGGAATCTACTTTGGTAAATCTCCATTGAGGGATAACTAAAATCAGATGACAAACTCTTCAAATTTGTGATTAACTAAAATAACAACATGGGGCACATATGAGAATTATTTTTTAGGATAACCCTTGAACATTAAACCAAGGGTAAGCCAGATTGTAGCATAGCCAGAAGACACAAAACGTCAATGAAAATAAACTGAAATTTGTCTTGTTTGAACCAGTTTGATTCCGCTATGCCTGTATGCATTTTAAATTTAAGATCTATAACTAGTTTTCCAACTTTGCTGCTGCATTTGAGCAGTTTTACTGTTAATGGCATGCAAATCAAAATTTCATACTGGAATCCCTACAATTGATTCCTTAAACATGTATAGCAAACATCATAAAGCTAACCAATTTTTTTATATCAAAATGCTTTTCTCACATCTGAGATATTGTTTGTCCAATTTGGCGTATCTGTAGACTGCGGAACTGCTTCAACCTGTTGATCAGTATGGTCTACTGGGGCCTGCACATAAAATGCTAAATTAGGTGCTTCTAGGGTGATATTCTGTAAATCAGAGAGCTTAACAGGCAGTGACATGTGGAAAAAGTAATGTAAACGCGGCAAGGCAAACAGCAATAGGGAGATTGTTTTTTCCTCTTTAATAATGAAGACCCAATAGAAGATACAAGTTCTGATTGCAATCAAATTATGTGAAAGATAGAGAAGTTGGTGAGCAAGATACAAAACCTGATGAGTACTTTCTGCAGAGCTTACAAAATAAAGCATGTACATAAAAAGTCAATGAGTCAAGAGAGAAAAGTTATTCTTGAGGACAATCAACGTGATAGTGTCCACTTGAAAAGCAGCAATGCAAATAACATCAAAATTTTTCATGATAAACTTTACGAATAAACTTCATGACTTAATAACCATTAGCGAACATGGTCCAAAAATGAAATACCCCCATACTGAATTACTTCAACAAAGAGAAAAGTACATATTGTATCTTCAATAGGTGAAATGCATAACAGCAACGGATGTAAAACCAAAGCTCCTTGCTTTCTCTTGTTTTGAGGGTCAAATAATGCCATTCGATGGAAAAGGGCAAATGGTGAAAGTGCATTATAGGGACCTGGAAAAACCAGACTTCCTATTCCTAGCTACACTTCAGATGATATCCTAGTATGGAAACAATGACAACAAGCTAAGAGTTGTTTCTCATAAGGAGAAAGTGAAGATAATAACATTAGAAAAGCGATAACAGATCCAACAAGATAGATTGAGTAGAATAACAAGGACACTATGTTCTCTGATGCATTCATGGTGAACAGAGTGGACTTCGTTTTTTATCACAGAAGCAGAATTCATTAGCAGATTCATTATATTTTGGCATGCATATATCTGCTATATGAAAAAGAGGATTTACAGGTGCCAACCATTAGCAACAATGTGAAAACGAGAGCACCATTCCCATATATCTTTATGTGCCTATAATGAGAACATTAGGCTATACTATGCATCTCTTTCAGCATACAGAATTTCTGTCTAAAGTAGCTCCCTTGTTTCTTATAAATACGTATGTGCTTCTAATCCAATACCAAGAAGCTACTAAATATATTACATGTTTCATGCACTGATAAATGGTTCTGTAAGTAACTAAAACTTACCACTCTGCAATAGAGGTCAATCACTCAAAAGTTACAGTAGATAATGCTATCTAGATAAATCAAGCAAAATGAGGAAGCATTTTAGTTGATTAATAGTATTTCATCAAGAAATCACGATGCTCCTGGTTAAATTACCCAGACAACCACCTCTAGAGTCCGTGGATAAATTAGTTTACCCAGGCTATTTATATATGTAATTCCATCTGATTTAAGTTTCAAAGCAATTTTTTTTACCAGTTCACACTTCGTAAGTGAATACTTATCATGTATCGGCTATAAGCTAATAAGCTTGTGAAGGCTTTACGTTATATGATGTGAGCTTTGAAACTCTAACTTCATCGCAGTTACTAAAGTTGTGTCAGGTCAGCAATTTAGATAAGAATAAGACCACCTCTGGAATAATCAAGAATCCAAAATATAATTCATTCAAATGATACAGGTTATTATAATTCCAAATCAGAAATAAAATTTTTAACCACCCCTCCTTTTAGTAGATTTACCATGTGATTTTGTTTAAGCAATATAGTTGTTAACGATTTTACTTTTGTCACTTACTTATATTCTACTAGTATGAAAATATAAACAAAGAAGAAACAAGAAGAGACACCCGAGAATGCCCCAAATTGCAGCATGAAACACTAAAGAACGAAAAAATAATAGCATATGTTGCAAACACGTGGAGAATTTAAATACAGCCAAGAACAGCAATTATTACTACAACATCTAGTAAATAGAAACACAACTATGCATGACTTCCTTCAACAGTTTGCACAACAATAATACACACACACACACACACACACACACACACTACTGTATAAATATCAACTTTGTGCGGATTTGAATAATCTTAATTTTTTAGAAAATTGACCATTTCAATTTCTAAGAGATACAATATTTGTGGGACCCACTTTATAAATGGTCCCCACAATGCATGTAGGCCTCACACATTTTATGTATTTCTCTTTTTCAAATTCACAAGAATTGAAAAAAATCTAAATCTATTTCATGCATATCAATTCATTTTTTTTATTTTCTTTAAGGTCATGAAATATATATGCATTTTTTTTTGTTTCAAATGTTGAGATATTGTTTGAAAAAATAATGAAATAAGATAATCGAGAGTGTAAATCTTTAACAAGCTATTCAAAACCCATTATTTTTGTTTTTTAGGTTAATATTATATGTTAAATCAAGATACTAAAACTTTCAAAACTATATATATATATATATATCCACACGCACATAGTTGGGCTTGACATGCACCTTATGCATATTATTATATGTATGTAAATACATTATGCCAAGCAGTTGATTTACATACGACACAAGCGCCATAAACAAACAAGAAGAGTGGAATAAAAGAAATCCATATAGGATCCGAAACGAAGCAAGCTTCACAGGACAATGAGTTCTACCACTTCAAAATCCAGAGCAATTAGAAAGAAGAATGTGCCACGAACACAGCAGATCTAAGCAAAAGCACATCGAAATCGTCAAACTTACCGACATTTTGAGATCATACAGAGTTTTCCCGGAACCAACGGTGGTACTGGTGGGGCAATGATGCCACAGAGAGAGAAAATGAGAACGTTGGTGAGGAAGGAGAAGGATGGTGGTGGTACTTTTGAAGGAACCAAATGGTGAGGCGGTTTGATAATTTGATCAACCCAACATGATTTGTTTTGGCCGTTGCTTGTATGATTTGCCTTACGAATACGAGATTTCATTGGCTGTACTCCCAAATTTCTTTGAGACTGAATATGCAATTTTTATTTTAATAGAACAGACTAAATATACAAGTAAAAAAAATACTTCCTTATTTTTAATTTTTATACTTTTTTTAAACAAATTAATTAAGTAAATTACACGCTTCTCATCTAAAAATATGCTTGGAAGTTACACATTCCCTTTTTTAAGAAAAAGAAGAAATTATACTTTTTTCTTAAATTAAAAGATATGTTATAGTTATAATAGAAAATACATTATAATTATAATTGTTTTGACTAAAATATAATATATAATCTTAATGTGACAATTAATAAATCATTATTTGACCAATTAAAATTAAGGAATACATGACTTAGGAAATATTTTAGGCGTTTGAGAACTAGTCACATACAGCAGTCGTTTCAAGGGCAAGAATAGATATCGTCCATACACATAGCTGCTTTGGTGGATGCATTGGATTAAAAGAAAACATCTATTTAAACCAGTTGTCTTGTTGCCCATGAGAGGTTACTGATAAATACACCCCGGAGGGGAGTGAATAGGTGTGTTGTGTAAAACATGTAATTTTAGCAATTTTTAAAGTGGAAGACCAGAGGTCCTCGACTTTAATTAACCAAAAAGTAAAAGACCTATGTATGGAATAGATATGAAAACTAAAGTAACTTTAAGTAATGAAATTAAAATGATGAACTTAAGTAAATTTGTAACAACAAAAATGGAGGATTAGAGAAAAGCACAACACGCATAAAATTTATCTTGGTTTGGTCAACTTTTACCTACATCCAGTTTCCTTTGAACACTCATGGGATTTTTTTTTTAATCAATGAAAACTTACAAAAATGTAGATAACACCACTTTATAGATTTCACCACTCAATTATCTTTTAATAGAGTTTTTAACAGCTCACCTTCAACTTTTTTTAAATCTTTTAGCAACACTTTTATTACTATTACAATGAATTTCAATCTCTCTCAAAATTGCTTCTCACAAGCAAATATATCAAAAAATTGAAATGATGAGCAAACAAGTATAGTTATTCATTTTTAGTACTTTTTCTCAATTTTTTTTCCATCATCAACTCTCTACAACATTCATATCTTATATGCATATTGTATTTTCTATCTGTTAAAGACATTCTTGATCAATATTTGATTTTACCAGCTCCTTCTTAGTTTGTCTCTAACGTTCAAAAAAATTTAGCCTTCTCAAATTTTGCTCAACCATATAATCTTGACTAGTCTTCTTACATTGAATGCTAATCATAGAGCTTGAAACAAGATTGATAGGAGAACATATTTTTATGTCAGTCATTGTTACTACTTCTCTACCTATTCTTATTTTATGTAAACAACCAGAACTCATTTGTCTTTTACACATAATGTATTTTGTCATTTAGTTCATAAATATAACTTCCTAAAGATAAAATAACATATTAGCTCATAAACACTTTAAAAAGATTTATTGGGCTGAGCTAAAACATGAGTTTTTATATAAGTCTAATAAACATTTTGTTATCATCAAAGTTATTGGGTCTAATAACCTTGGGCCAATAGTTACATATGGATAAACACATCAATTTTTTTTTTTTCATTACTAAAGAAACATTGTGTGACATAACCAAGGGGCAACGGGAGACCTCGGTTTATCATAAGGAAACATTTTTGCAGTATGATCACGGAATTGTCAATTTCTGCATCAAGTACGCACATTTAGTAATGTTAACTCTGTTCTAAGATCCAATATGATGTATTTTTATGGTTGGAGCAAAAGAAAACAAAAATTTACCTGTGGTATCAAAGCTAAGTTATTAAATATAATTAGTTTTCTATTAATACGCATAAGGAAATTAAGACTATCCGTGATTTATTATGGTTTTACATACTTAAGAAATTCCTAAAATTTTATGATTAAATTTTTGCATCAGATTTAAGTATTAGCCTGATATTATGAGGTTGTGAAATCTCATTTATGATTGATTTAAAAAAAAAAATTCTGCACAGCATCCTCCATGGACACTACATAATGAGGAAGAAGGAAGGTGCATGCAGCACACGTAAAGCGTAACTACCTACATTGATGGTTATGAAAACAAAGAAAAGAAATGGCAACTGATATGCAAAGGGGTTAACAACTTTAAAAATTAGAAAAAATTATAGTTAAGGATTCTAAATTGAACATATTTGTATTAAAAGACTTTAAATATTGAGATTTAATTTGAAGGGTTTAAGGATAAAAAAAAAATTAATTTAAAGTTCTGAACTATAATATTTTTGTGTAATTTAAATTTTTTGTTGTTGAATCTTTTAAAATAATTTCAAATTTTAAAATTTTTTTAGCATAAATATTTTCAATTTGAGGTTCTCAATAAATTTTTTCGTAAAAACTAATCCGTTAAAATATGACTTGGTTTTTGGCGATAAAAATATGACTTTGAGTAAGTCAATGATGATTGAATATAAATTGAGGAATGTTGCACAAGTTTTGTAGCATACAAGGGATAGCAACTTTGAATATTTTGAAATTGTGTCTGAATTGTGTGGGACCTAGCGCATGCATGCATTATTTTTGGGAAATGAAATATGCCAATGCACTCCATAGTTACTGTCGAGCCTCTATGGCATTTCAAGTTTCAATCTTTGTGGCTCCTCAATTGGAATTAATGTGTAGCACTAACTAACATTAACCGTATAGTCAACCAAAAAAAAAAAAACTAACATTAACTGTGTGGAGCCGTTGTTTATTAAGTATGAATTTTAATTAGTCAACGTTAAGAAAAATATTTTAGAGAACATAATGTTTTTGGATTATGTTGACCAAGTTTATATGATGCATTCCTTTTGTGATGATTTAAGTAGACTAAATTATGACTTTGTATATTTATTATTTAATTGTACTTTGTTTCAAAAGTTATGTAAAAAATTTGAAATTTATTTAATGATGATTTATAGTTACCAAAATGACTAGATCTTAAAGATAATAAATTTCAAATTATGATTATTATTATGAAACTTGAAATTTATTTCAATGATGATATGTTAGCGTTTAGTTTTGAGTATCATTATGGCAAGTAGTTTTCCAAGCTTAAGGATCATTGCATGAAGGATTTGTGACACCGGTTCAACCAATTCTTCTAACGTAGTCTCCTCTTTCGATTTAAATTATTCACCACCATATGTACAATAAGAAGATAAGTGGTGCAGTGGTAGCCTAAGTAAGTAAGTGAGTGAGTGAGTGAGTAAGTCAGTATGAGTAAGTGAGTAAGTGAGTGAGTGAGTGAGTCAGTAAGTAAGTCAGTGAGTCAATAAGTAAGTAAGTAAGTAAGTAAGTAAGTAAGTCAGTAAGTTAGTAAGTCAGTAAATAAGTAAGTAAGTAAGTAAGTAAGAAGGCCTCATTGTGGTAAGAAGTAATTTTAACTAAATATTTTTTTTATTATATTTGTACAATACTACAATTCTTTTTTAGTATTTCATTGAATTGAATTATTTAGTATTTTTTATTACTTATTACTTTAAATTATGTTAACTTTATGTTTAAATAATTAAATAAGATATATTTTTTTAAAAAAAATCATAATCTACCTAAGTGGGAAAAAAATTAAATAGGCAAACTTTTCATCAATGATGATGAATTTGCCTAATTTAAAAAGAAAAAAAAAAGGCAAACTTGTTATCCTTTGTACAATAAATTTATAGCATTTGGGTGTAATAAAGTTTAGTTGATAGAATTTAAGAAGCAATTTTTTTTATTGTTAAACTAAAAAAACTTACATAAAATTGTCAATTATTCATGACATTTATATAATGCCGATTAAAGAAAATAAATGGACAATTGATGCTAATTAATCATTAAAACATTTGGATTTGCCCAAAGAAAAAATAACATTATGTGGTTTGTTAGCATTATAGACAAAAATCAATATTTTAATCAGGGCCACATCATTTGCTAGTGCCCCCCACAACAAAGGTGCTGTGGCTTCACAAATAAGGGGCAGCCCTTTTTCTATATTTTTTATTTTTTTAAAAAAATGCACACATCCTCGTTGGGATAGCATGGTGTCCTATCAGAGGAATTTTTTAGGAAAAATTATGTTTAAGGATTAAGAAGTAAAAAAAATAAGGACCCTTTCCACTAAGTCCAGCTATTTATTGCTAAATTCAATGATAATCATCTTAAAACCAGTAGTAACCGCTCTTTAAGAATAATTTTCTTTACTCTTGAATCCTTTATTATAATTCTCCCATTTTTTTATCCCATTTTAATCAAATATATTTGTTTTATCCAAAGATAACATGCTTGTTTGATTGGAATATTTAATTGTATCATAAAAGTCTAATATTGGCATTTCAAGAAGAGGGTTTAAAATGAAAGCTTTTACTTTCGTTGTAGTCTTGCTCATGGACAAATTTTGTCGGGTAGGCCTTGTCAAGCTTTCAGCTAGGCTCCATAGATCTCTTTGTAGCCATACTTGGGAGATCCCGGTCAAGAGATAAAAGAATAAGAAGGCGCTCCTTATTAAGGAGATTAAGCAAAAAGTCCATAAATTTACTAATCAAAGATTGTGGGCACATGTCAACCTTAACCACCGATCGATCTTGAGATTGAGGCACTAGCCAGAGATGACCCTCTTTGAAGATCTGGCCTTGCATAGACTGTAGTGTTGAACTGATTATAATCCTTGAGCTGATTGGATTACTTGAATTCGATCAGGGAAGAGGTATAATATATATAGTTCAGACGATAATATGTTATAGTTACTTTGCAAAGGACAGCTATAATATATGTTAATTGTCTAATAATCTGAGTCCATAGAGTATGAGTTTTAACTTTGAGCATTTAATTACATAAGCTATTTTCTCTCATTCGTAAGCTTCATCTATTCCTGTATCTAATGGTTTAAGCTTCTTTGAATAGTACAAACAAGTCAGGTTCCACTTAGGTGTATTAGATATTGGCTTAGCGCTATTGGAAGAAAAAACTATTGCCATTATAGATTTGAGTAGTGAGGAGGAGAAGTTGCACCATAAAGCATGGGAACAATCCAACAAACAATGTCTTATGTTTTTGTGAATGACAGTCACCAACAACATTAAGACCACAATTCCACAAATTGAAAGTACAAGGGAATCCCATAAGTTTGTGGAAGAGCATTTCCATTATACAAATAAGTCACTTGTTATTACTCTAATGGCACAACCCACAACCATGAAGTACAATGCGTTGAGAGGTATACAAAAGCATATTATTGAGATGACCAACATTGCAACAATACTTAAAACCCTGAGGATGAATGTGGATGAGTCATTCTTAGTATAGTTCATTCTAAACTTATTAAGAAGAAACAAGATTGAAAAACTCAAGGGAGTAATTCAATTAGCCTCACAGTGAAAGCCAACAAGTTTAAGAAGAAGAAATAACCTAGTTAGTATTCCTAGGATGTAAAAAAGAAACAAAAGGCAAGTAAGTGTCACTTCTGTAAGAGAGTAGGACACATTCAGAAAGATGGCTAGAAATGTAACACTTAGTTCAAAAAGAAAGGTAACTCTAATGCTTTTATATGTTTTGAATCAAACTTAATTGAAGTCCCTAATAATACTTGGTGGCTTGATTTTAGGGTTACTACACATATATCTAATATGATGCAAGGACTCCTTATGATATAAACCACAAACCTAACAAAAAAATTCATGTTTATAGAGAATTGCATGAAGGCTTCGATTGAAGGCACAGGGACTTATCACCTAGTCTTGAATACTAACTATCACTTAGACTTATTATAGACACTTTATCTACCTTTAGATTCTAGGACCTTTCAAAAATTAATGTTTTTAGGTTCAAAAATGTAACACCATATTATCCTAGTCTTCCCTTGATCCTTACCTAGGTACATTTCCTTGATTTCATAAACTTCCTCAAGAAAATCAATAAAAATAATGCAATATTTTGCGTTACGTAAAGCTTCAAACATTTATTTTATGCTTCATGGATCCTGGGAACTCCCTAATATCATTATCTACTTATAATTCATCCATACAAGTCATAAACATCAAGAAATAGCACATGCTCCTCAGGTTATAGGCCACACATCATAAAAATGCAAGTTGGCCATAAGTTTTAGTTTTCAACTTTTTGTCATCGACTTTGAAAATTCATAAGAAATTTTCTAGAGCTCCAAATTGGGTGCTTTTTAGCTTTGTGGAAAGCTTTAGATGAGACCAACTTGTTGGCCAAATTTCATTGAAAAATTCACTCATTTGGTCAGATTTTAGTTCAGCACAAAAAATGATAACTTTTAAGGCTTCAAATGGTTCAAAATGGTGCCAAATTGCTTCCTTCATTGTTCAAGGCCATTTGGGCATGACCAAAATCATAATCATAGCCTAGGGAGACATGCCATTTGGCTCAAAACCTTATAGAGCTCATTTCCACTATGCTACATACACATTGAAAATCAAGATGCATGAGGGGTCTTTGGTATCAAAATCATACATCATCATTCATATTGCTTCAAAATCATTACATACACCATGTCTGCATATATTTGAGTGTGCTCAAGTGTCTACATCATATATACAATTCATAGTCACAATTCTTGACATCAAAATACATTTATAAGGCCTATTTTGCTATACATATGTCAAAGTATTGCTTCTTATGCTTGTTGGCTTTCACTCCTTGGCCCACTTGACTCACCTAGACATGGTTAGACATTTGAGAGGGAATAACGAGATTCCAAGAATTCCAATAGCTCTTAACCCTTTCAATCATATATAAAAGCCATAATTTCAAGTCCAAGAATGCATATATGAACCTTTAGCTACTAGTAATCATATATACAATTATTTTCATGTTCAAGAAACTCATACATATCACATATTAACTTTCAAGAGTATTGGTTTAGCTTTATCCCTTTTTCTTAGGACTTTTGGACTTGCCTCACCCATTTTCAAGGGACTTTTAATTAAGCCTCATTCTTCTTTAGGTTTGGCTTTATCTCACTCAATCCTAGGGACTTTTGGCTTATCCTCACATTTGCTAAGGGACTTTTGGCTTCACCAAGCTCATTTAAGACAATCAACATTCATAAAATACATATTATGCACATAATGGTACTATGATATGTATAAAATCACTAGAAACATTTCTCATGATAAAATCATACATACACACTTCCAAAGACAACAAAACAACTATGATACATGAGAGAAAGGTTATAGAGCTACTTTTAATACAAATATACACACTTTTCCTTGATTACTCTTTCTCTCTTTTGGTTAAACACTTGCAAGTGGGTGGAGTATGATTCCTTTAGTCTAAACACATCAAATAGGATCCAATTACACTCTTGAAATAAACTCTAATACCACACACACACACACCATGGAAGCCTACTTGTTCATATATATCAATTATTGTTCCATAAAGCACCTAATGAAACAACAACTAGAATTTAAGATCTTAGCTTCATTCTTTCCTTCAATCTATGAATCTTGACTCCATTTAGACTTCTTGGAGCCTTCACACAACTATTTTGAAGAGTCTAGCTATATGTTGCTTCATTATGTCACATTATGGCACTTATAGCTTAAACTTTTAATCTATGGTTTCTAAAATTTTTTCAAGGCTTCCTCTCATCTTCTTCCATCATATATAGACCTAAACTAAGCTTAGAAGATTTGAAAACACTCCTTTGGTCCTTCCTTCAAGCTTGGTCGAGACTTCATAGAGTACCCAATAGCATATAAGGGAGGTAGTATGACTTCATGGAGTACCCAGTAGCATAGTACTAGATAAAGACCCTAGATTCACATCGAATTTCTGAAGGTTATTATAGCATGCCTTAGGGACCAGGTTGCGTTTTAATACTGCTTATCACTCTCAGACAGATGGTTAGACTGAAAGGACCATCTGGACCCTAGAAGACATGCTAAGGGCATGTGTGTTAGAGATGAGGAGTAACTGAGATACGTATCTGCCATTAGTAGAATTTACGTATAACAATAGTTACCATTCCAGTATTCAGATGGCCCCTTATGAAGCTTTATATAGGAGAAAATGTATATCTCCTTTGTGTTGGATTGAGCTAGGTGAGAGGAGCCTAATAGGAACTGAGATAGTGGACCAGACCACCTAGCAGATAGAAATGATTAGAAAGAAACTCCTTACGGCCTAAAGTAGGTAAAAAAGTTATGTTAATATGAGAAAGAGGTCATTAGAGTTTGAGATTGGAGACCATGTATTCATCTGAGTGTCTCTAGTGACTAGGGTAGGTCGATCTATAAGGGTAAGAAAGCTCAGTCTTAAGTATATTGGTCCATTTGAAATCCTTGAAAGAATTAGACCCGTGGCCTACCGTATAGCCTTACCTCCAAACCTAGCCCAAATCCATAATATTTTTCATATCTTCCAATTGAAAGAGTCCTTACCAGACCCCTCACATGTCATAGAATATGAGCATATTCAGTTGCAGGAAAATCTTTCCTATATAGTGAAACCAGAAAGAATTATGGATGCTAAGCTAAAATAGCTGAGAAACAAGAACATTCGTTAGGTGAAAGTGGTTTTGAAGGGTCTGACATTTGAGGAGGCAACTTGGAGGTTGGAAGAAGAGATGAGATAGAAATATCTAAAGTTATTTCCTTAAGCTACGTATATAAATTTTGAGGACAAAATTTATTTTAAGGGGGTGGAAAATGTAACGAACGGTAAATTTGGTTAAACGACAAAATGAGCCATATAAAAGAAAGTCTCCTATAATGAGCTAGATAATGTTCTAAAAAATTTGGGTAGTATCCTAGGCTCCTAAAAATAATAATCCTAGTCTCAAACAGAGAGAAAAATGGAGTTAGGATAGTGAAATAAAATTATGATGAAAATTGACGAATGTAGTGGCATTTTTATAAATACATGTAATTTTTGAAAAAACTCATAGGAAGGCTTTTTAAATGGAAAATTTGAGTTGCCCAGGGTTTTTAGAGGCCCTAAAAACTATGAGAAGCCCTAGGACAGTTAAAGTCTATCCGGTGTACGTTTTCCCACTACGATATTTGACGAATTTGTTTAGGAAGGTTTTAGCTCCAAATTAAGTGATTCTAAAGGGATTTTATTAAATTGGGAACCTAAATTTTATGATGGAAAAAATGGTTCTAAAAAAAGGAGCTAAAACAAAGATAAAATGAAATTTCCATTACGAAAGGATGATATTGAAATTTTTGGAAAAAAGTTGCTTCTTGAATGTTCCACATACTTCATGCCCTTTCCTCCCTCTTCTTTAGGTTCTCCGCCCAAAAAATGGAAAAAGAAGCAGCTCTCTTAGGCACACCAAGGAAGAGAAAAAAGGAGAAGAAAAAGGTAAGGAATTTCATAGATTTTCATGCTCCTTCTTCTTCTAACCTTGTTCCTCTCCTTCGAAGATTTCTTTCTATGATTTTATTGAATGAATTGGTTCTATTTTGAGCCTAAAATAGAAGGGGAATTTTTGAAAATTGAGAAAAGGATTCAAGCAAAGGAAAAAGCATCAAAAGGGAGCTAGAAATCCAAGGTAATTTCTTGTTTTGGTTGCTTCCTTCTCTTGCTTCTTCCTTGTGCACTTTTTGGCCTAAACTAAAACCATATGGGGGGAAAGCTTTTTGTCCAAAAATAAGAGAGGAACTAGGGTTTTAGACCATGGAGAAGTAGGATATACCAAGAAATTACAAGAAAAATTAATGGAAATCAAGTTAGGAAAGTGTAGGCCTCTTGAGGGTTTTGTAAAATCTGATTTAATACATGAATTTTTTAGGCTATGTAAGTGTTCCATTGAGCTTATAAGACCCTTAGAAAGCCTCCCAAGTGGCTCTCCCATCAAGGAAAAATCAAATGCTCCATGAACGTCCCTTGATGTGTATGTCTCAGCCTAAGGGAGTTAGGGCACTTAAGGGTAGTTTTAATTTCATCCAAGCTTAATTTTGAATCATATATGGTGGAAGACGATGAGAGGAAGCCTTGGAAAAAATTTAGGAGCCATGGTTTGGGAGATGAGACAATGGTTTCCATAATAGAGCCTTGTGAAGCAACATGTATCTAGGCTTGTACAAGTGACTGTATGATGGCTCCAAGGACCTTAAATGAGGTTAAGAACCCAAGAAATGAGAAGAGAATGGAGCCAAGAATTTGAATTATGAGAATTGCTTCAATAGGCAATTTATGGAACCATTATATGAACTATGGACCTATTTATGCTTATAAGAATAAGTGTAGTGTCTTGGCTTGCTTCAAGAGTATAATTGTGTGCTATTTATGATGTTTAGGCTAAGAGAATACCAACCCACCTAAGCATACTTGCGAAACTGAAAAAGGGAAGGAGAAAGACCAAGGAAACCTTGCATAAGTTCAAGGTAACTCTCCACCTCATTCTCTTTGCATTCTTAGTTGTATATATATCATTGTGTGTTTGTGTATGCTTTTGTGACTTGATAATATGTCACTTGATGCCTTGAGATTGCATTGGTAACTATGTGTTATTTTGAATGTCATTGATTGTGGAAATGGCTAATAAGGGTGAGGTGATGCCAAAAGTCCCTTAATGAAAGTGAGGAGATGCTAAAAGTCTCATAGTATGGGTGAGACAAGGCCAAGAGTCTCTTGAATGGGTGAGGCCAAGTCAAAAGTCCTTAAACTAAAAGTGAAACAAATCTAAAAGTCCTAGAAATGAGGTGAGGCAAAACCAAAAGCACATAGAGCTCATTCTTGAATTTAAAGTGAATTAGTGGCATGGGAATGTGACATTGCATGCTTTGTAGTTGTGTTACTTTCCATACTTATGTGTATATGCCATGAATATGTGTGTGAATGGATATGTGAGCTATTGAGATTCTAGGAATCTCACTCCCCTCTCCCCTTCATCTTAATATGTCTAAATGGTGTTCAAGAACCAAGAAGTGCAAGCCAAGGGACATAAGAGACCATCCTTTGATCATTATGTAGCTTTCTTTGTATCTAAATGTCAAAATAGATATATACATGTAATTTTTGGTTTGTGAACACTTGAACAAATATAATATTATGTATGAATGATGTATGAACCATAGTTGGTACCAAATCAATGCAATTATGCAATTTGACTATGTAATGGGTTGAAATTATTAGTGTATTCTTAGGTGTGGAATGACCAAAATGAGATGCATGAGAGTAGGGACAACTTGAGCAGTTCATATAAGTTGTATTTATGCTTTCAAACTTTCTCAAGAGGTGCCAAACACCATAGAGAGTCATATGGACTAAGTTGATACCTTATATGATGCAAATTTGACCATAATGGTGAGTTATAGCACAAATGGTCCAAATGAACTCTTCTTGGTCTGAAATTTGGCATGCATATAGACCTTGTTGAGATATTTTTGATAAGCTAAAGTAGATAATATTTAGAGGTCTACATAATTTTTGGTGAATTTTTTAAGTTGGCTAAAATTTCAAAATTTGCTACTGCTACTGTTCATTTGGTCCAAAAAGTGATCTATATCATTCATAGGGAAAAAGATGTCCAATTGCTATGAAATTTTATAAGAAAAACCTAGACCTTCCCAGTGACATGTGCCAACTAAAAGCACCTCATTTGGATGTCTGGAGAAGGAAATATGAATTTTTAAAGTTTCTATTTTGTTCTAGGCACACAGTTAGACTTCCAATATTGTTCTATCAATTTTTGGGGTTTGAATGCTCTTAGATTGATTTGAAACTATTTTTATCCTCTATCTAACATCTACAAATTTCCAAATTTATATATTTTGTATAAATTAGATTTTTTTTGGAATTAATTATGAATTTTCAAAATTTATATCAGTAAGCTATATTAGTAATTTTGGACAGATAGACTTGTGTGCCTTTTCTATTGTCAAACTTAGTTTCATGGTTGAGAATTATTTTTAGTGTAAGGTTAGCATCCAAAAATTTCCAGAAACTATAGTTTGTTTTATTTCTATTTTTCTAAATTTAGTTATGATTTTTCAAAGTTGCCCCAGAAATCTACCACTATGGAATCCGAGATGAATGAGTTGATTTCATGGCTTTTGGTCCTAGTCCCGTGGATTGTGTGATGTTTTGGAACATTTATGGCTTGTATAGATGGAAAATAATTAGAGGATGATGTTAGTAAGTTTTTGAAGTCCACGGATCAAAATTTGAATTTTTAACCCTGACGTAATGCAATTAAATTCATTATTTTTAGTGTATTGTCTTGGAATTCCTATATAACATGCGTAATCCTCCATGAATAAGTACGGTGATACTAGAAATAATATGGCATGACACTTCCTAGACCTCTTAAGAACTCATACATACTTTTACATAAGTTAGATTATCACTAGAAAGCTCAAAAAATTGCTAGATGCAACTAAAATCCTAGGTATCATAACTTGATTTCTAAAGCTTCTCTTTTAGTTCTAATTGTATATTATTATTCCTTATGCTCTAAAACCCTTGTTCCTACCTTATTATGACCTGAATTTCTTCCCTCCTTGAGGGGCCTAGGTCTAGCAAAAGTCATACTCAAGAAGAACAAATAAGAGGAAGCAAGAAAGCCATAGGTTTTTACCTTGTTTTCAAGCTTTTCCAAGGAGCTTTCTAAAGCTTCTAATCTCTCCTTCAATTCCTTTCCTTCAAAGCATGAGTTCAACATATGTAGTATGGGTCCCTTATGTAATACCCTAAAATTTATTAACATTAATTATGGTGATTAGGGAGTTAATGTGAATTGATTAGCAAAATTAATTAAGAAATGAAACTTTTACTTTAGGTTATACAGATAACTTAATTAAGTTTTAGACTAAATGTAGAAGCCCAATCTTAATCATTGAAGGATCTAATTCCACTTCCAAATGGTACAATATCTATGTGGTGTAGACCCAAACTAAATTGGCCCTTAAAATAGCCCAAACACACCATAAACCCTCTAATTTGTGGCCCAATAAATTCTCACCATAACCTAAATGGATTTTTGGGCCTTTAGATCAACACACTCTCCCAAACCCTAAGAGTTTCAGCAGCCCATCTCACCTAGTACCAGCCTACTTGGAATAATTGGCCCATTGGACTAGCCCATCTTCACTAAAACCTTAAGAAGCCTTCTCTGCACCTATTTGACTGCTAAGACACTTATGTTTTCCAGATTTAGAAAGCTATTTTTGCACTTGAGAAGAAGGGCTAAGGTCTTTCTGCGTTCTTCTACTATTTCTCACTTCTTGAGGAAGATTTGGCTAAGGTAATCCATATAAAACATGTCCTTCTCATTCTTCTCTTCATTTTAATCTGATTAGTTTCTGGTTTTGGGCATTTATGTTTCCTTCTCAAATTTGAAATTTGGTGTTTGCAAGATTTTCGGAGTTTGGAGTTAGTGGAACCATAAGGTAAGTGTTTGCTTTCATTTTATGGTGTAACCTTGCTCAGATTTCATGTTATAAACTAACTTTGGTATATGGCTGATTCCATGTGCGAAAATTCAAGTTTTAAGGATGGCCCATAGTGTATTCTTAGTAGTTAAAGCTTAACCCAGTCCACTTAACCTCCTAGATATATGGGTAAGTATTTCCTCTTCTTTTATGAGGTGTATATGTTGAATTTTCATAATTTGGATTAACTTTTGGTGCATGGCTTTTACATGTGTGAAATTGGAGATGTTGGGAGTGATCCTTTGTGAGTCTTTGGTGCTGTGACCTTAAATTGGTGCAATTGACTCTTTAAGAAGCTAGGTAAGTAACTTTTAGGTAGTCATTGGTGGTTTAACCCTTTAGGTATATGATTTATTGCTAGAAATGATGATGATTATACTTGTTTTAGGCCTGGTGTGTATTTGAATTATATTGGTAGCTAGAGGCAGATTTATTGGCTTCATTAAGGTAACCAGGGTTAATTTCCTAATTCCATGTATATGTTCATGTTAATATAATATTGTTTACACATGTATGATTTTGAAATGCTAAATGATTGGTTGACTACTTGAATTGTTATTGTGATTGGACTTTATAAGTCCATGGTGGAGCTATGGTGCGGTTACCACCGGTGCATGTACTTCGATCGGGCATCGGGTTGTGATCAGACCCAAAATGCACTGAGCCCAGGTTATGCTCATTAGGGAGTTAGTGCCATGGACAGACCACTTCTGGTGTTATTAGCCATTAACATAATGTATGTGATTACTGGTATGAAACATTAGTCATTGGTAGCTTAACTAGTTCATTTGCAAATTAAATTGATGATTCTGGTATTGATGATATGAAATTACATTGTATTAATTAATTTGTACATATATATATGGAATTTTCCTCTTGTTACTGAGATTTTATATCTCACCCCGATTGTAAGCTAACATTTTCAGGGATTAGACCTCTTAGTGGTAAGGAGAAATTAATATAAGCTTATTATACGGTTTGGTAGCACATAGGTTTAAAAACCTTATCAAATTGCATTATGTAATTAGATTACTAGTTTTATATTATTGCCACATTGCATCGTGAATTGTTAAGTATAGGAACTATATATGTAATATAATTATCATGGAATTGAACATTATGGTTGTAATTGACTAACAATGAATGAGTGACTTGATCTTATACGAACATTAAGCATTGGCCCTTCGCTCCTTGTGATCGAAACACTTTTGCTGTCACTAAATTATGGAATTTACTGATGTATGATAGTTGTGTGAGTAAAAATTAACACTTGAATCTTGAAGTGGATAATGATAGATTAGCTAGGTAAATCAAGTAGATAAATGCCATTAAAGTTTCACAAATTAAAGGAAAGTGGTCATAGAATGTTCCTAGAAAGAGAATTGGAGTGCATAGATGAAATTTGGGAGTTTTAGGAACAGAAGGAAATTGGCTGCGGTCAAAATGGAATTGGCGTCGGCTAAAAAAAATAAAGTTGTCTAAGGAGGGAACAGAGAAGAATTAGCTGTGGCGAAAAATGAAGCTGGCCGTAGCGAAATTTGAGAGGCTAGTCTAGATGTGTTCCAAAGAGAAATTAGCCGTGGCGAAGAAGGAAGCTAGCTGTAGCTAACTTCAAAAGGCGAGCTGGGAGGTTCCAGGAAGTCCTATAGCCACAGTGCGAAGGGATTTAGCCGCAGCCATTCTGAATTTCTCATATTAACCTAGAAACTTTAGTTTTCTCTATGGAAATGGTAAGGAATGATTTAAGAACACTTGCAGGAGGTTCTTGTGAGTTGGAATTAATGGATGATAGGATTAAAGATTTATAATCATGGGTTTGATTCCCTCATGTGTATAAATAGTTATGAGTAATTAGTTAATGACTCTAACAATATTAAGAATTAAATTTTCTCACTTTTTCCTAATGTAAGTAATTGTAATGACTTCAAACCTTAATTGATGATTATTAATCGTGTCTT
Source organism: Erythrophleum ivorense (assembly GCA_026724425.1). Classification (NCBI taxonomy): domain Eukaryota; kingdom Viridiplantae; phylum Streptophyta; class Magnoliopsida; order Fabales; family Fabaceae; genus Erythrophleum; species Erythrophleum ivorense. The sequence continues at coordinate 141,314 of JAIUCV010000392.1, forward strand.
TAACCTTAATTACTGCCATTAGAAGTTAGGGTCGTTACATTTCGTATCAGAGCAATGATCCAGGAAAACTATGCTAATTTAAATTTTATGGTTAGAAACTTGGCAATCATGATGCATATTTTGCATAATATTAGCTCATAAGAATAGCTAATTATGTAAATATATGGTTGTTGTTCTTTATGTTTTGGAAGGAAATATTGAGGAATAATGATGTGAGGCCTGTAGTGCTTGTTAAAACGAATGTTTCTTGAATCGTATTCAGAACATCACCCATCACAATGGGTGTATCCCTAAAAATAATAGAGTATAATAAGATTCTATCTCATAATTCTTCAAATATCATACTTGAGGTTGTTAATGCCAATAAAAAGGCTAAAATTTTGCCCTTCTTTTTCAAAAATTGGGTTATTGGCCTTAATCTAGATAGTCAACCAATTAAGGTTTATTGCTAACTGACTACGTGGTAGATACATCGGTTACTCATTGTGAGACACTAGTTGACTGAATGAATGAGACCAAGTAACTGATGAGGATGATGAATAAGGCTACTAATAGTATTTGTGACTAGTTGATCGTCGTTTATGAAGCAAGTCAACTGGGTACGGTTGACTAGTTGACTGGCCTATCAAAGTAGTCAATTGATCACAACAAGAGTAGCAATTCTTTATCTAAGCAAAGTTCTAAGCTTTTCAGGGGACATCTAGAGTGATGTTGAGAACTTTAAAGGCAACGGTACAGAGTAAAATACCTAACTAGCTATAAAAACTTTACGGTAGGGTAAGATATAGGCCTTACTTATGATTGGGAAATTGAAAATGGAAGCTTGAGAACTAGTGTATAATAAATAAGTGTGATTGACCAAATATATAAAGTGATGTACAATCCATACTGAGTTAGAACTATATAGACTTCGAAATATCCACAAGGTTGAGGCTTTATAGTTATAGAGGTCCTAACCCACTTGCTTGATCCCGATTAATAAAGAATGCAATTACTCGATCCTAACTACAATAATTTGGGCCTAATGAATAAGGGCAATAAGAGCTAAAGAATATTTCAAATAGTTTTATTCAAACTATTACAGTGAAAAAGCTATTAATGATAACAAGGAAGGAGGGCAAGAAACCCTTAGGATTGTCGAATCCATTTCTAAATGGGGGATAGTGACTTTAAAGTAAGAGATTAAGGGAGATGATGTTTTGGAAGGAATCTTGAGAGTTTTGAGGCTCCTCCCTTAGTGTACCTAGACAAGAGAGAAATTTGTGATAAGGGAGAGAAGCCCTAATGTGATAAGAGTGAGGTGTATAGGCACGTGATGCTTATGCATGTTGTCTCTTTTGTATGATTCAGTTTACTTATTGTCACACCCCAAATTTTAAGTACACATGCGCAGAAGCGGAAACATAAGGGATATCCTTATAGGCACTGATTTGAATAACATAAAACATACACACTTTTCCTTAGAGGACATTTGTAGAAATTTCGGCAGAGTCTCCTCTATAACGTAGACCTCCCGAAATTTCTACAAAGTCTCAGACAGTACAATATAGCCCGAAAGGGCGCAATCAGACCAAAAGAAAATATCTGGGGTGTGGGGATATCCTAACTATGATTCAGTGGAGCTATATTTACAAGGTTTTACAAAGTTTCAAAACAAAATGTATATACAATCAAAATACACCCACAGAAGCTCCGCAGGCTCGCCAAGGGACGTCTCCAGAGGTCAGCCACTAGAAGGCGGCTGGGGGCAGACTAGAGTCCCTACTGCTCTCTGAAAAATATATATATATAAAAAAATGAGTCGAATACTCAGTGAATAAGCACACTGACCCTTTTTAAAATAAATGTAGGTCAAATAGGTTTACATGTATATATATACAGATATAGACCATATGAAACAGATTTTAAACAAACTCTTTTTTCAAAATACACCGAACGCATCTAAACAGAACCAATCGGAACACAGACGCAGAGCACACAGCTCGCGGGGAAAATCACTACAGACGCAAAGCTTTCAGCTTGCGAAAATAAAATAACTCCGCGTGTGGTGGCCTACACATGGGGCTAGCACCACCCCTGCTAGCTGAGGTTCAGATCATGGTACACCAAGGCTAACATCTACTGCTGTTAGCTATAGGGTTCTGAGCAGATAATTCCATGAAATTACCAAATAGTATTTCAGACAAAGTATGTTCAGATCAGTTTCACAGTAGGATTTCTAATAAACTCAACATCCGTAAACTTGCAAAATTCCCGATTGAAATCAATTTTGGTAAATTTGCTTATGACTACATTTTGAAATATATATATATCTCCATAAATAGAGAATCAAATTCTTAAAACACTGCAAGGAAACTTAAGAACAAAAATAAGAATTTCCTGAGTCTTTGGTCCGCGTTACTTACTCACCTTCCGAGATACTACACGAATTTTCCTGACCCGTTCCTCGGCTATATCTCAGTCTCCTGAATACCCTACAAGACCCATTTACCAGAGTTTAGAAGACGAAGCACTCCAATTAATTTCATAAAGGACTTGGACTTATCAAAATTTAGGATTTATTCCTCTACTAATTTTACGCCTTCCAACTCGTACGGTCAATTCCATCTACATATTTTTGTGCTTCCTGTCCCTTGATGAAAATAAGTATGTATTTAAATATGCACAATTAAACATAATTAAAAATTGGAATTTTTATCTAACTCAGATCATCTTCCTGCCTCACTTTTTTTTTTCTTCGGTACAAGACTTCCCTTCAAAATGCCACAACACAGGACATATTACAGTGTTAATCTACAGGGAAGAGAAGCACCAGAATTTGAAATCAAAGACGCACACATGCAACAGAATTTTTTCGCCTAAATACTAATCCCACACAACCACTAACGCAGCTCAAATGAGGAGGAAGCAAAGAACAGGAATCAAACCAGAAAAATGAAGTGGAGGTGGTATGAGGGAGATGAGGCGCTGTTCAGCTGAAGGAATACACACAGCAGAGCAGGCAGCTTGAGGAGAGGAGCTTCTAGCGTGATTTCCCCAGTCTCCAGCAACCAAAAATAGAGCAAACTCAAGGAGCAACTTTCAGCTTAAATTTCGGACCAAAATAGCGCTGAAACATGTGTATACTGGAGGCGCTGAACAGAGGAAGGAGATGATGAAAATTTCTAGCGTGGTCTCACCCAAAACAGCAGCAAAACCTCACCCAAACAGTAGCAAAACTTAACCAGATTAGGAGAGAAGCTTGCAGCTGGAATTCAAACAACATCAACGCTGAAACAGAGCAAAAGAAACGCTGAACAAAGGAAGATAAACTGCAGAATTTACTCACACCCAGTTCGTCCAGCAAAGAGTTTTCTATGCGTCTGAGTGAAGCAACAAAGCTGGAGCAGTTTACAGCATGAAGAAGCAGCCACAGCAGCGTATAGCAGCTCAAAGAAAATGAAGAAGCCAGCGTCCAGAAACAGAGGATGAAGATGGTGGTTCTGTGATGCTTCGCTGGATAGATTTATATTGCTGAAAACTGGATGGGAGAAGACCAAAAAACCAAGCTGAAAGTGATTAAAATGAAGGGCATAGATGTAAGTTGCAGAAGGGCAGAACTCCATACGTGGCAGCTGCAAGATTAGCATGGAAAAGTCAAACTTCTATTGCATGATATTCACGTCGGTTTTATTTTTCCTTCATGCATCACATCTGGCGTTTTCTTTTTTTTCATGCAGCACGTCGGGTTCTCACACTTATGCTATGTGTTGACGTGCATTTAGGTGGTAGTTAGAGGCACTTTACATGCATGATACACTTGAGGAGTGTAAGGTAAGATTCTACAGCACTTTGGTGCTAGAGACACGTGGGACGTGCTCATTCACTGGCACTTCGATGCTAAGGGCATGCGGGGCATGCCACTTATCATATGATTTGATGAATTTTGACCACCAAATTGGCGTCAAACTAGATTAAGTAGACTTTCTTCCTAGAAAGTAAAGAAGAGATCTTGATAGTAAGGATCCACCTAAAAAAGAGAATAAAATAGTACTTGTGTGCATACAAGTGGTTGAGATACAGTCATCATGAGGGTAATGAGCATGTGTATGGCCACAAAAAAGATTTGCCTGTTAATATTGAAGGCAAATTTTGATTCCGCCATCAGTAATCTTATTGTCATGTATCATGTGTGGTGTGATTAAGGGAATAGAGACAACATTGGGAATTTGAAATGGACTAGTATTTACTATAGTAGTAAAACTCTCTAATTTTGAAAGAGGACTCCCTGATCCAGAATGATAACTCGAGGGAAGTGAATGAGAGGTGGTAGTAATGCAATTAACTTATGTTATTATAATAAAACCTTAGTACAATTACTGATGAGGAAGGGTAAAACACTAGTGGTAAATGATACTTGAATTCTCTCATTGGGAATTCTTACTTGATTCGTTGATAATTAGAGAATGCTTGATAATGAAAAGACTCATTAAGTCTCCTTGTTATGTTAATTTAGCTCCCAACAGTCAAACGTGAATTAAGACCTAAGAACTTTGGGGGAGCGGAAGAATTAGTTATGGTTAGCACAGACCATTGAAAAAAATACTATCGTACCATCAAATACATTATACTATAGTTTATTGTTAAAAGACTTTGTACTTACCATTAGAAAACCTTGTAAATAACGTCTTGAATTTTCACACTACTAAATGCAAGCTCTTGTTAACAAGATTTTAGACCTTGTTAACAAGATATTATCTCATTACTCTTTAGAGATTTTTATGAACCTCTAAATTGTAGCATATTACAAAAAAAAAAAACTTAGCTATATATGAGGGAGTTAGAGAGAAATTGTTACATTTTGGAGAGGGCGAGTAGTATGCTAGTTGAAGTATGATTATACTTGTGTGAAAATACCTTAATTAGGTGTAAAGGATACAAAGGGGCAGTCCTTTAAGGCTATATAATGGCATAAGCCCAAGGAGATGTTCAATTGACATCAAACAAGTGTAGATGACATGAAGTTGACTACTAATGCTTGTAGTAGTGGAAAACTAAGATGAAACACTTGGATCTATTGATCGTTGTAGTCTTTGAAATCGCATGTATGTGACTGTAGTGATGCCTTCACCATTACAAAAAAAAAAAAAAGAAGAGATCTATTAAGGCTTTGCCTATGTTGGTTACACCTAAGGATGATGATCAGGTTGTCTATAATGAACCATCATCATGAACTAGAAATTCCTAATGTTATGGGCAAGTGGTGGAAACTATGTCATTTAATAAACCATCCATTTGAACTATGACTTGTGAGATTTATAAAAACTCATTCCTAAGTCCTAAAAGATTACATTGATGCTCTAAACAAGGTACTCTCACCCTTGAAATAAGGTCTTATTAGGGAATATAATCTAGACCTGAAATATCATGTTTATTTTCACTTGAAAGATTATGTTTGATTTCGATTATGTGGAAGGTGAACCTAAAGTGTTTGGGTGCCTTAAATAGATTAGTTGTGAGATCAAATTTTATATTAGTTTCAACACTAGGGAATCTCAACGAATGAGGAGGAGGAATCTTGGGTACTAATTGAAAATGAAAAGGAAATTTTATACGTCCATTGGAAATAATGAGTCTTCTATTAACGGACAATAAATGAGGATAATGTGTGCAATAATTATATGAGATAGTTGGGTGTAAGACTTGGAAACTTAGGCTAGGTGACCCTATAAGAGGTAAGAGCCAATTCAATTAAGAAGGTTAGGCTAAAGAAATGTGAGGGTAATATAAGTGAAGGATGAATGAAACTTTATTATGAAATAAGGTTACTTACCTATATTACTATTAGTGGAATTCTTTGTGGCTCTTGATGTCAACCATTAAGGAGAGTTAGACTAAGTATATGGAAGTTATTCCTTAAATGGATTGAGAGTTAAGAAGGAAAGGAAGTTAACATGAAAATTTAGTGGTTGACTGTTGGTACTCAAAAAAAAAAAAGGAGAGAGAAAGAGATAAAACATAACAAAACAAGAGCTATAAAGGGAGAGAGGTTGAGATTTAGTTGAGATAGGTGCCTAGAGCTTGCTATAAGATGATCAAGTGTAACTTGGTTAGGATCTTGTTAGTTGTGGACAAAGAAGGAAAACAAAATGTTCAGATTTGCATGTCATTTGACCTAGGTTGATTAGAAGCAATAGAATTGTGGATACCAAGTGAAGTAGTAACATAAAAAGAACGTCCTCTTCAGGAAAGCAGTAGGGAAGGACTAGTTTCTGGTTAGACTATTTAAGAAATCAAAGAGAAGGCTATCAGGAAGAATTATCTAGCATAAATTGAGCAACATATGACTAATTTTGGGGACAAAATTCTTAAAAGGAGGGGAGAATGTAACACCCTAAAATTTATTAACATTAATTATGGCGATTAGGGAGTTAATATGAATTGATTAGCAAAATTAATTAAGAAAGGAAACTTTTACTTTGGGCCATACAGATAACTTAATTAAGTTTTGGACTAAATGTAGAAGCCTAATCTTAATTATTGAAGGATCTAATTCCACTTCCAAATGGTCCAATATTTATGTGGTGTAGACCCAGGCTAAATGGGCCCTTAAAATAGCCCAAACCCACTATAAACTCTCCAACTTATGGCCCAATAAATTCTCACCATAACCTAAATGGATTTTTGGGCCTTTAAATCAACACACTCTCCCAAACCCTAAGAGTTTCAACAGCCCATCTCACCTAACACCAGCCCACTTGGAATAATTGGCCTATTGGACTAGCCCATATTCACTAAAACCTTAAGAAACCTTCTCCTCACCTATTTGGCTATTAAGACACTCATGTTTTACAAATTTAAAAAGCTATTTTTGCACTTGAGAAGAAGGGCTAAGGTCTTTCTGTATTCTTCCACCATTTCTCACTTCTAGAGAAAGATTTGGCTAAGGTAATCTACATAAAACATGTCTTTCTTATTCTCTTCTTCATTTTGGTCCAATTAGTTTTTGGTTTTAGTCATTTTCATCTCCTTCCCAAATCTGAAATTTGGTGTTTGGGTGATTCCTTGCAAGATTTTCAGAGTTTGGAGTTAGTGGAACCATAGGATAAGTGTTTGCTTTCATTTTGTGGTGTAACCTTGCTCAGATTTTATGTTATAAGCTAACTTTGGTATATGGTTGATTCTATGTGCAAAAATCCAAGTCTTAAGGATGGCTTATGGTGTGTTCTTAGTAGTTAAAGCTTAACCCAGTCCACTTAACCTCTTAGATGTATGGGTAAGTATTTCCTCTTCTTTTTATTAGGTGTATGTGTTGAATTTTCATTATTTCGATTGACTTTTGGTCCATGGCTTTTACATGTGTGAAATTGGAGATGTTGAGATTGACCCCTTGTGAGTCCTTGGTGTTATGAACTTAAATTGGTGCAATTGACTCTTTAAGAAGCTAGGTAAGTAACTTTTAGATAGCCATTGGTGATTTAACCATTTAGGTATATGATTTATTACTAGAAATGATGATGACTATACTTGTTTTAGGCTCGGTGTGCATTTGAATTATAATGGTAGCTAGAGGTAGATTAATTGGCTTCATTGAGGTAACTAGGATTAATTTCCTAATTCCATATCTATGTTCATGTTAATATGATATTGTTTACACATGTATGATTTTGAAATGATAAATAATTAGTTGACTACTTGAATTGTTATTATGATTGGACCTTGTGAGTCTATGGTGGAGCTGTGGTACAGTTGCCACCCATGCACGTGCTTTGATCGGACACCGGGTTGTGATCAGACCCTAAATGCACTGAGCCCAGGCTGTGCTCATTAAGGAGTTGGTGTCGTGGATGGACCACTTCTGGTGTTATTGGCCATTAACATGATGTGTGTGATTGCTGATATGGGACATTAGTCATTAGTAACTCAATTAGTTCATTTGCAAATTGAATTGATGATTTTGGTATTGATGATATGAAATTGCATTGTATTGATAAATCTGTACATATATATGGAATTTACCTCTTGTTACTGAGATTGTATATCTCACTCCGATTGTGAGCTAACATTTTTAGGGACCGGACCTCTTAGTGGCAAGGAAAAATTAATGGAAGCTTATTATATGGTTTGATAGTGCATAGGTTTAGAAACCTTGTCAAATTGTATTGTGTAATTAGATTACTAGTTTTATATTATTACCGTATTACATCATGAATTGCCAAGTATAGGAGCTGTACATGTAATATAATTATCATGGAATTGAATATTATAGTTGTAATTGGCTAACAATAGATAAGTGACTTAATTTTGTATGAACATTAAGCATTGGCCCTCCGCTCCTTGTGGTCGAAACACTTTTGCTGTCACTAAATTATAAAATTTGTTGATGTGTGATAGTTTCATGAGTAGAAATTTACACTTGAATCTTGAAGTGGATAATGATAGATTAGCTAGGTAAATCAAGTAGATAAATGCCATTAAAATTTCACAAATTGAGGGAGAGTGGTTCTAGAGTGTTCTTAGAAGAAGAATTGGAGTTTATAGGACGAAATTTAGGAGTTTTAAGAACAGAAGGGAATTGGCTGCGATCAAAATAGAATTGGCCTCGGCCAAAAGCAACGAAGTTGACCAGGGAGGGAACAGAGAAGAATTAGTTGTGGCAAAAAATGAAGCTAGCTATAGCGAAATTTGAAAGACGAGTCTGGATGTGTTCCAAAGAGAAATTAGCTGCGGCGAAGAAGGAAGCTAGCTGCGGCTAACTTCGAGAGGCGAGTTGAGAGGTTCCAGGAAGTCCTATAGCCACGGCGCGAAGGCATTTAGCCGTGACGAAGGTTCTAAATTTCTCATTAACCTAAAAAGTTTGGTTTTCTCTATGGAAATGATAAGGAATGATTTAAGAACATTTGTAGGAGGTTCTTATGAGTTGGAATTAATGGATGATAGGATTAAAGGCTTATAATTATGGGTTTGATTCCCTCATGTGCATAAATGGTTATGAGTAATTAGTTAATGACTCTAACAACATCAAAGTTTAAATTTCTCTACTTTTTTCTAATGTAAGAAATCTTAATGACTTCAAACTTTGATTGATGATTATTAATCGTGTTTTTAACCTTAATTACCATAATTAAAAGTTAAGGTCATTACACCTTATGATATAGCTGAATGAAATGAAATAGGACCAGTATCTAATATCTATCCTGCGAGAGATGTTAGACACACTTAAGGTGTGAGATGCCTTAGTGGTAAAGGCACTTGAATGTAGAACCTGGGTATAGTCAGAGATTGCAAGATAAGATAGACAAAATAGGATGAATACAGATAAAATAAAGTGAGCCAGTTAGAGTAAAGAGAAAAAGTATGATGCGAAGATTGAAGTGGGAACTTGATGATCCCATAGGGAGTAGTGGGTGAAAGTCAGAATGCCCCTAAATATGATTGCAATAGGATCAACAGAGAAGCAAATGATATAGAACCCACGTCATACATAAAGCACAGTAGACATATGAGTTTAGCCTTGGAGATTATGAGCAATGGTTATGGACTTAATGATTATGTATTTTACTGTTAGATACAATGATCTTAGGCTTTGACATCGCTAGAGATAGACCATAGTAGATCCTAGCACAGTACAACAGGTTACAATAAATCATAGTAGGGCTTTGCTAGGTCATAGTAGACCTAGGGATCCCAGTAAATTCCACAGAGATATAGAGAGCCCACAATTATAGTATAGCAGTTCTCTGGGGAGATGATGACTTGAGATAGTTTTCCCAGATCAATTAGTCTCAAAGATCAGTACAATATCAGATAGTTTTCATCATACTATTGCCATAGAGATATCAATGCTATACTCAGACAATTAGACTACTAACTAAACCTTTTTGAGAGATAAGCATAATGTGTAAGATGAGGAAAGCAAAAAAGTAGCTTTCCAGTGTTATAGCTAGATGAACCACTACCCAACAGATACTGGACCTGATCAAGGGATAGAGAGAGATCCCTATATGCTAGAGTTAGACATTCAGAGAGTCGTAGGGATAAGCTAATTTAAAGATGGTAATTAAATCAAGTGGCTTAATAGAGTCATAGAAGTTATTTGTTTAGAGTAACTTATCATGGTCAGTTATTCCAAGTTGTATTGTTTTGGTCAACTTCTTGTGTTAGTTTATTGTGTAAGGTTTGTTGAATTATATCTGTAAAGTTCTTTAAGCCTTGGTGGTATGAATCAGATCATCTTGAGTTTATTAAGATCTTGGACCTATAAGGCATCCATCACTAGAGGCCGAGGGAGAAAAAAAGAATTCTTGGAACAAAGGGCTATATGTAATTTTATAAGGACTAATTTGTAAATTTTATTTTTAGAAGACCATACTTAATTTTTACTAAAATTTTTGTATATATACACAATTTTTCCCAAATGATAGGAGAGCCATGGCCCCATAGGACCCCTTGCCTCCACCCTTTTCCATAACAAATTTAATAATAAGTAATATAATGAAAATAAATAAAGAATGGTAATAAGTAATGGAAATAAACAATAATTAATTAATTAATTAATTTTTATTTTGAAATTTGGAAAATGTGTAATTGAAACAAATAATTTTAGGAATAATTGGAAAAATATTAATTTTGTTAATAAATATATTTAATAAAAATAATAAGTAAATAAATAAATAATTCTAAATTGGGAAGTATGTAATTTAAATAATAATAATAATAATTAAAAAGCAACGTTTTAATACTGCCATTAAAAAATTAATAATTAATGTAATTGAAAATAATAATTAATTGATTTTTATTTTGAATTTTCAAAAGTTATAATTTAAATCTATAATAGTAATAATAATAATAAAAATAATTCAAATATCATTTTAATATTATTATTATTAACATTGTGAGGCGAGATATTTTAAAAAAATTAGTATAACATATGATATAAATAAAAAACTGCCAATATTTAAGAAATCAATTTTGTTTTTTATATATAATATTAATGTCAAGAAGCCCATGAAGACAATCACAACAGGATAGGAGTCCATTACCACCTGCATGCAGAAGAACATTTGCCTAGCTCGCTCCCAAGCTCCCCGTCCGGCACCCAGAAAAGGCATCAAGATGATGGAACGCTTCAGGTTGAAGAGACACGCTCCCAATGTAGAATCCAAATCTGAGCCTGATCCCAAAAACGACGACGTTGTGGCGGATGATCCCTTTCCACTCCAACTCAATATTGGCGAAGAAGATGACCGGGAGGGAAGTTTGAGATTGAGGCCTAGGGATAGCAATGTGTACACCGAGGATGAAGACCCATTCATGGGTTTAAAGGTTCGAAGAATGGCCTCGACTGTCTCAGATTATAAGGGGGACTATATTGACATGCCGTCACACCCATTCTTGTTGAAGATCATGCAGAAACAAGGTCAGGTGTTATTAAATGAAAATATTTATTTCTCGCTAGCATTTCCGTAATTTCGAACTCATTTGTGGGTTGTGGATTGCTGAATCTGCTCATTTGTGACTACTATTGGGCGGGTAGATAAAAATTTTAATTCTTCATGGCTATGTGAATATACAAATTTTAAATTTAAGTGTTATACATGTCGTAAATAATAAAGATTTGATGCTAATTTTATATGTCAACCAACCTCAAATGTTATATAAATAGATTTTCAATTACTTGGAAAATTGGAAAATCACTTACCAAAAACCACCAAAATGTTTTGAATAACCCTTTAGATTACTAGTGTATTCTCTTGTTCCGTTTGTGGAGGGAAGCCAATTAGGGAAATTTATTATTCCCTTAAGAGATGAAGAAAATTGACGTGTTAATGATATGGACCTGGGCAACTGCTTCCAGTCGCTGGATAGATTATTTTGTGATTTGAGCATGTGCTGTGATATATAGGACTTTGCTTATCATAGAGAGAGATAGCAAAATATGTTGGCCAATGTGAATTATTTTAATGCTAGTCAAGTATTTGAGATATTTGTGGCGCTTTCTCATCATTTTCTGAATAAGTATCATCTAATGTAAATTGAGTCTCCTTACCATAATTTTGTTGAGTATTGCATTGGTAGAAGTTAAAAGTGAACTTCTAATAGGTTATGTAATCATTAAAGTCCTGATAGTTTGGATGACTGCTAGCTACTGATTGCTAAACGACCATGTCAGGAGTTTTCTACTTAAATCAGAAGTTCATTGTTATGACCATGGGGTAAAGATGCTAATTATATGTATGACCGATTAAAACCATGACACCAATTTTTTCTTTGATAATCAGGAAAATTTAAACCACTTAAGGTTTTGGATTCCATTTATTTATCATCCAGTATCTTGCAGAAAGCCGAGGTGAATTTAACATTATTTAAATTACAGAATCACGTGAAATAACATCTAAAATATGCAAAGCAATAAATTTCTGTTGCAGTTTTTGTCTATGAGGGAATGATTTAGGGATTCTAGAGGGAGTGATGCAAGACATACACAGAGCAACTTAAAAAGACTTGTATGCATTATAAAGGAATAAAATGAGGGAGTGGGCAGGGGGAGAGAAAGATCTGATGTAACAATCCATGAAATCCTGAATTCTACTCCATTTCCTCTTTACAGGAGACAAGCTAGTTCTATTTGCAGATAGAGTTTTGAGGTTAACAAGTTCAGGGAAGATGAAACGCCGTATTCTGTTAATTACCGAGTTTGCCATTTACATTGTTGACCCAGAGGCCAATGCTCTTAAACGAAGGGTTGCCCTTGCAGCTGTTGAGAAGATGTATCTCAGTGCACTAAGTGATAACTTTTTTGCAATAATAATTCCAACAGAGTTTGATCTACTGATGGTTAGTACTCGAAAGACAGAAATTGTGACGGTGTTAGTTAAAGCTACCAAGAAGGCATCTGATAATGAACTCAAATTGGGTTTCTCGAATTGGTAAATAAAACTCACACCTGTTGCTTTTATGACACCTGTTGTTTGTAAACTCTAATGATTTGTCCCTCTAATGTATCGGTGATGTTAAAGTGATTTGTTGCATTATCTGGGGGGATGCTTAGAGGAAGTAGTCAAAGGCATATTTGAGTTGTGCATGCCTCTTCTTAACATAAATATGTTTAGAATATTGGGAAAAATATTGCAAGGATGGAGTTTATTAGAGTCTCTTGATCTACCTGAAATCTATGGCTACTTCCATGAGGAGCCATTTGGGGTGGGTCATTCATAAAGTTGCAGAGAGCTCGGTGGTTGATTTTGTCAACCCCGCCAAGTATGGCTTTGAAAAATGGAAAGGAGTGGCTATACTGATGTTCCTGTGGGCTCATTAGCATTCAGTCATATGTTGAGTAATCTTGTGGTAGTGCTTTTAAGACTTAATCCGCAGAACTTGCTAAAGATTTATTGTTGCATAAGCATGCTGGCACAGTCCGTCGACTTATTTCTGAATCTTTCATTTGTAATTTATGCTGACTATTGGTGACTTAACTACAGTTTAACTTGAAAAGGTCAGCAGGTATTTTTTCTGCTTTTCAGTTAATCTTTAATTTTGTGCGACTGCATTTTTCTGATATCCTGTTGACAGGATTTTTGCTCTAATACTGCATGTAATTTATGGCATTCTAAAACTCTCAGATATATCCTCTACATACCTACATGCCAGATGCCTCTAATATTACTGCATGTAAAGCTTTTCTGTTGCTTGTGGCTTTTAATTTTCTAGGACTTTAATTCCTGTAATTATTAGGTAACTGGAATTGTAACAATTAAATCATCAAAACCATGTAGTAACATTCTGAGCTTAAAATGGTTTTATCAAGTTTAATTAACTGCTTTTTGCTGACTTTGTATACATTTTAGTGATGTAAGTCCTGTTGAGTGTAGTAGTTTACATTTATGTTTGCTTGCAGCTTTCTTTAGTTTTAATCTGTCACTAAAGGCATGATTTGCTACTGCTTTGTAGTTTTGAGTACCATGCAGCGTCCGACCTGCCAAAGGAAATCCAATTTGAAGAAGTTGAAGGTATGTAGCGAACTATTTTTCTTCTTTCTTTCTTGTTTTGTTTTGGCCTCGGGATGGGGGATTATTGTTAATGTCATCATTCTGCCCATGCCTATTTCTCTGGGATAGAGTACTTTCTTCCCTGTTTTTCTGAAGCTTCTCTATTTCTGTTCTAAAAATTTCAGGGGGTGTCAAAACAAGAATTTTGAGGAAGGAGTAAATTACACTAATCTCCATTGATGTTGGCTAAATTACAACTGATATTTTTCTTGTTTTAAAAATATCATTCGATTCCCTTAACATTTGATATATACTGCAAAAATTTCTCCCATTATTGACTTTTTAAGAGTAAAATTAACTTTTTATATAACATAAAATTCTGATCTTATTTTCAATGAGGCAATAAAGACAGTTAAGTTGATATTAAACTCTAATATGAGTTTGTAACTTTATTCTTTATATGACTATAAAGGTAGCTAAGTAATTTCATTTTTTGGAAAGAGAGCATGTTAGGTAGGAAGCTAACTTTAAGTAAATTGGAAGAAATATTTTTATAATAACATAAAATGTCAAGGGAACTGGATCATATTCTTAAAATAAGAGAGATATTGGATATAATTTTACTAAACCTCCGAAGGTTATTGTAATTTACTCTTGAGGAAGTGAGTTGCAGTTCATACTTCTGCGACGGTGTCCGTTGAACTTAGTTGGAGATCTGTACAGTTAATTTTCGAGTGAATTGTGTGATTGAGGCTCTTTTAGACATAGAATACCTGATCTCAGAAATTTAGATGGAAAAAAAAAAAAAAATATATATATATATATATATACATTACGTACGGTTTGAAGTTGAAACTCGATTTATTTGGATTTATGAAACGTGATTATATCAATTTGATTGGAAATAATATGAAATGTTTGTGATATCTTCCAATTTAGAGGAGCTTAACTTCAAAGCTACCTAGTCGACGACGAATGGTGGAATTGCTTTTGCATTTTCCCCCCTCCATTGAATAGGAGGTTTGCATCTTTGGTCTCTCCCTGTATTATATTTACATTTATACATAATTAGTGAAATTTCTGTTTTTATGAGTTTACATAAAAAAAGGATTTAGTGACTTAAATTCAACTGAGGTTATCTGTATAATTATTCATTAATTTTATTTAATACATAGAAAATTCAAACTGACGAAGTTCACCGACTCTTACCACCTTAGTGCAAGAAATTAATTAGGCAAAAAGATTAGTGGTAAATATTTCTTATAATCCAAGTCACCGAAATTATATCATATGACAATTCGACCCCATTATTTCACCTTACCTTTTCCTTGTATGTCTAAACGCTTTGTCATACAGGTTCATCCTTCTACAAAATGGAAAGGATATTGAAGGTATCAAAATTGGTAAAAATGGCACAAGACTTACTCACGTTGATGACTTGACACTATATTTTAAAGCAAATTTGGAATCTAATCAAACTATGAAATCTGTTCTTGAGGAATTTCACCAGGTTCCATGTTTAGGAGTTTGCCTTAACAAATCTTAAGTCTTTTTTAGGAATACACCCCTGGTAAATTTTGGGAAATTACGGCCGAAGTCAACAGGTCTTAAGACGGTTAATAAAATAAATGTCATGGAGCGATATTCTCAAATTAATGGCAGTTTTAATAAGCAACAAGAAATTTTGCACAAAGTATAGTTTATGATTTATGAACTGTTAAATTGAACCAGCGTTATACCCGAAAATGGGTGTAGATTATCACTGATGTTTTTGTTTTTTTTGGAGAAAGCCAACGACAAAAAGTCTTTACATCTAAAAAGTAAAAACTGTGAAGGTGATCAATATATTTTTGCGCTCCGTCAACTTGAGTGACCAAATCCACTTATTGGAAAGACCAAAATATCCCTGGAAGACTTCACCTAATAAATACGCCACTACACTACTATAGGGACTTGAAGATCATCTCATCACCGGAGGTCGCTAGAAACCTACTAAAAACATCAAGGTTAGAAATGGATTTATAAAGCATGGACAAGTTTGTTTGGCAGCATGACCATAAAAAGTCATATTTACAAAGCATACATGCTTGATGATATGCTTTATCCCTACTTTAATTTGAGGAGCTTCAACCTCATAGTAGTATTTTGTACATAACGTTGCACTTAAATGCCTCAAAACTTTGCTACTTGCTTACATAAATCACATGCTTTCTTGGTGCTTTAACTCTTGATTTTGGAGGTTTAAATGGGAGGTTTGAGTAGCCTTAAAGGCTCTTGGAAGTTCGAAAACGGGGTTAGACTGTTTTGAACATGATTTAAATAAAAGATATAGATACAGCCCTCTGAATGGCTGCAGTTGACTGTGCTGCCGCTCTTTGCTGTTTATAGATGATTTTTATGCGAAAAATTACAATTTCAGATTATAAATTAAAGAGTTTTATGTTGAAGGATTTTAAATTTTAAAATTATTCTAAAAGACCTTAAAATAAAACATTTTAACTTGAAAACTTATACTATACTTTTTTTGTGCGATTTAAATGCTTGATTTTAAAATATTTTATAATTTAAGATATTTTAGTATAAATATATTTAATTTAAAGTTTTAAACGACAATTTTTTCTTTTATGCTTTGAATCCTTTACAAACTTGTTCTTGGTTTCCAAGCCTTGAGACCCTTGATTGTGGAATATTTATGAGAATCATGTTCTTATGCTCCCTTTGCTTGAAAGATAAAAATGGAAGCTATTCTTATAGCTTTGAACATACTAATTTTTGCTTTTGTTAGCGCATTATTCTAAACGTTTCAAGCACAAAAACTTCAAGCGAGCATCTATGGACAAACAAAGCATAGATGATATGGGCGCTGCAACTTCTTCATATTAGGGGAGTTTCTTCACCTCTTTAAATTATTATTCATTCCCTTGAGAATGTCATATGTATTTACTAGTTTGATTTGAATGCTGCAAAATCCAACCAATTGATAAAGTACTGGAAAAAGCACATATTCTTTCAAGAAAAGAGGAAGGAGGAGAAAGGAAAAAGAATTTCTACAAAACTGTCTCCAATTACTTCGAACCTACTTACCTTACATATCTACATGAACATTTTGAGTTTTTGAAAAAGCCTCTCAAGCATCTTTAAAAATGATGATGTGCAAGAGAATAACCAAAGGAATGGCCATATATCTGCAACTAAATCTGGCCTAAGGAGGTGAAAGGCTCAATGGCTGAAGAGAATGCAACCTTTGAGCAGATCACTGACGCGCTCGGAGCCTAAACCGGCACAAGTTGCAGGGTCTGGGCACCGATGCCTCTAAATTCCACCCAAGGAGGCGGAGGGCCCAATGACCGAAAATAATGCATCCTCTGAGCATTTTACCGAAGCACTCCAAGCCTAAACCATCATAAGTTGTGTAGTTTAGGCATCGATGCCCCAAAATCTCACCAACAGAGGTAAAGAGCCTCGTGCCGTGCTTCGTGCCCTCCATGCTGCGACCTTCAAGGCCAAGGGCCCATAGCAGTAGGGCATTGTTCCCGCTTGTTATCATCCCCGAGATAAAGGGCCCACAGCGGCTGGACACCGTGCTTCACACACTACTGCTCCCAAGGCGAAGTGCCAAAGGGCCAAAAGACACTCCTTAAGTACCTGAAGATGCGAAGGTGCGCCCTTGCGTGCCTTCCAAATGCGCCCCCTCACCTCCCCTCCCTAAGAGGTGCCACCGAGGGCCCTACATCCACATCCCTACGTGCCCTTCAGATGTGCCCTTGCGCTCCCCCTGATGCACCATCGAGCAGTATCCAATTGCGCCCCTGCTTTATGAATGCTCTAAATCCTTTATGGGAAAATGCCTTATAGTTATCTTTAAGAATGGTGATATGCAGACAAATAGCTGGAGTAAGCGCCGATCGCCTCTAAATACACTCTTCATTGGCTTTTTAGCCACTCCAAACTGGAGTCAGGCAAACCTAGCATGGGCACTATGCCTTAAAACCCATCCCCAATGATGGCAAACTGGTAAAAACTAGATATATATATATATATTTGTAATGACTAGCTTCTTTTTCTCTGAAAAAGGGTTCCCTCTTACTCTCACAATCGACCCCATCAGTTGGGGTCCTAATGGCTGTAATAGCCATATCTGCATTAGCTACACAATGGTCTAAATCTTTATATGTATGTAAATATTTTTCCTACTATTAGTATGAAGTAACAATTCAAAGCTCAGTTTTGTCGAAAATTGGAAGAGACAGGATGACCAATCTGGAAAAGGCAAATTGCGTCATCCAGTATATGGTAATTCCCTATATAGGTTAATAGGCTAATCTTTATACATAACTGTTCTTCAGGGAGCAACCAACGCGAGAAACCACAGCACGGTAACCAATGCGAGCATTGACAAGATCGAGCTCTTTAGCCTCATTAAACAATAGCCGGGCAATCTCCACACCAAAGCTAGGCACCGCACCTTGAAACACCTGCCTAGCGATGGTAGATAAAATCCACTTCATTTTATATATTACTTTGAATTTTCATTGAAAATCCTTCGTAAATACTTTTGAAATTGACAAATTGCATGAGAAAGAAGGGGCGTGAGCCACTTGTTTGAGCCATTCAAACCAAGTCTTGTGAGCAACCACTTCATCTGTAAGGAAAATAAAAAAAAGGGAATAGGAGTCGACCCCTTGAACCTTGTTACATCATGTGACAAAGGAAAAAGAAATCACTACAACAAAATAATTAAATAACGATGTATCTATCACAAAATTATAATTTTCTATCGCAAAATTAAGGTTTGTGACAAATATAATCTGCTGTATATTCTATCATTATTTGTATTGTCGTTATTCTTTGTGACAAAAATTTTTATCATAAAACTTTTTGTTCTCTCTTCTCTCCAACACTCTTATCTGATCTAAACAAGATTAAATTTAAATAATAGATAATTAATTTAAAAAACTTAAAACTTTTAAATTTAAAAATCTATAATAAAATTTAAAATCATAATAATTAATTTAATTAATAAATAAATTAATAAAATAATAATCAATAAATGAAATAATAAATTAAAATAAATTATTAAATAATTAATGAATTTATTAATAAATAAATAAAAATAATTATAAATTTGTTGAAAGTTATGACGACAAAATTGTGGTAGGGTGTTATCTTACCACAATTTTGTCACAATCTTTATAAAAAAAATCTAAATTAAATATAAAATATATAAATAAGTATAAAATATATACTAATAAATATATTTTTAATTAAATATATTATACTAATTATATATTAATAAATATATTAGATTAATTAATTATATATTATTAATTAATACAGTAATATAATTTGGCGCTATAATGACAAAATAATCTATCACTACATATAGCGACTAAATTTGGTTAAAAGTTACCTTACCATTATCCCATCGCTAAATGCCAATAAAAATTTAAAAAAATAATATTTTTAGTTAATAATAATAATAATAATAATAATTATTATTATTATTATTATTATAATTAATTAATTAAATAATAATACTATAATAACTTCAATAATAATAATAATAATAATTTATATTTCAAATAATATTTTTTATTAAGGAATGAGTTTTTTTATTGTAGGATTAATTATTGTTTATATTTTTATTAAGAAATTTACTTCACTTAATTCTTTTATATAAATATTTTGTATAAATATATTATTGTCATTGCAATGATTCATAAATATGTTATTATCATTGCAAGTGCAAATATAATTTTTATTTTGTACATGGAATAAATAATGAAATATGAAGAAAAATAAATTAGTGAAGAAAAATAGTATAAAAAATAATTAGGAAGAGCAAAATAAAACAAAGTAAGTAACTTGCGATGTTATAGTGTCATCTTCTATCATCGAGAAATTCATCTTCTGTAAGAGAAAAAAAAAAAAGAATTAAAGATATAATTGGATAAATAAATTGGAGAAGAGAAAAGAAATATCAACTTATCTTGTTTATCATCATCTTCATCATGTTGTGCGAAGAAATAAAAAAAAATCTACATGGAAAAAAAGAGGAAGTTATGAAAGGAAAAAATGAAATGGAAAAACGAAGATAAAGAGACCTAACTTTGAATTATTGGAGATAGAGATTGAGAAGAGACGAAGCTGAGACTAGGAGATAAGGAAGAGATAAAGCAAAGAGTCTGAAGCTAGAAATAGGGAAGGGACAAAGGTATGTATTTGTAGCAAGAAGAAAAAAAGAGCAAAAATTTGAAAGTTTTATATTTTACGATAGTGGGTAATGCAGAGTTTGGTTTAATTTTTTTAGTCTTTCTCGCGGGAGAGCAAATTTTACCATTTTGAAATGAGGTTAATTTTTCTTTTTCTTTTTCATTACATTAATGGCTTGTGATACATATAAACATATATATATATATATATATATATAAAACTAAATTTATAATTAATTATATAATACATCACAAAAGTATTAAATTGAAACAAAATATGAAATTATAATATAACAACAATTACATAAATTAAAATATATTAAATTGTAAATAAAAATACATTAGACATTTATAAATTTTTTAACAATCATTCACTCCCTCATTGTATTTTATTATCCTCATCCTTATCTTCCATCTCATTATCTTGAGTTTGATCTGGAGGCATAGGCATTTCTGGCCTATATACTGAGCTTGTCCTAGCTTCATTATCATGCAATTGTGAATATCGTTAAAAAAAACTCCTATGTTGACTAAATTCAGATTTAATTTTTTCAATATGTTTTTGTTGTTCATAAAGCAGAGTATTACGAAGATCTTACATAAAAGCTATACATTCATTTTTTATAACTTATTGAATATAGGTAGAGTGGTCGTAGGTTAGCTTTTGGGAGTCAATGAACCCAATTGTTTTATTTTCACATATATTGTGGGACATGCTCCCTAAACCATACACTAATCCTTTTTTTTACCTCCCACAACTTGCATCCATAAAATCTAATTCTGATATATTGTCTCTCCTACTTTTTGCCTCAAGCTTTCATTAAAGAAACTCATTCTAAAAAGTAAATAAAAGAGCCCAAATTAAAAATTTGCTACTAAACAAACTCATCTTAAAAATAGTCAAAATTAGAACAAGATATAATTGCATATATAATAGTAAATATAAAATGATACTTACATTTACAACTTCTGATTTTTTGTCAACTCAAGAGTCATTATTTTTATGGATTCAGAGATAAATATCAGAATATTTAAGTGGTCTCCCTAATTCTTTTGCCTTAAAAATAAAATATTATTGTTAAAAATATATTTAAAATAATAATTACAAATAGTTAAAAATATAATGAAAATATTAATTAAATAGATAAAAAAGTAAAATTACTTATCAATCTTCTAGCATATTCAAACATAGAAATAGAACCTCTTATATGCTGTGATGAGCCATACTCAGAAGAGGAGGCCTGATTTTTTTGCATCTGCTCACATAAAGTTTGATATTGTGGAGTACCCCATTTGTCACAAAGTTGATTCCAAATCATGTCACCAATCTATTGAGGTTCTTTTCCACTTTTTCGGACTTTCCAAATATTATCCCTTAATTGCTCAATTATTTTATTCTTCCAATTTTGTTTAATTCATTTGCAATCGTCGGGTGACTAATAATAATATTTTTGAATAAAATAAAGTTTTAATTATAAAAATGCACAATAATATAATTATTAAAAATTAATTAAAAATATATATGAAATTCTTGAAAACATAAATCTTTATACTCTTGTGGAAGTTCTTTCCAGCTATTCCAAGGTCCTTCATATTTATTTTTAAAAATATTAATGATGCAAGAATGAATTGTATCATTATTTGGTTCAAATTTACATAAAATAAATGTTTAAAGTAAGTGTAAAAAAACAAAAAAATCATAGTGAGAGTGAAAATAATAAAAAACATATAATAACTTGTCACCACCTATAGGTGTAATTAATTGTTTCTGGATAGTGTCATGTCATATATTTTCTATCACCATATTCTTTTTGAGGACGGTAATTATGTACATGTTCTTAAGATCTCATCAAGGAAAACCATGAATTAATATGCTTTTATCACATTATGTTGATGTTTAATTCTTCACTTTACATTATATGGGCTCAGTGGATTTTCCCACATCATTCTATAGTCATTTACCACTTATACAAATCACAAATAATCCAAAGCAACAAATAATCCATGAAATCCAAACTTGAAAACCCCAAATTTCTCCCATTCTTCTTGGACAGCATAGTGGCAGATTTCAAGGGCAACTTTGAAAAATCATAACTAAATGTAGAAAAATTGAAATATGCTCTACCATAGCTTCCTAGAAAGCTCTGAGTGTTAGCTTTACATAAAAATAATTCAAGCCATGAACATAGCATTTGGGCCATGTTTGATAATGAAAAATGTACAAAGGTCTGGCTATCCAGTGGTACTGATACATATTTCTGATATGAATTTTAAAAATGTCCAATTAATTCTACAAATGTCCAATCCATGCAAATAATACCAATATGGAAAGCTATGGATATTAGATAGAGGGAAAAAATAACTCTAGTCCATTCTAGGTGCATTCAGACCTCGAAAGTCAATCAAACAATAACACAGGTCTGATTGTATGCCTAGGGCAAACTAGAAATTCAAAAATTCATATCTCCCTCTCTAGACATCCAAATAGAGTGCTTCTAATTGGCACAGGTCATTGGGAAGGTCTAGTTTCTGTCTATAAAATTTCATAGCAATTGGACATCTTTTTCCTTATGAATGACCTAGAAAAAAAATTCGGACCATATGAACAGTTTTGAATTTTTAGCCAATTTAAAAAAATTTCCAAATATTCCATAGACTTCCAAAAATTCTGTGCTTTACTTTTTCAAAAATATCTAGATGAGTTCTATATGCATGCTAAATTTCATGCGAAAATTCATCCATTTGATTAGATTGTGTCATAGGGTCACAAATGATCCATTTTTATGCTTCATAAAGGTTTCAAAGGGTCCATATTGGCTTCTCCTATTTCTATGGCCGCATAAGCATGTGGGAAAGTATCAAAATACTCTAATAAACATGTCTTAAAAGGATAATAACCCATATTTCATAATTCCACTCATCCACACCAAGATAGATACAAGATTATATATGTGCTTCTCTTGCCATTCATTACCAAAACCATGCAATATCATTTATTTGACCTTAGTTCTCATACATACATCAAGTATTCATATATTTACACATGTTCAAATGGTTATACAATACATATCTCATGGGGTTACATCATGTGCCATCAAAGTGATTACAAAATGAACAAAAAAGCTCTCTTTTTGTCACTCTCTCATCTCTCAATTTAGTAACTTCCATTTCCTTGTTTACTTGGTCCACCTAGACATGTTAGAGCAAAAGAGAGGAGGGAATGAGATTCTAAGAATCCCAATAGCTCATCTCCCTTTCAAACACACATACTTGATGCAAGTTTCAAGTCTAGATGCATGTATGACAACATGAAATTCTCAATCATACATAAAGCATTCTCTTTATTCATAAAGACATAGATAACATACATAAGCTTGCCAAAGCATTGGTTTAACTTCACCCACTCTCTTTAGGACTTTTGGACTTGCCTCACCCATTTTCAAGGGACTTTTGACTAAGTCTCACTCTTGTTAGAGACTTTTGGCTTTGTCTCACACAACTTTAGGGACTTTTAGCTCATTCTCACCCTAACTGAGGGACTTTTGGCTTCACCAAGTTTAAGCAAACCAAAGACATTCATCAAAGCATCATTTTAATACATAAGTAAAGCATCAAGATACCATGGCATATGAATGCTTACTAGAAACATATTTCATGGCTTTCAACATACACACACACATTCAAGACAAGAAAAACACTCAAGCATGCACAAAAGAAGGAGGAGAGAGCTACCTTGCTTGTAATGACACATTTTAACTCTTAGAAATGATTCCTCTCCCTTGGTTAAGCACCCACAAGTAGGTGGAACTTGCTTCCTTTGTCCTAAAGACATCATATGGAAGCTAATTATACTCTTGGAACAATTCCTAAAGCTACACATTCATTTTAAATCTTAGATTGGTCTTATGGCTCATTTATGGTTTCAAAATGTACCTAATGAAGCAACACATATAATTCAAGCTCTTGGCTCCATTCTTTCCTTCCATCTATGGTTCTTGACTTTATTTAAAGCTCTTGGAGTCATCACACAATCAAAATGAGGAGCCTAACTATATATTGCTTCTTTAAGTCATAATATGGAACCTATACTACCATTTCATTTCCTAGGCTTCCCAAAATTTTTTTAAGGTTTCCTCTCATCTTCTCCCATCATATATGACACAAAACCAAGCTTGGATAAATTTAAAACTATCCCTAGGTATTGATTTTGTCCTAGGCCAAAACAAGCTTCAAGAATGAGAATCAATGAGCTTCCTTTGTTTTCTTGATGGGAGATGCATGTAGGGAGGTCTCTAGGGGTCTTAGGAGCTCACACAAATACTTACATTAGCCTAAGGACTCTTGTATAAAATCATATTTTTGGTTATATTCTTGAATCCCTAGCAATCCCATCTTGCAATTTAATGGTTCTTACTTTGTTCTCTTTGCATAATTTTAATTCCCACACCTTAATCCACATGATTTGTTCTTGGTTCTGCCTAAAATTCAATCCCTCTTGGCTATTCTCTCCTTGGCCAAAACTCACACTAAAAGAAGTAAGAAGGAAGAAGCATGAAAGACAACAAAGTTGTCTTGGTTTCTAACTTCTCTCAAGTGCTCTTCCAAGTGGTGAACTCCTCTTTTCCAAACTCCAATCTTTCTCCTCTATACTAGACCCAAAACATCACCATATCACACACAAAAAACATAGGAAGGAAGGCAAAGAGGAGGTGAGCAACTTTAAAGAAGGAAGAAGTTTGAATTTCCTTAAATTTCTATACCTTTTTGCATTGTTTCTCTTCTTCCTTGAAGCTTCTTCTTGTGCGTGAATGGTTGCTGGTCTCTGCTCTATTGTGGGATAGAAAAAAGGCTGGTTAATCAAATTGGGAAAGGGCCACGTGCTATATGGAAGGGAGGAGTCACTTTAACAACTTTTTACTTTTGTATTTTAGTCCCTTTTCTTGGCTTTTTTATTTTAGACTCATTTCAACTCCTTTTCAAATTTTGTCTTTTCCATCATAATATTTAGGCTCTTTAACTTATAAAATGCCTTTAGAACCACTCAAATTGGATTAAAAATTTTTTCGAACTGTTCTATTAAAATTTTAATCAACCGACGGCCGAAATCACTCACTGGAGGAGTTTCAACTATTTTAGGGGTTCTTATGGTTTTCAAGGCCTTTGAGAATCTTGAAAAGCTCAAATTTTCTATTTAAAAAGCCATTCTGTGAGTTTTCCAAATTATCCAGAAATTACGAAAATGCCCCAACTTTTTTTCATAATTTTTCCTAGCTCGTTTGGCTCAGGTTTTTGAGTATCTTAAATCTTAGATTCTCATTTTTTATTATTAAAATTTTATTCTAATTTTTGTTGGTCTTAAATAACTCATCTCAGAGGGCTTGCTTGGAAAATTGGCTCATTTCGGTGTTCATGAAAAACTAGACGTTACAGATAATGCCAGGTTATGACTTTTAATGAGAAAGAGGAAGAGAAGTGAAGTTCTCTTGCTCAGCAATAGGAGTAAAGTGAGGTCATGATCGACCTCTACTTAATGATGATCTGCATTGAGACATCTGAGTAAAATAATTAGAAGAAATAAAAAAGTTACATCTACTAAAATTTTGTATGGAGATAGTTGTAACATCCCATATTTTTCTAATTAAGCCTAGACCTCTTAATAAGTTGGAGAGAAATGAGAAAGAGAGTAGAAGACGAAATAAAAAGAGAAAAAGAGAGAAAAGCAGAAAAAGAATGAGTTTCAAAGGCATTTCAATTGTGAAATGCCGAAAAAGTGGGAAAAACAAGGATTTAAATAAAAAATTAATTAAAGAAATTTAATATCATTTTTCACTATATATGAGTTAAATAAACTATAAAGAATATCTAGGAAGCATAAAATGGGTCAAAACACTGATGACACAAAAATCGAGAAAGCCAATACTGCAATGCAATTTTGAGCTGTTTTATGTCGTTCTGAACTCTTGTAGCCTAAGAAAGTTAGCCTAAGGGTTTTTAGACTTCCTAAATAAGAATATGGAGTCCAAATCTGCATAAAAAATGAGCTAGAATGCATAAATTTTAAAGGCCAGAGAAGTAGGGGCAAAATGGGTATAAGTCAAAAAGTCAACATGTAAAGCTATTTTTTATTAATTCTTTATATTCTCTTCATTCTGCCGAGATTTCCAACGTGTCAAGCTCATTTCCAAGAGCTCCAAGTTTAAGAATGGTGCCCATGGTAGAGAGAAGAGAGAGAAGGGAAAAAACTAGCTAAACGGGTAAGTTTTCGTGCCCTTTTCACGTAGCTCCAGTCATGAAAATTATTCCCTTCTTCAAGAGCTTTAATTTGATGGTTTTAAATTCTGTATTAGAGGTATTTAAGATGCCATCAAAAGGGAGGAAAGTGCTCTTTTCAAAAAATTAATCAATGGAAAACGTAGAACACCAAACGAGCTTCAAAACAAGGTATAGCATGATATGTTGGAAGGTATCCTTTCATGGATTTCTCTCCTTCTTCGTCAAGTGTAGAGAGAAAATCTCTCTCTCTACCTCCTTTTTCATGTATTTAATCATATGGAGCATGTATAACTCATTTATGTTGTGGAAATGAGAAGAAATTGCTAAAGGAAGCAAGAAAACTCCATATGGCACTATATATGCATGGTTTCAGATACCCCATAGGAAATGGCACTAGATGAGCTTATTTTTTAGTTCTAATGAATTTAAACGTCTTCTAGAGATCTATAAAGGTTAGGGGAAGCGTCAGTTCGAATTACATAGGCTAATTATGAAAGTCAAAATTTTTAGGTGCTTGAAAAAATGTAACTCAGATAAATAGCTACATTGGTGTTTAGCATTGTATTTGAGCATTCTAGTGAGCCTAATAGAAGCATAAAGAACTATCTAGGATATTGGAATGAGGTCTTGAGGTATAAAAGCAAGTTTAACAAAAATGGCATAAAGTTACTAAATATGTCAAAATGGGAAATGACTAAATGAATAGTAATGCTAATTATGGGCTTAAAATAAGAATTTAGGAAGCTTGACTTGCTTAGAAAAACTTGCCCAGGAAAAACCCTATATTAGAGGCTAAGAAAGGGGCAAGTGAAAAAGATTAACTAGGCAAGCAAATAAGAGAAGTTTTAAGCTCTATTTTTAGCAAAATGCAAAGTTATGTAAGCCTAGAAAAATGGTCTTCAAAAGTAGCATGATGTTGCATATAATCAGCATATAATGGCTTTGGCATTGATAGGAGTGTTGATATGATATTATAGGCCATCAGTGTAGCAAAGGGTCGCAGTGTCAATACCTAGCTTGAAAAAGAACAACTAGTACCTGTAGCATTAGGGATAAGCTCCTATCAGGTAGCATTTTCCCATTTTCTTTCATGTTTTTGACTGCTTGAGTGTTTTGGTTGGTTGTATGATATGTTTGCTTGATGTTCGAATGAGTTATATGAGTTTTATGTGATTTTTGTGGGTTTTGGCCTAGTAAGCGAAGCTTTACTTGGTGTTGGCTAAGAAAAAAGGGTCAGGGAATTTAACACAATAGTTCTTCCCTATGCTAAATATCAGGGCCACTCAAGAAAGAGTTTAGTAAGCTTGGCTGAATTCTAACTTTATGCATGCATATTTTCACATGTTTAGAAAGGTCAAATATTAGAAAAAGCTACATTCATGCATACTTGCATACCTATGTGCTTAAGTGGTTATTACGTGGTAAAGTAAGATTATGCTACTGAGATTCTCCTTAGAATCTCACTCCTGTATCCACTAACCCCTTTGCCAGGTGAAAGTAGCCAAGTAGATCGAGGAAAATCCGTAGTTCTATGAAGACTTATGTATTAGATATTGTATTTTTCTATAGATATGTTGTCAAACTGTATTTTGAGACCAATGTGTATGTAATATAATGATGTATACCTTTTGGGCCTAGATAGGACAATTTAGAGATGGACTAGAAAGTATATGATTAATATTCAGTAATGTAAATGCTATAAGTATTTAATATCTTTAGTTATATGAGTAGTTGGGATTGAAGGGCTGGTTGATAATTGAGCCCTAAGGCCTCTAGAATTGAGTATATGATATTTATACTATATGCAAGTGTTTGTTTTAAAAGAAGAGAGGGCCAAAGAGCTCGGGTAGCACTTGGTTTATAGCCGTTATGCTGTCAAAATTTTGAGCAAAAAAGTATTAGAGATTTCACATTTTTTAGAATGTTTTAAATACTTGAGCTGGTAATTGTAGTTATTATATTCGCTTAAACCCGATCCAAGAATTAATAATAAAGAAGAAGGTAATAACAATAGGGTAAAGAGGTTTGACAATAGTAGTACTAATTTAATATTTATATGTTTATATACATACCTGTGTACAATGAGAGGAAATGAAAATTTTTAAATAAGAATCACAATCAAGATTGATCAAATGAGTAGAGAGCTATGTGTGGTAAGATGCAAAGATGTACATATATATATATATATATATATCAAATATGTAAATAATACTAACTTTATAACTTTATCTGACATATAGCCTTAGGTCTATAATGTACTGAAATTATAATTAGCATGTGTATAAAGTCTAAGCATGTGTAGTAACATCAACTATCTAGTACAAACGTGCAGTAAAACAAAGTAAAATAATAAAATCAAGTACAATAATAAAAATAATTCTGATATGGACACATTATATCATCTATAATTATAACTCATCTTTTCTTTTTTATATTTTTTTATACACTATATAATTTATTGATTATAATTAAATAAAAGATAAAAATTCTTTTCATATTTTTACACACTTTTTATTACATAATTTATTGATTATAATTAAATAAAAGAAAAAAATTTACTACAAACCAAATATAAATTTATTAAAATTATAATTCTATAGTGTGTATAGTAATTGTCTAGTAAATTCAAACATGTAATAAAATGACAAATGAAAATGATAAAGAATAAAATCAAGTACAATAATAAAAGTACTTTTGACATTTGTTTGTTTCTTACAAGTAACATCAACTACAATTACTAATAACTTTTTTTCATATTTTTTCTACAAAATTTTCTTTACATAATTTATTGATTATAACTAAATAAAAAAAATTAAGCAACTCACATTTTCTTTTCATTTTTTATTACACACTTTTCATTATATAATTTATTGATTATAATTAAATAGAAGAAAAAAAATTCAATACGAACCAAATATGAATTTATTGAAAATTATAGTTCTAATCACTCTACTAAAAGTAAGTTAAATAATAAATAATAAAATCAATACGAACCAAATATGAATTTATTAAAAATTATAATTTTATAGTATGTACTAACATGTCAAGTAACATCAACAACTAAAAAAGTGCAGAAAAAGTAAATAAAATAATAAAAAATAAAACCAAGTGCAATGATAAATCTAACATTTTACTTGTTACAAGTAACATTATTTGTACAACTTACTTTTTTTAATATTTTCTTCTACATAATTTTCATTACATAATTTATTGATTATAATTAAATAAAAAAAATTAAGTAACATCAACTACAATATGACATTCGTACAACTGACCTTTTTTATTTTTTATTACACATTTTTCATTACATAATTTATTGATTATAATTAAATAGAAGAAAAAAAATTCAATACGAACCAAATATAAATTTATTAAAAATTATAATTCTAACCACTTCAATGAAAGTAAGTAAAATAATAAATAATAAAATCAAATAGAATAATAAATATGATATTTATTTGTCATAAATAACATCAATTACAATACATTTGTGTAACTCACTTTTTTATTTTATTACACACTTTTCATTATATAATTTATTAACTATAATTAAATAGTAAAAAATTCAATACATAGCAAATATGAATTTATTAAAAATTATAATTCTATAGTGTGTACTAACATGTCTAGTAATATCAACAATTAAAAATGTGTAGGAAAAGTAAATAAAATAATAAAAAATAAAACCAAGTACAATGATAACTTTGACATTTTGCTTGTTATAAGTAACATTATTTGCACAACTCACTTTTTCTTTTTATATTTTCTTCTACACAATTTTTATTACATAATTTATTAATTATAATTAAATAAAAAATTAAATAACATCAACTGCAATCTAATATTTGTACAATTTACCTTTTTATTTTTTATTACACACTTTTCATTACATAATTTGTTAATTATAATTAAATAAAAAATTAAAATAACATCAACTGCAATCTAATATTTATACAATTCACCTTTTTATTTTTTATTACACACTTTTCATTACATAATTTATTAATCATAATTAAATAAAAGAAAAAAACTTCAATACAAACCAAATATGAATTTATTGAGAATTATAATTCTAACAATTTCAATAAAAGTAAGTAAAATAATAAATAATAAATCAAGTACAATAATAAATGTTACACTTGTTTGTTATAAATAACATCAACTACAATATCTTTGTGTAACTCACTTTTTTTACACACTTTTCATTACATAATTTATTAACTATAATTAAAAAGTAAAAAATTTAATACATAGCAAATATAAATTTATTAAAAATTATAATTCTATAGTGTGTACTAACATGTCTAATAACACCAACAACTAAAAACATGCAGGAAAAGTAAATAAAATAATAATAAATAAAACCAAGTACAATGATAGCTCTGATATTTTGTTTGTTATAAGTAACATTATTTATACAACTCACTTTTTCTTTTCATATTTTTTCTACAAAATTTTCATTACATAAATTATTGATTGTAATTAAATAAAAAAATTAAATAACATCAACTACAATCTGACATTTGTATAGTTCACCTTTTTATTTTTTTATTACACACTTTTCATTACATAATTTATTGATTATAATTAAAGACGAAGAAAAAAAATTCAATACAAACCAAATATGAATTTATCAAAAATTATAATTCTAACCATTTCAATGAAAGTAAGTAAAATAATAAATAATAAAATCAAGTACAATAATAGATATGATATTTGTTTGTTATAAATAATATCAATACAATACCTTTGTGTAACTCTATTTTTTTTACACATTTTTCATTACATAATTTATTAATTATAATTAAATAGTAAAAAATTCAATACATAGCGAATATGAATTTATTAAAAATTATAATTTTATAGTGTGTACTAATATGTCTAATAATATTAACGACTAAAAACGTGTAAGAAACATAAATAAAATAATAAAAAATAAATTCAAGTACAATGATAGCTTTGACATTTTGTTTGTTATAAATGACATTATTTGTCTAACTCACTTTTTCTTTTATATTTTTTCTATACAATTTTTATTACATAATTTATTGATTATAATTAAATAAAAAAATTCAACACATATCAAATATAAATTTATTTAAAATTATAATTAAATAGAAGAAAAAATTAAATACATTATTACATTTAAATTTATTATTTAATTGAGCTTAGCTTTTTCATTAATAATAGTAGTTATAATTAAATAAATAATAATGTTATGATAAATTTAGTGATAATAATAATATTATATGTTTTAAATAATTATTTAAAATTATAAGTTAAAATTAAAATAATATAACATTGAATTTTTATTTTAGATTTAATTATTGCAAAAATAATTTTTAATTTTGTACAAATAAATAAAATGAAATTGGTAAAAGAAAAAAGAAAAAAAATATAGTAATCAAATAATCAGCATAAATAAGTTACTTGTAACAACATCAGTACAATAATATCATCAAGTACAATATTATAATTAAATATAATAATATAATAAAAGTTCTAACACTTTTATAAGTGACGTTTTTTCTCATATTTTTTATGCACTTTTTATGACATAATTTCATATGAGAAAATAATTGAAAATTACCATTAAATAGACAACAAAAATTCAATGTAAACAAAATATTTGAATTTATTGATTATTTTTATTATGATGACTTTCATAAAAACTCTTATATACATTAAGTTGGTTTTGTAGAGCTTGTGTAGTCTTATTATTTTTTTGAAATTGTGAGATTTGAGAATCTTTGATACTTTTAATGTCTGGGTGTAATACATTTTCAGGAGATATTGCTTCGTGCATACTTTGATAAGTTTGATGACTAAGAACATTTTTGTATTTATAGTTAGAGATTGAATCTCCTACTATGTGATGTGAAATAGTTCCAATACCATAGATCATCCCTCCAGCCTTTCTTCCTTCTGCTACTTGTATCTAGAGCCCTATCTCCTTAGATAATTGTTATGGTGGAGGAGTAGCCTCACCTTTAAGTTTGATATATTCATTCTAAGCAGAAGACAAAACATGTCAACCTAAATTACAATAATAGATATAAGTTAAATACAAGAGTAATTTATCAATATCTACCTACATAAAGGGGCTTATGATTTTTTATCAATCCAATGACCATTCCTCAAATACATAGCTCGATGAAGTTTAGCTAGTGTTGGTTCCTTCCTAAAATTATTTTTTCAAAATCTCCCAGTAAAATCATGCTGGATGAGAGCCAGCAATGGAAATGGATCCAGGGCTGGATACTTTA
This sequence comes from Erythrophleum ivorense, assembly GCA_026724425.1. Taxonomy (NCBI): domain Eukaryota; kingdom Viridiplantae; phylum Streptophyta; class Magnoliopsida; order Fabales; family Fabaceae; genus Erythrophleum; species Erythrophleum ivorense. The sequence goes on from JAIUCV010000392.1 coordinate 174,032, forward strand.
TTATTTTCTTATTCCTTTTACTTCTTTGTTGGAATTGTAAACTATCCCAACTAGTACACAAGGAGTTCCAAACATGTTCTTTCATCCAAGCTGGTCTTTTTCTTTTTCTCTCGTACATACTCTATCATGCCTTTCAACTTATTTCTCACTTGGTCTAAGAAATTTTCATAGATTGAATCATATACATCTAGAACCCAACAACAACATTTTTAGAAAAAAATTATGTTACAAATTTATATGTAATACTAAAATTCGAATAACAATTCTCCCTAACAAAATTAATAATTACAATATACTTGAAACTCTTAAAACCATGCTAATCTAACTTGTTGTGGAACTTCCTTTAAAGAATTGTATGGACCATCAAAATTGTTTTGGATGATGGTAAGAATGCATTCACCCATAATATTACCATTTGGTCTAAATCTAATTGATGAATTAAATAAATTCATAAGAGTTAATTTGTAAATAATTGTATATGTGATAAGTAAATAATATAAGTATAAATATTACCCTATATGTACTGGATAATTTAGTTTTTGTTCAATCGGCAAACCTTGACAAATTTCATAATATAGTTTTGCGTCTTGTATTTGCGTAGACATCTATGAAAAATAAAAAAAGTTAAAATTAATAATGTATTCTATACCTTACTAATAATAGCAATCACTTCATTGTAGCTTCAGATACTTAGTTCTTACCTTGATTGGAGCACACAGTATAATTGTCTATGTAGTACACGAGAAAAGAAGTGAGAGAAGCAATTTTCTATGAAGCACTCAGAAAAGAAGTTCTCTATGTAACAAAAAAAAAGAACCAAATATATATATAGGTCAATAACAAATAAAAAAGAAAATAATTTGGTTCACTTATATTAAAATAATTTATTATGTTATATACATGATTATTTTAACTTTGGTTTACGTGAACTAAAATTAAAATAATAATGTAGTTCACATGAAAGCTGACATCTTTCTTCATGTGAACTTTATTTATTATTTTAAAAATATTAAAAAATAAAATAAAAATAAAATAATAATAATGTAGTTCACGTGAAGGTTAACATCTTTCAACTTTTACATGAACTTCATTTATTATTTTAAAATATTAAAAAGTGAAATAAAATAAAATGATGATAACATTGTTCACGTGTCACGTGAACTTCATTTATTATTTTAAAAATATTAAAAAATAAAATAAAATAAAAATCATACACAATATTATAAATAAATTATTTCTCATAATATATAATATACAAATAAAGACAAATATTACAATGAATAAAAGAAAAAATTTAAATAAATTATTAATATTAAAAAAAATGGTATAAAATTTTATTTGTCACAATAAATAAAATAAAAATAAAAATTTTAAAAAATAAAATAAGATATATTATATAAAAACATTGATTGGCTCATGGGCATGAACCAAAGCTAAAATAATTTTAAGTAATTTTATTACAATTTACATGAAGGTGACATTTCTCAACCTTTATGTGAACATTTAGTAAAAAATAAATCTCATGCAATTTTTTTATAATATTAAATAAAAAAATAAAACATAAATTAATAAATTATTATTCATCATTAAACTCATAATTTAAAAATTAAAAATTAATGTAATAAGTATTGTTATTATAAAAAACTTAATAATAAAATGAAAACAAAACTTAATAATAATATTAATAATTATTTTTATCATTGTTAAAAATAAAATAAATTATTATTTGTAATACCTAGCCATCTTTAGCCTTTCCATTATTTGCCCAAGGCTTTTAGTATGTAGCTTCATTCATTGTAGCAAGAAAACAATATATTTAATGTAATATTTTCGCGTTGCATAAGACTTAAAAATTTCATCTTAAGCTCCGTGGACCACACTAACTTCCCAACATCATCCTCTACTCATAATCCATCCATGCGAGTCATAAACAACATAAAACATCCCATACAAATTGGATTAGAAGCCACACACTAAAAAAATTACAAGTTGGCCTCGAGTTCAACTTTTTAGATTTCTGATATAAACTTTGAAAAATCATAATTAATTTTAGAAAAATCGAAATCAAGCAAATGATAGTTTTTTGAAAATCCATAAATGTCAACCATAGGTTAAAAATCATTTTAGACCATAAAAACATCAACTGGGTTACAATTGACATTAGAATTGTACCATAGGTCCAGCTACCCAAGTTTGCTATCTAGGTTTTTGATATAAATTTCAAAAATTCATAATTAATTCTAAAAAAATTAAAATCCAACAAACTATACCATTCTGGAAAGCTGTGGATGTCTACTTTCGATTAAAAATATTCCAAATCAAGGAAAATGGCATCTAACTCATGAAAATTGATAGAACAGTACAAGAGGTCTATCTATGTCACTAGTACTAACCACTAACTTCAAGAATTCATATCTCCCTCGATATAAATCCAAATAAGATGCTTTCAAGTGATCATTCCTAGTTTATGTTCATAAAATTTCATGAGTATTGTACTTCATTTGACCCACTTGTGACACAAAAACAAAATTTAACCATATGAATAGTGCAGCCTACCATTCTGTAGAATTTTTTTAACTTTGAAAAATTATAATAAATTCTCTAAAGTTTCAAATTGGGTGCTTTTTGGCCCTATGGAAAGTTCTAAATGAGACCTACTTGTTGGCAAATTTCATGGGAAGACTCACTTATTTGGTCAAATTTTAGTTTAGCACACATAATAGTCCAATTTAATGTTCAAGATGGTGTATTAAGGGGTCAAATGGCTTTTTTAACCATCCATGGCTACTTGGACACGTCCAAAACCATATTTATAGCCTAGGGAGACATGTCATTTGGTTTAAAACATCATGGAGCTCATTTCCACTATGCTACATGCAATCATACACATTGGAAGAATAACAAATCAAGGGCCTTTGGTGGTAGAATCATACATATTCATTTATATAAACCCAAAATCATTACATATATCATATTCATACATATTTAAGTACACTCAAGCATCTACATCTTATATACTTCTTATAGTTACAATTCTTGACATCAAAATGCATTTACAAGGCTCATTTCTCTATACATATGTCAAAGTCTTGCTTCTTATGCTTGTTAGCTCTCACTCCTTGGCCTACTTGGCTCGCCTAGACATGGATAGATATTAGAGAGGAGAAAGTAAGATTCTAAAAATCCCAATAGCTCTTAATCCTTTCAAACATACTAATGGACACATTTTCAAGTCAAATAATATATGCATGAAGATCAAGCTACTTGTAATCATACATAAAACAATTCTCATGTTTAAGAAGCTTATACATATCATACATAACTCTCAAAGGCATTGGTTTAGTCTCACCCCTTTTCCTTATGACTTTTTAACTTGCCTCACTCATTTTCAACGGACTTTTGACTAAGCCTCATTCTTCTTGAGACTTTTAGTTTTGTCTCACCTAATCCTAAGGACTTTTGGTTTATCCTCACCTTCACTATGGGTCTTTTGGCTTCACCAAACCTATTCAAGCCAAAACACATTCATAAGTTACATTTGATGCACATAATGGTACCATGGCATGTAGAAAATAGCTATACACATTTCTCATAGCATAAACATATATACACACATCTAATGACTAGAAAATAACCAAGAGTGCATGAGAGGAAGGTTAGAAAGCTACCTTTGAAGCAAGAACACAAGCTTTCTTCTTGGTTATTCTTCCCCACTCAAGGTCACACACTTACAAGTGGATGGAACTTGGTTCCTTTGGCCTAGACACATTAAGTAGGATACCATTACACCATGGAAGCAAACTTTAGCATTATACATACACTAGAGAAGTATACTTAGTTCTAAGACACCATTATGGTTTCATAAGGGGCCTAATGAAGCAACTATGATAATTCTTGATCTTGGCTCCATTTTTTCTCTCAATCTATGACTCTTGATTCTATTTAGACTTCTTGGAGCCATCATACAATCATTTTAAGGAGCCTAACTATATGTTGCTTCATTATGTCATATTATAGAACTTACACTTCCAACTCTCAATCCATGGCTTCTAAATTTTTTTGAAAATTTCCTTTAACATTCCTCTATCATATCTAGTTCCAATTTAGGCTTAGAAAAGTTTAAAACACTCCCTAGGTGCTTCATCTATACTTGGCTGACATATGTTTCATTTTGGACCCGTAGAGTTTTCTTTGTTTCCTTAAAGGAAGAGGCACTTGAGAGGTGAGAGGCTTGTCGCGCAACCCTCAAAATAAAACTAGGTTGGTAAAATATGCAGTTAGTGGCACAACATAGGTCATCTCCCTTAGAATTGGAGTTCAATGTTTAATTGAGTTTTCCAAATGCTAAAAGATTCTAAAAATTTCTAAACTAAGGGGGTTTTTGATCTAATTAACTAAGTAAAATGAAACTAAAATAAAGTTCCTAAATTCTACCTAATTTGATGAATTATGGGTGGATGATGGTCATGTGATTAGCTTTGGATTCGTCCATTGGTATCCACTATCCTTATCCTAATCCAATTATGATTAATTCTGGCTTAAGAGTCTCTAATTATGTTCATAACAAATTATCTTGGGTTACCACTTAAGATTTAAAAGATTAACGAAGTAATGTTGAATTGAGACCTCAATCGCGCATTAAATTGTTAAATCTTGTCTTTAAGATCAATGAACACCCAATTTGATTGATTAACTGGTTAATTAGCCTCTGAATCATCATCCAAAAATGTTTAATTAATCAACTAAATACTAAGGAATTCTCAAATTTAACATTCAAGCACATAATTTCATTCATACATTTCATGGAACACCTTCCAGGCACACATGGAAATTAGAGGAAAATGAACAATTCAGAACTTGATTCAATCAATTAATCAAACATAAACAAGCTCCTAATTAATGTCTAACCAGCCACTAATTATAAACAACACAATTCTCTAATCTAATACAATCTTAACCAAGAAAATACAAGATAGAGAAAAGTGTAGAAAGAGATAAGAATCTTAGCCAAAACTTACTTTCTAATTAATGGATTCAAGCTTCTCCAAGAGCTCCTCTTAACTAGCCACAAGGTGGATTAGAACTTCATTTGAGTGGAGATGGAATGGGAATGGAGGAGATGGCGTGGAATGAAATACGGTGTGGTGGATGGTCTGGACGCTGGAGTGAACGAATGAATGAGTGAATGGTCCCCCCGATGAATGGAGCGTGTATCTGGATATATTTCCCCTCTCCAATAATGAACGCATGAGATGGATTGATAAAATGATCCAACGGCTAGTATTCCTTCATGAATCACGTGCTCATCTCATTAAAAGTCACATGTTCTCTTCTCAAAGCTCAGCGTTGGTATTCAGCTAGCTTCATCAAGTGTTCGATTAGATCTTCCACGTCAACTCGTAGCATTTTATTGATTCATTCCTTCGACATGAGCTGACTTGTTTATCTCAACCCACAGCTTAACGTTGCACTATTTATGTAAAAAGCTTAATTATGCATTCTGCTGAGTTGTTCTTCCATTTGCCTTCTCATGTGAGAGTCTTCATTTATGCATATGTGGGCCCCATTGTGAATATAATAATCATCTTTCACCAGACTCGTGTGTTCATATGTGCAGGATCTGTCCAGCTGCTTCTCTCTCGTGCTGCCTTTTGCCTGAGTAAGGATCACGCGTTCCCTCATGCAGCTACTGTGCTAGAACTCGTTACTTTAATTCTTTCCTCCACGTATTCTGCATGCTTCTTACATGTTTCTTCCTCTGTTCAACCATGTGCTGTTTCTATGAGAGCTCCTTCATCCATTTGCTCGAGTTTCTCCTCTTCATTCTTCACGTTATTTCTTTACTCGAGCTCAAGCCTTCTTTTCATGTGAACCTGTAGCTCTCTTCCTCTGTTCAAGCTATCACGCCCGGCCTTCCTTCTCCTTTGTTTTAGCTATATTCAACTCATTCAACCCGTAAGTGCTTCATGCAATGAGAGCTTCTTCTTTTGTAGCTTCTCCTTCAACGTAGAACCCAACTCAACCCTCTCTTTCCATCTCCTGTTCCAGCCATAATCAACTCGTGCAACCTATAACTTTTCCAGCTGAGCTTCTTTTCGAAAGCTCCTTCAACCCGTGGCTATATGCTTCTGCACCTCTTCCAATCCAACTCGTGCCTCTTTCTTCTTGAGTCATGCATGTGTGTGATGATCACATGACTTCATGTAAGTGTGTGGGTTGCTTAGAAAAGTGCTATACAAGTGTGTGACTTCCACGTTAGAATTGCATGGTGTTTGAAGCTCATCCCTTTTCCAAATTAATTTACCATTTAAGCTTTAATTGCCCATTGAAACTATGTATGATCTGCTAGATAAATGCTACATGAATGAGGGAGTGGTGCTTGTGTCTTGCTTTGCCTTTGTTGCTTCAAGTGCGGGAATGTGTTGTAGACTTGGGTCCTCTTTTCTCTATTTCAATACCATAGCAAGAGATACAAATTTTGCATAAAAAGAATGAATTATTTAAGATAAAATTATGCATTAAAATTCATTAATTTTGCAATTAAATTCCTAGAGTGCAAAAGTGGCCATAAAAATCAATTATCCATCTAAGAAAACTCATTAAGCCATAGTTATTCATCAAAATATCCAAATTAAGGGAAATACAGTGTATGAAAATAGCCTTTATCAAGAGGCTTCCTATGGGTCCTAGGAATTCAATTAAACTCTCACATAAACTAGAATATCTTTGGAGAAAATTAGATTTTACCATGTGTTCAAGAATCCCTCACTTTACTATCTTGAATTCTAATGGTTTTCCTTTAGATTTCCTTGTATAATCTTGTTTCCCACACCCTAAATCTTAAGTTTCTTGCTTGCTCTTGGTTAGAATTAACTCCCTACTACATGCTCTCCTCAAGGCCAAACAACACACCAAGGGAAGCAACAAGAAGGAAGCAAGAAAAGTGTGATATGTACGTTGTTTCCTTGGCTTCTTCAAGGGTTTTCTCCTTTGCTATAGCCTTCTCCTTTAAAGTCTAACCTTCCCCCTCTAAATCAAACCCAAAACAACCCCATGAGTACCAAAGCCATGAAAAAAAAGAGGAGAAGGAGGACAACAAAGTTACAAAAGGGAGAGCCATGATCCATACCTTTTTCCTTATTTTTTCTTCCTCCTTGAACCTCCTTCTTGTGCATTATTTCTACTAGCTTCTCCTCTGGTTTGGATAAACACAAAGTTGGTTAGAAGGAGAAGTAAAGGGGGACGCCACCTTATAAGAAGGAAATTCTTAAATTTGTTTCTTAAATTGCCATTTATGTCCCTTCTCTTGGTTAATTCATTTTTGGCTCATTTTAGTTGCTTTTTTAGAATAGTATTTTAATTTAGGTCCTCAAATTTATAAAATAGCTTTAGAATCACTCAATTTGGATTTAAAACTTTCCTGAATGAAAAGATCCAAGTTCGAGTAAATCGAAATTCAAAAACGTAAACCAAAGGAGTTTTAACTATCCCGAGGGTTCCCATAATTTTTAGAGCCTCTGAGAACTTCGGGTAACTCAATTTTTTCATTTAAAAAAAATCCTCTTATGAGTTTTCCAAAAAGTGCTTATATTTATGAAAATGCTATTATACTTTCAGCGATTTTATTGAATTACTTTGGCTTTAGTTTTTGAGCATCTTAGACCTTGGATCCTTATTTTCTATTATTTAAAATTTTATGCTAATTTTATTTGGCCTCAACTCATTCATTTCAGAGAATTTGCTTTTCAAACTGACTTATTTCAGTATTTATACGAAAAATCAAATGTTACATTATTCATCATCTTCTTCGACTTCATCATTATCATAGTCAACCTCTTTGCCATCCTCATCCTCATCCTCATCTTCATCTCCCCCCTTGTCGTCATCATCATCTCGATCTTCTTCTTCCTCTTCTTGCATATCTATATAAAAATTCATATCTTTAACTTGTAAATTGTATATGGAGATCTACCTCTTCCATTTCTCCTTCATCATATAAGGTATCAAATGATATCTCATTATTCACTATTCTTACATTAGCCTCATTGACAGTTGTGTCAAGCAACCTCAAATAAACTAGGTTGAAAAAGATTTGTAGCTAGTGGCACAACCTAAATCGTTTCTCTTAGAAATGGATTTCAATATTCAATTAAGTTTTCTAAGTGTAAAAGAAAATCTAAAAGCTACCTAATTGAAGAAGGTTTTGAATTAATCAAACTAACTAAAATTTAAATTGAATTAAAGTTCCTAACTACTACCTAAACACATGAATTAAGAAGCAACTAATGGGCATGTGACTAATTTCGGATTTGTCCTTTAATATCCACTATCCTTATCCTAATTCAATTATTATTGGTTCTAGTATAAGAGTTCCTATTTGTGTCATGTAAGTTATCTTAAGTTACTATGCAAGATTCAAGAGATAGGTAATTTGACATTGATTTGAGACTTCAACTCCACATTAAATTATTAATTTTTATGATTAAGATCTTTGAACACTTAATTGAGTGATTAATCAATTAATTAGCCTATGAATTTCTACCTTAGGATGTTCAATTAACTAATCAAACTCTAAGAAAATCTCAAATCAAACATTAAGCACACAATCCTCTAACATGCATTTCATCAAACACCTTGATTGTATACATAGAAAATTAGAAGTAAATGAAAAATCCAACACTTAGATCAATCTATTAATCATCAATTACTCTCTTAATTGATATCTAATCAGCTATCAATTACAAAACACACTAATCCTAATCAATTACAAGTTCAACTAAGCAAGTACAAGAACAAGAATTGATGTAGAAGAGAGAAAAAATGAAATAAGAATCTTAGCCAAAATCCCTTGCTAATCTCTATGGATTCAAGCTTCAATCTAAGGTCTTTCTACTAGCTAGCCACAAGATGGAGTTATTCTTGAAGGAGGAGAATGGAAAAGATAACCTACAGCTTTTTGGATGATGAAGTGATGAGTCAATGGAATGGATGGATGTTGAATGGGTCGTGAAAATGAGATGGATGATTAGATTATGATGCTTGTTCCCCTTTTCTACCCATGCTCTTATTAAATCACATGCCTTCCTCTCTCAAATCATGTGTTTCTCATTTACTCTCCCTCACATGCTTCTTTCTTCCTTTACATGTCTGTGGCTTCATCTTCCACATATGTTATTTCTTCATTCCATCACATCCTGGGCCCATGCATGAACATCCACTTACATCTATGTTTATCCATGTATGCTTATTCTTCTCTTCACCTCTCATGTATGTCCCTTCCTGCTTATGCCTCTCTTTCCTTCTTTCCTTAATAACCTTTTACCCAAGTCTATCTTTTATATTCATTCCCACGTGGTTTTGTGCTCTTTTCCATGTCAGTCTTAGTGAACCTGAGACTCTCCTCTTCACTCTACCTTTACATGCTCTCTTTCAGTTCGTGGCTTCATCTGTTGCTTACTCTTCTGATCCCATGGCTCCACCTCAGCCTTCATCACATGATTTCCTATGTGTATCTGCTGTGTGTGTTTCTTCTGCCCCGTGCTACTTCTTTCTTCATGTGAGTCCACGTGTATGAGTGAAAGAATGAATGCATGAATGATGGAGTGGGCTTATGGCATTTGTGTGTGATGAGAGAGTGCTAAACGAAGGTGGAAGTGCTTACATATGTGCATGAGCTTATGGAGTAAGCTGCCTACATGCCTTTCCACATCAACTCATGAATGTATTTATGAATGTTGTGACTGACCTGGAGCTGCTTCTTGTGATATGTAAGTGTGATGCATGGAAAAAGTGTGTGAATATATGAAGCTGTCTACATGAAATGCTTGCTATGTGTGAGTGTGTGGCTTGGACATGTGCTTCTTGTTTCTATGTGAAAGAGTGAAATGCATCTATGTGAGATGAAAGCTAGAGAAGGTTCATGTATCAATGTGAGAGTGAGCTGGAAAATGGAATGCAGTGAATGTGTGTGATTAATGAGCCCGTGCATGCTTCATGTAGCTTCTCATGTACTGATATATGCAACTTGGAGGTGTGATGAGCTATTACGTGGAGCTGCTATGTGTATTTAAGTGGATGAAGTTGTGTATATATGACCTAGACTCATGTAAGTACTGTGTGTATTTGAGTGTCATAACTTCATACGTGTGAGCATGAATGAAGTGTGTGGCAACATGAGTGGGCTGGACATGGATGTGAGAGAGCCTTAGAGTGTGTGATATGAATCTAATGCACGTGTCTTCAATTCGTGCCATTCCCTTCATATATCCACTTCAACTCCACTTCTTTTCATCTTTTTTTTATTTTCCATTAAAAATTTTGCACAAATCATAAAAGATATTAAGTAGGAAAATTTACAAACTTATTTTAAAAGAAATTTATGCATTAAAATCCAATAATTTTGCAAACAAATTCCTAGAGTGCATAAATGGCCAATAAAATCAAATATCCTCCAATTAAATCAATCAAGCCTTAATTTATTATTAAAATGCCCAAATTAAGGAGAATAAAATATATAGAAAAGGTGTTTATCAAATTTCCCCACACTTAAACCTTTACACTCCTAGGTAAAACTCAAAATCCAAAATGAAAATAAAATGGCAAGTGGAGAATGGAAATGAAAAGGAAAGCATAAAATTACAAGTTAAAGACTAATCACAACTCTTCAAATTTTTAACACTTCAATAATCAAATTAACTTCACTTGTATCAAGAAAGCAAATTCCATGGTAATTTCATTTGAAAAGAATGAATTAAAATGCTTAGCCCCTCACATAGGATAAGTGTTTACTCTCTACTTTCAAATGGTTAAGAAAATATGTATCACTTTAAGTTCTACCTATCAAAACCTCACTACTATAGGCTTGTCTATTTTCTAAATCTTCACCACCTATGCCAAATGCAAGGCACAAATCAAAAGGACTTTATTTAAGGTTGTAATGGGGCTAGGGAATGAAATGAATGGGTATACAAAAATAAATAAAAACAAACAACAAATGGATACCTTAAAACCTCAAGAATAATAAAAGGAAAACCTATGATAAGGAAGAATGTGCAATTCAAGGCCTTCTTTCTAACTAGCATAAGTGAATACAAACAAAGCTTCAAAGGCTTCTTTCTTTGATTTTTTTTTAATTTTTCATTCATTGTTTTTCTTTTGCTTCTCTATCTTTTTTTTTTTTCATTTTGAACATCTCTCTTCAACTCTTAATAACAATGGCTTAAATTGATGCAAAACACACCTTTACCCATTCTAATTAAATGTAATGCTTTTGAAATCCTTAAGGTACCTTCCAATAAGGTGGGGATATATTTATTTTCATTTTTCATGGCTATGGCTTCAACAAGAAAATAAACAAGGTCCAAAGTGGCTAAAAAATGGAAAGAATGCATGTAAAGGTTGGCTTTTTGGTTAACTAGCTATAAAAGAAAGAAATGCTTTATCATTTTCATGCATGCAAATGCAATTGTGGCCTCAATAAAGAATCAAGACAAGTTCTAACGTGAAAGCAATGATAGGTGAATGTACACTAGAAATGAACAATTAAGGCTCAAATCTTCACTAGCGAATGACTATCAAAATAATTCATTGAAATCAAACTCATTGCCACTTCACTTGAATCAAAACACAAGGTCCATCACTTGTCATGTCAAAAAGTATCTAAGCAATAATCATCTTAACTTGCAACTTCCATAAAATTTTTTTAAAAAAATCACACTATTTTTCAAAAAAAAAAAATTCAAACATTTTTTTTCAAAACAAAAAAAGATGAAATGAAATGGTACTCCCCCCACACTTAAATATTGTATTGTCCTCAATGCCAACATAAGATCCAATTAATAGATAAACATCATAATATAAAACATGGAAAGGAAAGTGTACAACCAGATGAAATGACATAAAGATCTCAAGGGTTGCTCAGATTTCCATATAGCTGGTTAGCAATTTATTACCTACAAAATAGAACAATAATATACAAAAGAAAAGATAACAAAAACATTAAACTATAAAGAACTCTGTAAAAGACCAACTAGTCATATGTGTCAAAAACCAAAATTAAAACTATTTCATTTCTCCTTAGTTTAACAACTTTAAGTCTAACCACTTTGATTGATCATTCAATGATGACTCATGGACTTCCTTAACCATCAGTAGTTTTGGAAAGTCAAATTTAGCATCTCCAAAAGTAGTAAAAGAAGAAGAATCAAATTTAGAATACCCAAAGTTAATGAAAGGGAATCTAAAATCAAGTTTGTGAGCATCAAACACTAGACTCTCTAGATATCTATCAAAGCCAATAAAATCAACTGGACTCTCATTAGTCAGAGTCACTGCTTCAATGGAAAAATTCAATTGAAACTTCTCACAGTCTTTCAAGTGAAAATCCTTCAAGGTGTCTGACAGTTGCTTCATCTCAATTGGGGGAGTCTGTTGCTTATTGAGAACTATTTTACCAACTTCATAAACTTATTCAAAAGTCTCAACAAAAGAAATAATATCATTCCTGACCAAAGAGACATCAGTAGAATCACAAGATTCTAGATAATGATTAACAACAAAATCTAGTCTTTTACTAGTGTCAGCAATAGCACAAGCATCAATAAGATTTTGAATATCAACACTATCATGTGATCATCTCTATACATGCTTTTATCAATACTAGTATGATAAGTAGAATCAATTTCATCAACAGTTTCAACGCAAATTTAAGAATCCATGGACTTAACAAAATCATCAGACCTCAAGAACTCATCTATCTCAACACATGCAGGACATGTATGCAATTCATTACATAAGCATTTGAGAGTAGAGTATGAATTATCAAAAACAAGCTCCTTAATAATTTTACTATCCATATCCTTATCACATGCTGCATCTATTATTTTATCAATCATGTCATCACATGCTAAGTTACCCCTACACTTATCCACTACCCTAGACTCAATAGGATTATCATCAACTAGCTCAGAAATGAATTCATTACTATAATCACAGCTAGGAGTAAAAAAACCAAGTGCATAAGTACACAAGGACTCATTAACATTAACACATATATCATTTTTTGCTCAATGTATTACCATAATCAACCATATCACGGGATTAACAATAATTTCTTCATCCACATCATCATCCTCAAGCAATTCAGAATTAACATAAACATATGCATTAGTAATCACTGTGCCATCATGTATACTAGAGTCAGTCCCAAGGAAATGCAAAGTATTAGAAGATGGAAGCATATTACCTAATGAATAACACTTTTCCTCATCTATACATTCCTTTTAATTTGCTCTTCTTTTAGTTCCATAGCACTTGAGGTAAGTTGATTCACTTGAACTTCCAAATCCTTTATGAGGTTATCAATCATTTGTTGGTTTTGAAGATGTAATTGTTCATTCTCCTATTGGAGTTGAAAATTAAAGGCGTCTAATTGCCTCATCCTCTCTTCCCAACTTAGTTCCTTCTGGAGCTCTTGTTGCATATATCCTTCATGATAGTTGTAGGCATAATACTCTAGCTCTTGTAAATGTAATCAGGGTGAACCTCATAGGGATGGTGATAAGGTTGCTAGCATGACTATTAGTATTGTTGTGCTTGCTTTCGTTGCTCAAGTATACCATGAAGCATTGATATAGCTTTATCCATCTTTCTGAGAATACTATCATTTGCACAAAAATCATAGACACCTTGATTAGACATATAATAGCCATCTATTTTAGACAAAGAGTCTGAGAAACACAATCAAATTTAACACAAAAAATTACTAACAAACTACAATTATTATTAACTGTAAATCAAGATAATTAAAATCAAATGAAGGTAACAACTACCTAACAATAAAAAACACTAAAAAAATAGAGGATAGTCACATAAAATAAACTCACAAAAAATAAAGAAATTAAATCTAGAAAAATTAAAAAAAAATCTTAAAAAATTTGAGAAAATATTAAAAAATTAGAAAAAGTGCCTTAAACAGTGTCATTTGTCCTAAAAATATTGCACCTAATAGATAGCTATTACTTTTGCTCAAAACACCCACAAACGTTGAAAAAAGAAGTTTGAGAATTTTTTGGGCAAGTCAACAAAAATTCCAACAAGTAGAACAATTGAACCAAGTAATCAAAAAGATCAAAAACCAAGTTTAAAACAGAGCAAACACTACACAAAAATAGAGTTAAAATAGAGCAAGAATACTAAACCTCTTTCAAACAATTAAGAATCTAAACTCCCCAACAACAACGCCAAATTTGACGATTGTATCAAGCAACCTCAAATAAATTCGGTTGGAAAATATTTGTAGCTAATGGCACAACCTAGATCATTTTTCTTGGAAATAGATTTTAATATTCAATTGAGTTTTCTAAGTGTAAAAGAAAATCTAAAAGCTACCTAATTGAAGGGGGTTTTGAATTAATCAAACTAACTAGAATTTAAATTGAATTAAAGTTCCTAACTACTACCTAAACATATAAATTAAGAAGCAACTAATGGACATGTGACTAGTTTCGGATTTGTCCCTTGATATCCACGATCTTTATATTATTCAATTATTATTAGTTTTGGTTTAAGAGTTCCTATTTGTGTTCAGATTTGTCCCTTGATATCCTCTAGACATCTGGGTGACGTGCTTGGGGGAGTGGCTTTCTTTTATTTTCCCCCTTTAACTAATCCTTGTGCAGCTGCAGTTTTACCTCATACTGTGCTATATCACTACCTGTCTCTGCACCAGGTAAAACATCTTAGAATGGTATGAGTGTGGTGATCAGGGAGGATTAAGCCTCTCATAATCTCTCTAAGTAAGCTTCTTTTACAACTACATAATGAACTCTTGCTACTCATACACATAGCTTGCTACTAGTCCCAGCGAGCTACCATAACTTATAGAGCTCCAACTGTAAGATCACTTAACTTTGCTCTAGAAACTCTAAAGGCCTACCTCTCCTAATGCTCACCAACACATCAAATAACATTACACATCTCACTGAACATAAACATAGACGTATGCTAGCTTTAGACACCCAAAATATTCTACACAAGCCTTTACATAACTATATTGTCATATCCTTAAGCTATATCCAACCTTAAAAAGCATGGAAATTTACTCTGATACCAATAAATGTAATGCCTTAACTTTTAGCCTTTACACAAAGATCCCATGGTTTATCCCAATCCATTCATAGCATATTAGACAACATTTACAAGAAAGCTTATGTTCTCATACATGGAAAGTTACATGATTGGAAGACCATATTCATGATTCATGGCTTTAGGGACCATGTAAACTCATCCATATCATTTCCTATTCATATCATATTCATTCAAGTCATAAACATCATCATTTAACTCATGCATCACGGATTTGGAGCCATATATTCCAAAAACTAGAATTTGGTCTCGGGTTGGCAAACTAGATTTCTAATATGAATTTTGAAAATTCATAACTAATTTTAAAAAAATTGAAATTAAGTAAACCATATAATTCTAGAAATCTATAAATGTTAACTTATGACTAAAAATAATTCTAGACCAATGCAATGGCCTTTAAGTTGTAGAAATTAATATAATAGTACCAAAGGTCGGGCTGCATTACTAGTACTATTATATAACTTTAAAATTTTGGTTCTCTCTCTACAGAGCTCTAAATGAGGTGATCTCAGTGGCTATTCAAAAGATTATGACGTCTAGTTTATGTTTGTAAGATTTCATGAGTATTAGATTTCATTTGACTCATTGTGGCATGGAAACATAAATTGACCATACGAACAGTGCATATCCCATTTTTGAATAATTTGGCCAACTTTGAAAAATCATAACAAATTCTCTAGAGCTCAAAATTATGTGCTCTTTAGCTTTGTAAAAATTTCTAGATGAACTTTAAGTGGGCTAAATTTCATGCCAAAACTAATCCATGTAGTCAGTTTGTGGTTCAACTCAAGATTATGTAAATTTTAACATTATAAATGGGTCAAGGTTGCACCAAATGGTATTCTAATAACTCCACAACCATTTGGGCATATTCCATAGCACAATTGCAACCTATGAGGGCATCTCAAATGGTGCAACTCACCATGCATGTCAAAATCATTTTTCTACTTACCTTTATACACATAATCCTCAAGGCACATGGATGACAAAAATCCATATAAACATACATTTGGTTCTAATTTCCATTCATACATATATTTACATACTTTTACACATGATTAATAATTTACATGCCATAGACTACTCATATATATATAATTTGACATTACATTACATTAAAAGCTCTTATATTGTCAAAGTGTGGCAATTCATGCTTCTTGACCTCCATTCTTGCTTCCTTGAACTTCACCTAGACATGATGTAACACCATAAATTCTAGCTCATTTCATGACATTTATGAGCTTCACATCATCAATTCCATGAGAATGTAAAGAAAAAGGAAATAAAATAATGAATATTTTGGCGCTGCGTCGTGTTTAAAAATTTCATTTGGTGTCACATGGATCATGTGAGCTCATACTATACATTCTCATAGTTAATTACATGAATACAACTCATTTGTATCATAAAATGTGGTCCACAACTTATGGAACTCAAGGGAAAGCTCAAAATAGTCATGTGCATTTTCGGCTAGATTTGGTCTCTTTTCTGACCAAACTTTGGAAAATCATAACTAATTCTAGAAAAATCAAAATCATTCATTCTTGGTCATTTTGGAAAGCTACAGATATCTACTTTATAGTAAAAATATTTACAGACCATAACATCTACCATAGAAGATGTTTCACATCTGAAAAGGTCCAAAGGTCAAACTATCACTGATGCTATCATATATTTCTGTAGCAAACTTTGAAAATGTCCAATTAATTCCAAACACTTCCAATCTATACAAATGATACCAATATGGAAATATGTGGATGTTAGCTAGAGGAAAAAAATATTTTCAGACCAGCTCAGGTAGCCCAAATCTTGGAGTTCAATAGAACAATAACTCAGGTCAGGTAAGGGTCCTAATACTAGACAGAATGTTCAAAAATTCATATCTCCCTCTCTAGAACTCTAAATAAGGTGTTTCTAGTTGACATGAGTCACTGTGAATGCATATTTTCTCTGTATAAAATTTTATGGCAATTGGACATTATTTGAGCCTTGTGTGATAGAATTCATTTTTGGACCAAATGAATAATGTAGCAAACCAAAATTAGAAAAATTGCCAAATTTAAAAATTCATCAAATATTCTGTAGACCTCCAAAAATTATGATCTTTATCTTCTCAAAAATATCTTAATGAGACCTATTTGTATGCCAAGTCTCAGATCAAGAATAACTCATTTGGCTAAAAAGTGATATAAGGTTCCACTATGATCATTTTTGGCTCTATATAGGGTACCAAAGTCACCAAATAGTTTTCCTTTAGTCTTGACACCTTTTAGGAAAGTCTAAAAGCATATTTATGACTTATGTGAGCTGCCCAAATGATTCCAAATCTCATGCATCTCATTTTGGCCTTTTCATCCACACTTATGCATATTTTCATAAAGCCATTGATGAAGCTATAATGCCATAACATACTCAATTTACATTCCATCATTCACATAACAATTTCTTTCATTCCCACATTACATAATATCATAATTATATATGTCTCAAGGGTCATAGATCATTTACAACAATAATATACATCATTAAGTATTATTATAGTTTAAAAAAGACAAAAGCTAGACATATTGATGTCAATCTTCTTTCTTCAAGGTGGTTGGCTCCCATTACCATGTCCACTTAGTCCACCTAGCATATTAAATCATTGGAGAGGAGGGGATGAGATTCAAAGAATCCCAATAGCTCATCTCACATTCAATCATACATAATATATGCAAAGCAGGCATTAAAAATGCATGCATGGATAAAATGGGAGTCACAAACATTCAAGAAGCAAGTTTAGCATGTGAACAAGTCATACAAGACATTCAAGAGTTCACCGAGTGTTTTGATTGGCCTCACACTTTTCCTCATGGATATTAGACTTGCCTCACCCTTTTTTTTAGAGTTTTGGACTCAACCATACTCTTGGGAGCCTACTTTGCTTTTGGGAGACTCTTTACTTTATCTCAACCAATCTCAAGGGTTTTTGGCTCATCCTCACCATAGTTAAGAGTTCTTGGCCTCTCGACACTCAAGTAAACTCCAACAAACATCATACATTCATTTAAAAACATAACATGTCATCATGAAATCATGGTATATAACATCATGCTAGCATACTTTTCATGGTTTGAAAATACACATATACACATTCTAAGACAAGCTAAACACATATCTATGCATGAGAGAAGGTGGCGAGAGCTATCTTGCACACAATCACATACTTTTCTCTTGAAAATCCCTCCCTTGCTTTGGTTACACACCCACAAAGTGTGGGGAAGGTTTCTCTTGGCCTAGATATAATTTATGGAAGCCAATTAGGCTCATGAAATAGGCCACACAACTTGTTTAGACACTAGGTTGTTTTATAAACCCCATTATGGTCCATAAATGCACCTAATGAAGCAACAATCCTCAAATAATTTCTAGGCTCCATTCTTTCCTTTCAAATATGATTCTTGACTCCTTTTAAGTCTCTTGGAGCCATCACACAATTAAAACAAAGAGCCTAACTACATGTTGCTTCTTTAGGTCATAATATAGAACCTAAAGCACCAAATCACCTTTTATGAGTTCTAAATTTTTTCCAAGGCCTCCCCTCATTTTCATTCATCATACCTGACTCAAAAATGGCCTTAGAAAAATTTAAAACTCTCCCTAACTACCTCAACCTTGTTTAGCCGAGACATAGGGCTTCCTTGGCCTCTTGGAATTCTCTTTGTTTTCTTAAAGGAGGAAGCATGTGGGGAGCATCTTAGGGATCTTAGAAACTCATTTAAACTCTTAATTAGACCTAGGAATTATCATACAAAATCAAAATTTGGAAAGAATACTTGAAACCCTAGAATTTGCATCTTGAAATCTAATGATTTTTTGATAATTTCCTTTGCATATTATTAATCTCCACACCCTTTTTCTTTAGATTCATGCTTGGTTCTGCCTAAAAATCATCTCCTCCTAGGGTTTTCTCAAGTGGGGCTAAATGGTAGAGAAAGGAACCAAAGATGACAATCATAGGAAGAGAAATTACCTTGTTTTCTTGCTTTTTCTCACTTGAATCTTGTGTTCTTTGAGCTTTTCTCTTCAAATCCGAATTTTTCCCTCAATTTCTCCTCTAAAACAGATCTATATACTTCATTATAATCATAAGAAATAAAAGAGAATGAAGGAGAAGAGGTTTGGAAGAGAAAGAGCATGAAAAATTATGAAAATCCATACCTTTCTACCTTGAATTTCTCCTCCTTTTCTTCCTCCTCTTGTGCGACTCATCCCCTAGGGTTTTACTCTGGTTTTGGGCAGAACATGGTCGTGCATAATGAAGGGAGAAGAAGGATGCATCATATATATAGGTGGGAATAAGTTACACTTTTCAAAAATTCCTATTTTGCTCTTCGTTATTGGCATTTTCGTTTCTCCTTCGTTTTAGCTCCTTTTTCAGAACTGCTTTTTCCATTATGAAATTTAAGTTCCCATTTAGTAAAATGCATTTGGAATCACTCAAATCAGAGCTAAAACCTTCCCGAATGAATTAGTCAAAGTTTGGGTCAATCGCATTAAAAAACGTCCATCGAAGAGGTTTTAACTGTCTCGGGGCTTTCCATGGTTTTCAGGACCTCTGAGAACCTTGGGGAACTCAAAAATTTCATTTAAAAACACTCTTGTGTGAATTTCAAAATTTTTTCAAAATTACAAAAATGCCATTACGTTTCGTAAGCTTTTTGTCAAAATTTGTTTCTTCATTCTAGCTTCGTTTTTCCTTCCATCTGAACCTAGGATTCTCATTTTTAGGAATCTAGAATGTTACTCAAATTTTTTTTAGACCTTAACTAATTCATTTCAGGGGACTTGCTTTCAAAATGCGTCTGTTTCCGTCATTTAACGAAAATCAAACATTACACATGGTTAGACGAAAAATAGGAAATGGTGAGATTTAAATAATCTTAATAGCTCTTAATCCTTTCAAACATACATAATAGATGCTAAAACATGTCAAAGAATGCATGTATGTCATACAAGCTTCTCATAAACGTACATAAAACATTTTCTTGGTCTTATGAACTCATAAATATCAAGTATAGGCTTTCAAAGGCATTGATCTAGCCTCACCCAACTTTATAGGGACTTTTGAATTTTCTTCACTCACTTTTAAGAGACTTCTGACTAAGCCTCACTCTTCTTGAGACTTTTGACTTTGTCTTACTCATTTCTAGAGACTTTTAGCTTATCCTCACCCATGCTAAGGGACTTTGGGCTTAACCTATTTAAGTTAAAACATATTCATAAACTTATTTCAAGATATATAATGGTACCATAGTAAGTAAGCAATGGCTAAAAACACATTTTATAGTTCAAACATATATGCAAGAACTTAAAGATAAGCACACATTTAAGCCATGCATGTGAGAAAAGTTATAGAGCTACCTTGAAGCCAATATCACACACACGGTTCTCTTAAACTTCTTCCCCTTCTCAGCCAAGCATATACAACTAAGTGGCACTTGATTCTCTTAGTCTGGATACATCAAATAAGACATGAATTACTCATGGGAATAAGCTTTAGCATCATATTCACATGATAGAAGTTCATTTGGTTCTAAGATTCAATTATAGATCCATACTAAACACAATAAAGCAACTATGGAAATTCATGATCTTGGCTTTTTCGCCTTCAATCTAAGTCTTTTAAGTCCATTTAGACTCCTTGGAGTCTTCACAAATTCATTGTAAGGAGCCTAACTATAAGTTACTTTTTTATGTCTCATTATGGAGCTTACACCTATATCTCACAAACCAAGGCTTCTAAAATTTTTTCAAGGCTTCCTTTGATATTCTCCTACCATATCTAGTCTCATTCTAGCCTTAGAACAATTTAAAACACTCCGTATGTACTTAGAGTGGCCTAGGTTGAGACATAAAGGGCATTGTGCACCCATGGACTTTTGCAATTTTTCTTGAAGGAAAAGGTACTTGGGAGGCTTCCTAGATGTCTTGAGAACTCATATATGCTCTTATATAGCTTAAATTATCAATAGGAAGCTTCATACATATCAAGGTGTAAGAAAATTCCTAACTTGTTTTCTAATGCATCTTATTTGAATTTCTTTGCATATTCTTGCTTCTCACACTCCAAAACCTAGGTTTCTCCCTTGCTAGGACCAAAATTCATTCTCCCTTGGCTGGGCCTACACTTGGCCAAAACACCATCCAAGAAGAACAATAAAGGAATGTAAGGAAAACCAAGAAAATTACCTTAATTCTAGGTTTGTTCCAAGAGCTCTTCCACTTGCTTTAAGCTTCTCCTTTAAACTCTAACTTCTCTCCTCTAAACCAGTCCTAAAACAACCCCAAATCATTCATAAAAACTATAGAAAGAAAAAAGAGAAGGAGGAGAGCAATATTTGTGAAGGAAGAACCATGAAATTCTATAATCTTTCTTACCTTTTTCTAGGTTTTTCTTCATCTTCTTTGTCCCTTTTGGTGTGTCTCCTTGGGAAGAACTCTTCTCTGGTTTAGGGTAACAACTAAGTCAGTTAAGAGAGGGAAGGAAGGGGGACGTGTTTTATAACCAAGAAGCTTCTTATAATTCCTTTTTAAAAATCCCATCTATGTCCCTTTTCTTGGATATTTCTTTTTGAGCTCAATTCAACTCCTTTTTTTAATCATAAAATTTAGGTTTTCTAACTTATAAATTGCATTTGGAATATCAAATTGGATCTAAAACCTTCATAAATGAAAATGTCAAAGTTCGGGTCAACCGTCATTCTAAAACGTAAACCTAAGAGGTTTTAACTATTCTAGGAGTTCTTATAGTTTTTAGGGCCTCTGAGAATCTCGAGAAACTCATTTTTCCCATTTAAAAATCTCTCTTTTAAGTTTTTTAAAAAGTTTCCAAAATTATAAAAATACCATTACATTTTCGTTGAATTTCATCTGGTTATTTTGGCTCTGTTTTCAGAGCACCTCTGGCATTGGATCTTCATTATTTGAGATCTAAATTATTATTTGAATTTTATTTAACCTCAAATCACTATATTTGGGAAACTTCCTTTTACATCTGGTGAGTTTCTTATGTTTATAGAGAAATCAAATGTTACAAAGATTATAAATAAAAGACCTTTCAAGGCTAAAGGGATCAATATAATAAAAGTTAAAGCACTCTAGATCCTACACAATTTAAACCCATCTTATATAGCTAAGTTAGGCATCTTACAAGCTTATTTACACACCATCTTTAAAGCTCTTATCCTTCTATTGTCTTGAAGTTTAGATCCTTTGAAGCAAAACTCTACTCGAAGTTCGAGAAGTGTCTCACATATGTTTTTTTTAATTTTTATTTTGTTATTTTTTTTAGACAATGAAAATGCCCACTTTAAGTGTACTTCCAATTCAAAGGATCCATTCTAGTTGATTTGATACCTGAATAAGATTCTCTTTATCTAAGATTACTCTTTATTGCCATATGTAACATTCAATTAAAGACTTTAAATTAGAACTATTTCTTTTCCCTTATCCTTTAGTTTAGTTTATTTGAGTGTTTTAGTTTTATGTTATTTTGTTCTTGATTTTTGCCTCTTGTTTTGTTACATACCATTTTCACTTGGTTGATTATTTATTGAAGTTCTAATGATTCTAAATGCCCTTACCATTTCAAGGAGTTTTCTATCCCTTCATCTTTTGCTTTGTATTGTATATTTGTGGGCCCCTTGAGCATGAGTCACATGCCAAGTTTGAGAGAAAAACCATGGTAATTTTAAAATTTGATAGAGGAAGTTGCGCTTTAACATTGTGTAGGATTGTTGAGTACACAAAAATTTGAAGTTTGAGTGGCTTATTTAGATGTTCTATGGGTGTTTTTAGGGTTTTAACTTTAATTGGGTTGAATTTTATAAAGTGTCCAAGGTTTCTAAAATTTTTTTGGTTTAAAATTAGCGATGGCCAAGTTAAACACAAGCTATCCATGTAAACTTAGATGGGCATGTTAAGCTGCAAGGGAGTCCATGTTTGGCAAGTTTCATCCTCACAATGATGGACATGGGCAAGCCATATGGTTTTACATGGCTGTATATCCTATTTCTGTGATGCCTATTGAGAAATAATGTCATACGTGGGTAGCCTGTGTAAAGCAGCATGCCTCTATGTCAATATTCTACCTTGATCAAGTTGTAGGGAACCAACAAGCTTAAGGTACACATGGGCCATGCATGCCTATGTCAAACTCATTTACCAAAAAAAAAAACATAATTTCCCTCCTTTTCTCATGCTAACCCTACCTAACCTAAGTAACTAAACCCATCACCCACCTTCTATCCTTCCACTTGTCAACACCCTCATCCACCCCAACATCCACACCTAACTTTAACCCATATCCAAACACCCAAAGCCACCCCATTCCTATAGTTTTCAAATGCTAATCCCTAATTTTTCAAATTCCTAAACCTAATTTCCCCAATCCTCCAAATCCTAGCCACTTCCTCGCATCCATCACCCTCATCTTCATTGTATCATCGCACCTTGCATCCACCTTCTCATTGTTTTTTCTCCCCATCGAAACCCTATCCACTTTCTTTGCCATTTTCCTCTTCCAACTTTGTCATACCTCTCTTGCCATGTTCTACCTTGAAAATTTTTTCTATGCCATTACCTCTTGTGTTCCATTCTTCATCTTACTTCATTGCATCATTTGCCTCTCTTCGCTGTAAGTGGGTTTTTCAATTTTTTTATTTTATTTTATTTTTCTTCTATTTCTCTATTAGTCATTTATTTCCTTCCTTTTCTATTTTTATTAGTTTTCTAGTTGTATCTATCCTTTTTTTACGACTCTTAATTTGCTGTAATTCATACTTTGTTTACTCCTTCTTCTCTTACTTTTGGATTTTTTTTTGTTTGGCTTCTACAGTTAGGTTGTTAAATGGATATTTTTGGAATTGTTTATTAGGTGATATCTTTTGCTATATTGGAATTATTTAATTTAGGTTGGGTGATCTTGCCATTGCTTGTGGCTTTCATAGGGTTTTTTTATGGATGGCCTGACTTTATAAGTATATGTTAATTCCATGTCATTGGGTAAACTCATTGTATATTCTGACTTGTTTTACCTTGAACTTTTTTCTATGTTTTGTCTACTATTTGGTTATGCCTATAGGACAATATAGGTTGCTTACCCTATGTATGCTATGTATATATGATGATTCTCAGGGTTGAATTTACTTTTGTAGACCATACTACTAGACTAATGCTTGGATCTAGCTGTGATTGTTATTAGTAACTGATACCATTCAATGGTCTAGTCCCCACTTTGGCTATTCTCATGCCTCATGCTTAAGTTTTATATCTCATTAATTATGTTGTTGCTTTTACATTGTTTGTATCTACTTAAGGATAAATTGAGGTCATCATTTTACTTTTAATATGTTAGCATCTTTTATTATTTTGAATGGAATCTTTTGATTGAACTTTTATTAGATGGGTAATTTTATTCTGCTCTTATTATGGCTTGTGCCTACATAGTTTTTACCTTCTTTATCTAATTATGCTTGTAGGGGCCCTTAGGCTACTTAATCTTTTAAGGTCTTCTATTTATTTCTATTTTATAAGGCCTCAAGGTAGAAGTTATATTTGTGTGGGCCATGTCATATTATTTTTACTCTATTTTGGTTGGCTAGGTATGTTTCATGCTAGATTTTAATTAATGAATTTTGTGAGCCCTTTAAGGTAGTAGTTGCCTGGCGTAGTATTATTATTTTCTTAATACCTCATAGGCTATCTATTTATATTTGCTAGACTCTATTTGGTCTTTTATTCTATTTTTTACTAAGTATGCCTCCTACACTTGATTTTGGATTTGCTTATAGTAGTTTTGTTTAAGTTAGTTGAACTTTAGCTTATTTGTGATTTATCTGGGCGTATATTATTTGCTTGTGTGTAGGTTGTTTGGGCTTATATTTGCATGCTACTTGTGTTAATTAGTTTCCTTCATCTCATTTCAAGTACCTTATGGCCCTAAAAAAAATGGCCACGCCATGCATTCACTAATTCTTCCTCTACCCCTACCAATCCAAATGGTATTATATTCCATGATATGGCTTAAGAAGCCTTGTACACACAATTGGCCAAGTGACCCATTGTGCCTTTTCGATATATTGATGACTTAGCCCTAGCCCACTTGGTTTAATAAAGAAGGTTTGCCTGCTAGCCCATATAGTTGGTTGGGATAAGTTCCTACAAATATGGTAGCCTACTTATTGTGAGTTAACACCTGAGTTCTTTAGCTTATTCTTTTTAACACTTGTTCCTATGGATAATTCAAATCAAGGGACAATTTTCTTCCATCTATGCGAATAAGAGTTCACGTTTACATTACCACAAATTAATGCTATGTTTGAATTTGCTTATGATGGTTGTTGGTTGCCTAAACATTAGTAGCATGTTGCCATCAACACTACAAGATTAATAACAATTGGTGGCTATATCACCTACATTGTAAAGTACCTACACTTGCTTAATTCTCCTGATCTTTGGTTAACCAACATGGAGGGCACTAAAGTGAATAAACATCACGATGTTTCTTGCTGTGAAGTTTTATGGCCATTGCAAAAGGTCATTGGTTTTAGTTAATCGTGATGGAAACCCACTTCTAGCTAATCGTACAATTAATGATGTGACTAAATAGCAAGATGTCCCAACGGCCCAAGATCCACCACCTATATTTAAGCATACTCCACCTCCTGCTCCACTATCTCATACCACTTTAGTAACAAATAATAAGCATGGACACCTAAGAGATAAGGTCCACTAGGGATTTACTGAGCTTCATTATGATTTGGATCAGCATGGCTGTAACACCATAATGACTTAACTCTAACTAATCTCCCTCTAGGCTTGATTTCATATGATTTCCAAAGAACAAGTATAAATCGTGGTATTTTCATGCTATAAAACGGGATTTAAACGCTCATAATTTGCCTTGTGAGTCCTGTGAACTTATAAATCACATACTCCATTCAAACTTCATTTATACAGCTCATACATAGCATCAAACAACTCATAAACCATGGATATAAAGCCAAAAACCAAGAAAATGTAATTTCTCAAATGGGCCCAAAAGTCTAATTTTTAGCTTTAATTTTGGAAAATCATAACTAATTCTAGAAAAATGGGAATCACGAAAACCATAGCTCTCTAGAAATATCTAAGTGTTAAATTTACACTAAAAATACTTCCCAACCACAATCTCAGCATTTGGACCATATTTGACATAAAAAAAGAGACATAGGTCCGGTTATCCCTGGTACTGATGCAGCTTGCTATCATGAACTTCTAAAATCCATAACTAATTCTAAAAAAATATAATCTGGGAAAACTATATCAATTTGGAAATCTACAGATGTTAACTAGAGGAGAAAAATAAGTTTAGATCATTTTAGTAGCCTTTGGACCTTAAAAACTGATGAAACAGTAATGAAGGTCGGATGGCTTCCCTGATATTGACATAGAACTTCAGAAAGTTCTTTCTCCCTTTACAGACCTTCGATTGAGGTGATTCTAATTGGTATAGGTCACTATGATTGTCTAGTTTATGGTCATAAAATTGCATGACAATCGGACACCATTTGGTCCATGAATGACATAGATTCATTTTCGGACCTAGTTGCATAGTATAATAACCAAAACCAGAAAATTATCCAACTTCAACAATTCACCAAATATTCCCTAGACCTCCAAATATTACCTAATTTATCTTCCCAAGAATCTCTCAATAGGTTCTAGGGACATGCCAAATTTCATATCAAGAAGAGCTTATTTGTTCATACTTTGATGGAGCTAACAAATTTAACAGTTTTGGCACCCAAAATGGTTCAAAGTAGGTCCAAATGGCCTCCCACATGTTCTAGCACCTCTTGGGCAAGTTTTAAAGCATAAATATAGGATATATGAAATAATCAAATAGTCCAAATCATCATACATTTCAAATTCACTATGTTACGGGCCAAAATACACTATTACATACCATCCACAAAATGGCCAAATTCCACATTTTCATTGCTTTGGCTCTCTACATAGTTCATACATCATTCATACATACTTTTACATTTACTCAAACATTTACATCTCAAAAATACTAGGTGCATATTTATTTTGGCACCTCTTTACAACAAAAGAACCAAAATAACTATACAAC
Source organism: Erythrophleum ivorense (assembly GCA_026724425.1). Lineage (NCBI taxonomy): Eukaryota > Viridiplantae > Streptophyta > Magnoliopsida > Fabales > Fabaceae > Erythrophleum > Erythrophleum ivorense. Next base: position 201,336 of record JAIUCV010000392.1, read on the forward strand.
TCCCTAAGCATGCTCAACTAGGCTCATTGATTTGCACTTTGATCTCCTTGAGTTCTACCTAACATGTTAAGATGGGAGAGGGAAGGGGGTGAGATTCAGGGAATCTCAATAGCTCATACACTCATTCAAGGAAGCAATCAAGGCATATAAACAAGTCAAAGCATGCAAACCATTCACAATTACACAACACATGCTTTTCATGCTATGAATTTCATATCAATGCCAAGAATAAGCTCTAGGGACTTTTGGTCTAGCTTCACCCAAGTTTTTGGGACTTTTGGATTGGCCTTACCCTTGGTTTAGGAACTTTTGGCTCCACCTCACCCATCTCAAAGGACTTTCAGCACTACCTCACCTGAGCAATTTTCACAACTCAAAACATAAGCATATTGGTACCAATGCATCAAGGCAATAACATATGGCATGTCTTACACAACAAGCACTTACACAAGCATACAATGACTATATACACCCAAGAATGTAACAAGAAAGAGTGGAAAGCTACCTTACTAGCCAACACAAGCTTTCCCTTTCAATTTCTCTTCTTCTTTCTTAGTCCCACAAGCACAACTAGATGGAGTTGCTTCTCTTGAGCCTAGGCACATCAAAGATCATGAAATTACTCTCTCATAACTCAAATAAATACTCATAAACTAGGGGGCTCTTCATCAAGGCAAACCCCACTAAATATGTAAGAACTAGGGATTCTCTCTCTCTAGAGTTCCACTAACTCTCCTTCCTCTCTCAAGCTGGAAAGCAAAGAAGGAAAATTGAAGATACATGAGTTTTATCCTTCTTCAAGAGTGGTTTCTCACTTTCTCTCCTCTGAACCAAACCCAAAACCTAACTAATTCAACAACCAAAATCATAGAAAGAGAGGGCAAAGAGAGAAGAACAACATGCTAAGAAGAAAAGCTATGAAATCTCAAGCTATGCTTATCTTTTTCCTTGTTCTTCCTTCTTTCTCTTGGTCTCTCTCTCTCTCCACAGCCCTTTTCTCTCTTTTGTTCAAAGCTTAGGTCGATTAAAGGAGAAAGAATGGATCTAGATGTTTTAAGAAGTCAAATTCTCTTTTTTTACATTTTTCCAAACTAGCCCTCGCTATAGCGAAGCATAACCCTCGCTACAGCGAGCACGTATCAGTCTCAGACCCCTATTTTCGCTATGGTGTGCACTACGACGAGTAGCTCCTTGGTTTTTGTATGGGATGCCCGCACTCACTATAGTTAGAAACATTTTCGCTATAGTGAAAAGGCACTCTCGCTATAGCTAAATCCTTTCTCGCTATAGCGAACAGGTACATTCGCTATAACTAGGCCATTTCTCGCTATAGCTAGCAGACTTAGAAAATTTTAGGACTTTGAAAAATTTTCAACTTTCTTTTTTTTTTCTTTTTCTTTTCTTCTTTTTCTAGTTGTTACAATGGCCATTACATAAATGCCCTAGTTGCCCAGATGCATGTTTTTGGCACCCACCTTCTCCACTCCCACCTAAGTGTTGACCCTGATCGCTTTTCATTTTACGTGTCCCTAAACTCTAGTTTGTATTTTTCTTCTTGCTCCAAATGAAATTGCAATATTCATAGAAAAGTGTTCTCACCCCTTTCTTCATTTTTGCTCTTATCTTCCTGAATATGTTTTGCATTAAAGACACTATAATATTTTAAGTTTGAGGGAGTAGTTAAAATTTATCAAATAATCCTAAGTAGAGGGTTCGAATATAAGTTAATTAGGCCTGATTGTTTGGATCTGTTATTTGAAATTCTTTAAGTTGACTTTATTTTGAAATTTATCTATTTTAATATTATGATTTTAGATTTAGCCATGGAAATTGTTGGTAAATTTCTAATATGCATGCATAAGTGTTATAGGCTATATATATATAATAAAAATAAAAATAAAATTTCTAATTAACTAACTAATTAATTTCTCTTACATAGTCTGAAGTTAAGTTCTAAATAGTTAAGGCAACGATAAGGGTTCTACTTCACTGATTTAGGCTATTTTAATTTGAAAGAAAAAAATTTTTAAATAAAGTAAAATAAAGTAAATAGCTTAGTGTGAATTAAATAGATTGGATTATAAGTATACATAACACCTTAATTTTGTTACTTGTGTAACCTGTATATTTACAAAATCATGTCACAACATACTAGTAATTTTATGTTTTAATCTTAGAATGCATGGGCATATGTACACCTAATTTTGTGGCAAAATGTTAAGTATAGTGAAGGCTATAAATTCAAGAAAATGATAGAATAGTAGTTGGATATTAGAATAAGGTAGTTTTAAATGTTATAAAACTTTGTGTCTAGTTCAAGTAATGAATTCCTTTTCCTTTGAAATTTAGATAAGATATAATTAGGACCCTTAGGATAAATTCTGGAAATTTTCATCATTTTTCAAAATGTCTAGCTAGGTCAAAAGTTGATAAAATAGTGTGAGGACAAATTCGAAACTAAAACAAAATAGTAGTAAAAATTGAGTTAGTTTAAGGGTCTAATGAATAATTTTTTTCTAAAATTTTACCATGAGGTAACTAACTTATTAATCTTCAAATCTAGAGAGTTCCATGAATTTGGATAACGGGAACTATTAATTTGCCTTTAGGAATGTTAAGATATAATTAAGACTTAAAACTAGTAACCTCATTTACTTCACACCATGGAATCTAAACTTAAATTATAAAAATTATACAAGTGAGGTTAATTAAATGACATTTTAGAATTAGTTCAGCAAGACAAATTAATATTTTCTCCTATTCCTTTCCTTAATCTATCTAACCTCATGTTTTAGACCTACAACCTCAACACCATACTTTCCCCAAAACATTTGGTGCATAAGGCAATGGGTTTTTCCATTAGTAACTAAGAATATCATGGCACAAATAAAAAGAAATAGTCCCAAGAACCAAAACAATTATCAAAGCAGCAGGGGGCAAAGTAAAGTCCATTCACAAGGACCTCACCAAGCCACTTCCTTACTATGTAGGGAGCAACATGACACCCAAAATCACGACATTACACGAATTTAGATGAACCTACTAAACTAGTTAAAGCCATACTAACAAGAAATGGTATTGCCTCACCATAAGGATGCCACACCTTTAAGCTAATGCTAATGAGCAACATTACTAGTTAGGTTATGGTGATAAGGTTGCACAAGTGGCTCGATGGACCAACCAGCCCAATCCTACCCAATTACTTTAGGTTGAGCCCAAAAAAAAAAAAAAGATAGGTAGACTAAGTTGAGTTGCACAGCAGGTCAACCATGTTAGCTAATTTGGCTGAGCCTAGCCTAGTCCTATATGTTTTAAAAAAATATTTTATAAGGACTTAAATGAAAACTTTTTCTTAAGGAAACTTGTAATTTTACAATAATTTATATAAAAATTTTATTTTTGTTACGGCCATTTTATAATGCCAAAAATTTTGGCCAAATTCGGCAAAACCAAATTAGGTCAAGCCCAAGCACTAGGCCTAAAATATAACAAGTCATAAAACAAATGATAATGATGACATAGTGTAACACCATAATTTCTAGCTCACATGCATCATCATTTACATGCTCATGTGATATATAGTAAGAAGGAAGTGAGAAATTTCATTGAAAATAACACACTTTCTTACGTCACGTCATGACTAAAAATTTCATTTAGTGTCACGTGGACCATGTGAGCTCATGCTATATATCCTCATATTTAATTACATTATTACAACTCATTTTTATCATAAAAACATGCTGACAAATCATGGAAACCGAATTGGAAGGTGAAAAAGGAGGTTTCATTCTCGGCCAGAATTGGCCTCCTTTCTGGGCAAATTTTGAAAAATCATAATTAAATCTAGAAAAATCAAAATCATGAAATCTTGGTTATTCTGGAAAGTTTGGGATGTATAATTTATGTTAAAAATATGTAAAAGTCATAACATCCCACACACAGAGCGTTTGACATGCCAAATATTCTGGAGGTCGGACTGGATCCTGATACTGTCACAGTTTACTGATATGAACTTCAAAAATGTTCAATTAATTCCACAAAAATCCAATCCATGCAAATAATACCAATCTAGAAAGCTGTTGATGTCAAATAAAGCAAAATAATATCTTTAGATCATTTCATTAAGCCCAGACCTCAGAATTCGATGGAATAGTACTTCTGATCGGGCAAGGTTACTAATACTAGACAGAAACTTAAAAAATTCATATCTTCCTCTCTAGACCTCCAAATGAGGTGCTTCTAGTTGGAATGAGTCACTGTGATGGCCTAGTTTTTCTATATAAAATTTCATAACTATTAGACATCATTTAATTCTCATGTGACAGAAAAAAATTTCAGACTATTGTAACAGTGCATCAGACCGTTTCCATGAATTTTGCCAACTTTGAAAAATTATAAAATATTCTATAGACCTCCAAAAATTATGATCTTTAGGTTCTAGAAATTTCTCAATGAGACCTAATTTCATGCCAAATCTCAGATCAAGACTAACTCATTTGGCTAAAAAGTGATATATGGTTCCATAATGGTCAATTTTGACTCCTTATAGGGTGCCAAAGTTGCTAAATGGATTTTCCTTAGTCTTGGCACCTTTTGGGTAAGTCTAAAAGTATATTTAAGACTTAATTGAGCTGCCCAAATGGTCTTAAACCTCATGCATCTCATTTTGGTCATTCAACCCACATATATGCACATTTACTTCATACTTCCACATTGCATATTTGGGCATTAGATACTCAAATTGTATTTTATAACTCATAAATCATATCCATAGCTATAAACATCACATAGTAGCATCTTTATACATGTCTCAAGGTTCACAATACATATACAACATTATATACATTATGAACCATCATTATGGTTCCAAAATAGACAAAACAAGATATAAACTTGTCAATCTTTGTTCTTCATGGTTGTTGGCTCCCTTCACCATAATTACTTAGTCTACCTAGCATATTAGATCATTGGAGAGGAGGGGATAAGATTCAAAGAATCCTAATAACTCATCTCCCATTCAATCATACATAATATGTACAAAGCAAGTTTTACAAATGCATGCATGAAAAAATAAAAGCTATAGACATTTTAAAAGCAAACTTGGCATATGAACAATTCATACAAGACACCCAAGAGTGCACCAAGTGCTTCGATTGGCCTCACACTCCTCCTCATAGATTTTAGACTTGCCTCACCCATTCTTTGAGCACTTTGGACTCAACCATACTCTTGGGAGCCCACTTTGCTTTTGGGAGACTCTTCACTTTATCTCAACCAAACTCAAGGGTTCTTGGCTCATCCTCACCAAAGGGAAGAGTTTTTTGCCTTTCCACACTCAAGCAAACTCATATAAATATTATGTGCTCATTTGAAACATAACATGGCATCAAGGATCATGGAATATAAAGGCATGCTAGCATAATTTTCATAGCTTGAAAATGCACATACACACATTTTAAAACAAGTGAAACACACATCCATGTATGAGAGAAAGTGGAAAGAGCTACATTGCACACAACCACATACTTTTCCTTTAGGATTCAAGTCTCCTCTTTCGGCCACACACCCACAAGTTGGTGGAGATAGTTTCTCTTGGAATAGATACAATTTATGGGAGCCAATTAGGTCCATGAAACACATTCTAAGGCTATGTAACTTGCTTAAACACTAGTTGGCTTTATAACCCCTATTATGGTCTATATTTGCACCTAATGAAGCAATACCCCTCAAATGACTTCTAGGCCTCATTCTTTCCTTCCAAATACGATTCTTGACTCCTTTTAAGCCTCTTGGACTCATCACATCATTAAAACAAAAGGCCTAGCACCATATTACTTCTTTAGGTCATAATATGAAACCTAAGGCACCAAATCACTTTCCATGAGTTTTAAATTTTTTCCAAGGCCTCCCTTCATTTTCATTCCTCAAATATGGCTCAAGAATTGCCTTAGAAAAATTTAAAACTCCCCCCACCTACACAAACAAGCCTAGGCCGAGACTATGACATCAATTGGGCTTCTTGGAGTTCTCTTGATTTTCTTGAAGGAAGAAGCTTGTTGGGAGCATCTTAGGTGCCTCAAGAACTCATTTATACTCTAAATTAAAACTAGGAAGCATCACATAAATTCAAAATTTGAAAGGTGCACTAGAAACCCTAGATTTTGCATCTTGAATCCTAATGCCTATTTCATGGTTTTCTTTGCATATTCTTATTCCTCTCCATCAAATACCTAAGAATCACCCTTGGTTTGGCTAAAAATTTAACTCCCTAGGGCAGAACACATGTAGTTCAAAACGGAGAAGAAAGGGGGTTCCATATAGCTACCATAGAATGCATTTTTACCTTATTTCCTTGGTTAGTTTGGCTTGAATCTTGCTTTCTCCAATCTTTCCTCTTCAAATCCAAAAATTCCCCTCTGTTCTCCCTTTCAAGACAGCCCTCAAAACTTTAGAAAAATCATGGAGAAGAAGAAGGAAAAAGGGAATAAGAGGTTAGCCAAGGTGAAACATGAAAAACCAAGAAATGTCCTTACCTTTGGCTTGAATTTTCTCTCCCTTTTCTTCTTCTCTTGGGGCGCCTAGAAGAGCTGGCTTCCTCCTCTATTTTGGGGCAGAAATAGATCATGGAATGAGGAGTTGCTGGAGCGTGGATAAGAAGAAGAAGCTAAAAGTCACTTTATGCAACTTTTTACTTTTTGTATTCTAGTCCCTTTTCTTGGCTTTCTCATTTTAGGCTCATATCAACTCCTTTTTAAAATCTATCTTTTCCATCATATTCCTTAGGCTCTTAATCATAAGAATCGCCTTTGGAATCACTCAAAAAGGATCTAAAACTATTTTGAACCATTCGGTCAAAGTTTCAGTCAACCAACGACCGAAATAACTCACCGGAGGGGTTTCAACTATTATAGGGGTTCCCATGATATTCAGGGCCTCTGAGAACTCCAAAAAGCTCAAATTTTTTGTTTAAAAAGCCCTCCTATGAGTTTTCAAAATTTTCCAGAAATTACAAAAATGCCTCTACTTCCTTCGGCAAATTTTCTAATCTCTTCTTACTCTGGTTTTTGGGCATCTTAAACCTCAAATCCTCATTTTTTAATATTTAAAATTTTATTATAATTTTATTTGGCCCTAATTCCTTTCATTTCGAGGATTTCCTTTTATATTTGGCCCATTTCTGACATTTACAAAGAAACTGAACATTGTGTTTCTCACGTTTACGAAGGGACCGGATGTTACACATAGTCTAATACATAAAAGAACAATCCTAAGTGAGCCAAACCCAAAATGATAGAGGGAGGGAGGAAGCACAAGGATTACTTATCATAAGAGGAAAAATGCATGGAGTCCTTAAAAGATAGCATAGATAGCATTTTCCACATAAAAATATGGCAAGAAGAAGCTCAAGACAATGCCCAAAATAGTCTCACCAAATAATCTAGGAACTACTGATAAAGAAATCTTCACTACAAAGTCATCAAAGTAGACAATAACATAGAGAAGGACAATCTTATATGCAATTAGGAAGTATCATAACGATGATGAAAGAACATAGTTTAATAGCCTACTTCAGCATTTCCTCACTTAGGTCATAATAAGAAGGATCTATGCACATCATGCATCCATTCTTCTCAAAATGAATCAACAAGAAAATAATAGTCTAGGAAAATACTGAGTGTTTCAATTAAAAAAAAAAAGGAACATAATTAGAAACATGGACCTAGTAGTAGAAAATCTTGAAGAGAAGAATTACCTAAAGGAAGGAGAAAAGAAAACCTCAGGATAGGAGGAGAAAACCAACTCATAAGGTCACTAGTTAAAGAAAGAGTTACAACATCAACATAGGATATTGACCCTTCCTTAATAACAAGTTAAAGGTCTTTATCATGAGTATACTAGTTGATATGAAGATGCAGAGTTGGAAAATATTTATAGCAAAGATCATCTCATAAAAGATACAGTAAAGAAAAAAAGAATCAATGTGAAGCCAACTCTTTTCATCATCATTTTAGAGGTTTTTACAAAGAATTACATAGAGTTACAAGAAAATTCCACAACCACTTCTTATGAAGTTACAAGTAGGGGTGTGCAAGGCACGAATGGCCTAATGAATCTATTCAAGTAGGGTTGGGTTCGAGACAAAACTAAAAAATGGGATGAACATGGAAGGAAAAAGTAGGATGGGATATCGAGTTATGATAGGTTTCAGAATAAGTATTCCAAACACTTTAACATGGCTAAGCCCGATATATTTAATATAATATTTTTTAAAAAAAGCCTAACTCCCTCAGATCAAATGGTTTCCCACTCTCCCCTAAACCTAATTTCTATGTTGCCTTCACCAATCTACCTCTCTCCCTCTTGTCTTTTTTCTATCTCTTAATCTCTCCTTCTTTTCCTCCATTGCCAGTCTACCACACTTTTCCTCCATCTCCAATTTGCCATACTTCTCATCCACTGCTAATCTACCACTTACTCTTAATCTCGAGCTTCAACCAAAATTGTCATCCTCTTCCATTGCCAACCTACCACTCACTCTCAATCTTGACCACAAAATAAAACCATCACCCCTAGGAATCATCCACGAACTAATGACATTATGTTTCACACAAAGTCCCAACCTAAGAATCATCCACGGACCAGTGACCCAATCATCCAAGCAAAGTCATTGCCTTCCTCTGCAAATGCAAAGTGTGCATTTTCTTCAACTTTGTGTTTACTATTATGATTCTTTGTAACCTTCCTCTACTTCTTTATTTGAAATTATTACAAAATTTTTGAACTATGATTTGAAACTCCATTAACACTAGGGATTGTTGAGTAAGGCAACAAAGAAGCATTTGCTAACAATTTTACAATCTTAAAGATCATTTGAAATGAAAATTCTAAGGATTGTTTGTTTGAAACACACATACAGACCATTGCCTTCCTCTGCTTCTTTGTTTGAAACATACATATAAATTATTGCCTTCCATGCTTCTTTGTTTCAAATAATATCTTTTGACACCATTAACAACATCTTCTATTATTGTAAAATTGTCAAGCTGTGATTTGAAATATAATATTGAAATTATCATTTTTGTATGAAATTGGTATTAAATTAAATCTAAGGCTAATTGATTGAAATTTAAGGTTGTTTAATCCTATAATTTCTATTAAAGCTTGTAGAACTTTGTAATGTTTGTGATCCCATAATTTGTATTGAAGCTTTTTTTTAAGGGCATTTACTTGGTTTAATGAACTATTATTATAAGTCACAAATCTAAGGCTGGTTGATAATGTAAGGCTTGTTTAATGAACTAATATTATTATTTGTAAACTCATATGTGAATTCCTTCTAAATAAACTTTTCAAGGATAAAGGAACCAATGGCAGACAAAAAAACTCAAGAAACACAAGGCTAATCCCCATCCTAATCCTAATCCCAACTCCAATCTACCAATATTCCTACCCAACACTCCCCTACCTCGGATGCTACTACTATTACAACCTCTACTTTATCTATAAATTATATGCTACAAATTCTACAACTATGGGTACAAAGAGAAAATCCTATGCAAACAAGTCTAGTGTTTAGGAACATTTTGAAAAGCTTCCATTGACCGAAATGAGCAAAGACATAGAGCTATATGAAAATACTGTGAGTTCCCTATTTTTATCACCCAATTAAACATGGAAAAAGTAGATTGAATAGGTATGTGAAAGTATGTAAGAAGAACCCACATAGGCCAATCAATCAAGTGATGTTAACATACAGGAAGCCTTTTGAGGAAGATGTTTTAGGGGTTTCTCAAAGAAGAACTTTAGTCCCTCACATCTACAATGTAGATAACTATCGAAAGGCTCTAGCTGAATTTGTGATATGTGATGAGATGCCCTTTCAAGCTATGAAAAACATGGGTTTTAAAAGTATAGTCACTGTTAAGAGCCTAGATTCTTAGTTTCATGATGACATAATTGTCAAGGATTGTTTGAAACTCTTCTGATGAATTCAAGAAGGTTAGGGAGTTATTAAAAAAATCATGTATGCATGTTTGCCTCACTATAGACAAATATACGTCAATTCAAAATTTTAGTTGTGTCTCATAACTCAATTCATTAATAAAAATTGGAAATTACAAAAATGAATCCTCAACTTTTGTAAAATTGAAAATCATAAGGGTGACCCAATAAGAAAGGAAATTAAGACGTGTTTGTTGGGATGGGGAGATTGAAAGAATTTTCACAATAACTATAGATAATGCAAGCTCTAATAACACATCCATGGCTTATTTGAAGAAATGATTAAAAAACTTGAATGGGTTAGTGTGTAATGAGGACTATCTATAAGTGAAGTGTTATGCTCATATTCTGAACTTGTAAGTGAATGATAGGTTGAAGGATATGCATGAATTGATCTCTACTATTCACAATGTTATAAGATATGTAAGGTCTTCTCCTATAAGATTTCAAAGGTTTAGAACCTTTGATCAAAACAAAAGAATTGAGTTAAAGAGTCTTGTTTGCTTGGATGTTGTAACAAGGTGAAATTCCACCTATTTGATGTGGGAACATGCCTTGAAGTTCCAAAAAGTGTTTAAGAGAATGGAAGATGAGGATAAGGTGTACTATATGCATATTAAGGAAGATATCTATTGAATTGGTCCTCCTCATCCTTCTAATTGATTTAATGCCTCTACTTTTGTTTAGGTTTTTGAAGGTGTTTTATGATATTACATTAAGGCTATATGGATCATTATGTGTGACTTTAAATGCATACTTTTATGACATTGCAACAATTCTAAATATGTTAATATCTAGTTCTACTATGGATGATCATTTGCTTAGAGATATGATTGGGAGTATGAAGAGTAAGTATGATCAATATTGGGAAAACCCAAAGAACTTGAACCCTTTTGTTGGTCCTAGGAATGGTATTTGATTTGAAATATAAACTTGCTTTTGTGAGGAATACCTTTGGAGAGATAAATCCTAATCCTAATCTTTATGAGGTCGTACAAAGAAGGGTTACAGATGCAGTATATCATTTGTATGCTGAATATGTCAAAAAGGTTGCGATGAATCATAAGATGTCTCTAAAAATAATGGTAACTTAAGTAAAAGGGATATAGTAGTTTAGCTATGCAGTTTTGCTCCTGGAAGGATAAAGAGGGCATTAAGCATTAACAAGAATAAAATGAAAGTTACTTCAAATCAAAGAATGGAGTTGGAAAAGCATTTTGCAAATGATTTAGTTAAATATGATCTTTCTTTTAATATATTGGTATAGTGGAAAGAAAATGGTAGAAAGAATAAAGTGCTTTCTTTCCTTACACGTGATGTGTTAGCCACACTAGTGTCAATTATGGCTTCTAAATCTACTTTTAACACTGCTAGTCACGTGCTTGATACTTTTAGGAGTTCATTATCACCAAAGATGGTTGAAGCACTTATTTATACCCAAAATTGGCTATCCCCTACAATATTCAAATTTGAGGAGTGTGGGTTTAATTAGTATAAGGAGTTTGGGAGTCTTATGGAATCTAATAAGCTTCATACTTTGACAATGAAGTAATAATATCCAATTCTGCCTTTGGTTTTACTTTCTAATGTCCAAAATGATGTTTACTTTTTACAAATGTTTCAAGAGTTTCAAGAGCTATCTCTAAAGATATTCAAAACATTTCCTAATGTTTTATTTTATTTAGCATGTATTTGTATTTTAAACTCTCAATATTTCTTAAATATTATTTGTATTTTTGCATGGTTTTATGAATGGAATTTATTTTCTTACTTTGTTGTTTCTTTTCTTTGGCATAAATATTATTTGCTTCCAATTAGGCTAATGGTGACCTGAAATGAAAAACACAAAATTACTATCATGGGTGTGCATTTATGCTTGTTTGGTTCTTTCATTATAGAAGCTATTAAAAAGGATAAAGACATGTTTATTAAAGTTATTTCAATTTTCAAAAACTTGAACAATGCCATATTTAATGCAAAAAAAAAATCCCCCTGTCTTAACCTAGCTTGTTCTAGCCTAACTAGGCCCAACTTGAAATCGAGCCTTATTAAGCCAAGACAAGACTCGAGTGATGAAATCAATCTCAAAACCTAAATTGGGATGGGCCTTAAGCTAACTTTATTCTTAGCCAATCTCGTCCTATGCACACCCCTAGCTACAAGAAATGCTACAAAGGAAAAACAAGAAAAGTGAGCTCCACACATTAACACAAAGGGTATCATTGACTATTAATAATCTCCAATAGGCACCTTTCATTTTGGCCAAGCCCTTAATGGTCAAAAACCACAAATAAAGCTAAGCAATAGGCATATAGAAACAAGTCCAATTCATGCTTCCCTTAGCACTCAAGTTCCATCATGATAGGCATACAAGAATTAATACAAATCTATTAATAACTACGATGGCCCACACTTGACAGCAAGATGATGCCTAATAAGTCCTAAATTTACCTATTTTTATGTTCATATTTGAGGACTTACCATAGGCTTTTACTAGCACTTTTAGTTATTATAAGTAATCTTGTTAAATTTTTTTTATTGGTGCTTAGTGTTGATTTATGTTATTAGTGTTTCTATCTAGGTTTTAGTAGTTTATAAATAGTTATTATATATTTTTTTATTGTTTTTATCGGCATATAAGTATGAAGAAACAAAGCCCAAAAGGTTTCGAGCAAAATAAAGCCAAAATGAGGAAAAAAAGTTTTAAATTTACTTTTATTAATAGAACTCAGAGCTACCATTTGGCCACCTAGGTGATTCAAACCATCGCCTAGGAAATCCAAGTCCCACATTGCTCACATTTTATATATTTTGGTAGTGGTAAGGTGTAATAATCAGTAATTCAAAAATTAAGCTAAACATGATAGATTGATACTAAAACACCTTAAAGCAAAATAAATTGAGGCCAAACAAGATTAGGATGTTAATTAAAGCATCTAAAAATGTGGGTAGGAAACTAAAAATAGCCTGAAATCGAAGCCAAAACAATTAAATAGAGGAACCAAAAATATAGTGACAAAATCATAATTTCAGGTAACTTATTAAAAACTCAAAAGATAGAGCTTTAAATGAAAAAATTGAGTTTCCCAGGGTTCTCAAAGGCTCTAAAAGCCATAAGATCCCCTAAAGTAGTCAAAATCCCTTCGGTGTGTGATTTAGGTCATCGGTGGACCAAAACTTTGAATGAACAATTTGGTAAGATTTTAAATCTAATTTAAGTGAAACTAAAGGTATTTTATAAATTAGAGGACCTAAATTTCATGATGGAGAAGATGGTTCTCAAAAAGGAGTTGAAATGAGCTCAAATGGAAAGAACCAAATTTAAAGACAAAATTGAAAATTTGAAAATATTCATAATGAAGCCTGTCCTTCTTATTCAGCATGTCCCACCTTCTCCACACTTCTTAATAGACTTTGTTCTATCTTAAACTAGAATCTAACTCACCTTGAAGTGGCACACAAGAAGGAGAAAAGAAAGGAGAAAATTTCAAGTAAAAAGGGTAAGAAATAATCACTTTTTCATACTTTTTCCTTCATTAAACTTCTCCTCTTTCTCCTCTCTCTTCTCATGGTTTTGGTGTCATAAATGGTGATATTTTATGGTTGGTTCAGAAGAGAGAAGGGAGAATTTGGAGAAACTCTTGGAAGCTTGAGAAAGCTCTCTTGGTAAACTTTGAAACAAGATAATTTTCTCCATTGGAAACTTGTTTTTCTTGGCTCTCCTTCCCCTCCATCAATTCAGCCAAAACATAAGGAAATATGAAGCTTTCTAAGGATAATTTAGCTTATATAAGAGTATGTTTGGGTTCATAAGCGACCTAAAAAGCTTCACAAGTGTCAAATTCCCTAGAAAAATGCATGAAACTCCATGGGCTCCCAATGTGATGCATGTCTTGGCTAAGAAGAGAATGGGATACCTAAGGAGAGTTTTCTTTGATTCTAATGATAGAAATAGTCTAGATATGAATTAGAGACACCAAAGGAACCATTGTTTTGAATTTAGAAACCATATTTTAAAAGTTGTAATTGTTAGGTTTTTTTGAGGCATAAAGAAGCAACTTGGTATTTGGCTCCTTAAATTGATTTTGTGATGACTCTAATAAGTTTAAAGAGAGTCACGAGACTTAGATTGTATGAGAAATTGGAGCCAATATGATGAATTATATGAGTTACTATGTTATGCCCTTATATGGAACCATACACATGTCATAAGCTAGAAATAGCTTATGTGGAGCTTATGTAAGACTAGAGATGATTTTATGATGTGTTTATGTCTTGTTTGATATTTCTAAGACAAACAAATCAAGCATTCTCCAAGTGTGTCTGTGAGGCCAAACCAAGGGAGAATTTGTGCTTCTTGACCCAAGGTAGCTCTTCATCCATTTTTGTATGTATTTCTTAGTAATTTGATTATCATTGATTATTTATGTGTATGTTTGAATCATGAAACATGGCTATAGCTATTGGTTTGACGGTTTGTTACCATTATGTTTCTTGAATTATATTTGGTTTGTGAATTTGCTCTTAATGAGAGAGGTTGTATCAAAAGTCCCTTGAATTGGATAAGGCAAAACTAGAAGTCCCTAAGTAATTGTGAGACAAGACCAAAAGTCTCATGAACTGAGTGTGGCTAAGTCAAAAGTCCTTGAAATAGGTGAGGCTAATCTAAAAGTCCTATATAATTGGATGAGACTAGACCAAAAGACCCTAGAGCTTGTTCTTGAACTTTATGGATCCATGACTTTGAAAATATGAATATGTTTGGTATTTGGAAGCATTTGATGCATACTTGCTCTCTTTGACATGATAACATGCCATATATACTTATTAAAAAGGTGAATGAGTTATTTGGATTCTTTGAATCTCACTCTCCCTTACTTTTTATCTAACCATGTCTAGGTAATGCTCATGGAATTAAGAATAGAGGCCAAGAAGCTTGAGACATGTTGCTTTGACAATAGAATAGAATTTGATGTAATTTAATGTCAAATTATGTATGAACATGCCATTCATGAGATGTAAACCCTTACTCATATGTAAAAGTATGGAAATATGTTTTATGAATCATAGTTGGAGCCAAATGTATGAAATTCCTAGTTTTTGACAGGTATGAGCTATGGAATATATGTGTATGTGATCAAGTGAGAGAGTAGTTTTAAGTTTTATGATGATTTGAACCTATTATGATGTTTCTATGTGCTACATTTGAAGTATTAGATGTGCTCAAATGGTCATAATACATGTGGGAAGCTAATTTGGACCATTTAATGCCATATTATTACCATTTTAGGCCATATTCTTTCCCTGAACCAAAACTAGACCAAATGGACAAAATTTGGCAAGTCTTTAGATTTCATTTAAAGCTTTTCATAGAACTAAAGAACACAATTTTTGGACTCTATAGAATTTATTATAATTTTTCAAAATTGACTGAATTATGCAAAAACTGTTAGTGTACTGTTCATTTGGTTAGTTTGGCTTTTAGTGTATTTGAGGGGCCAAATGAAGTCCAATACTCATGAAATTTTACAAAAATATAGTTCACATTATAAGCTTTCCATAACCACAAAGATCACTCAATTTGGAATTCTATAACGCACGATATAAATTTTTAAAGTTCTACATTTGCACCAGTGTAAGATTTTGACCCAGCTACTATTCCATTAGAATTTTGTGTGTCAAATGATATTGTCTTGGTCTAAAACTTTTCCATTAGCTAGATGATGTTTTGAGCTTTCCATAATGTCCTAGTTTGCATGATTTAGAATTTTCTAACTCAAGTATGAATTTTTAAAGATTGTGACAAAATATGGAGTTGCATGGAAACTTATGAATTTGACTAGTCTTGATGTGTATGCTCCAAACCCAAATTCCATGCCTCATTTCTAATGATTCTGTATGTACAGGTGTTTGAAGGATAGGAAATGATTTTGGTAAGTTGAAATGGTTTATCTAATCAGAAATGAGTTAATTTGACATTTAATATCAGTAAATTTCGCTGTTAAACATATTAAACTTATGAAAATGGATACTATAAGCACCTTGTGATGTAAATTAAGTGCTATCATAATATGGTATTGCAAAAGGTTATATATAAGGTCCTTGAGCTTTAGGAAAAAAGGAGGATAACCTCTTGCATTATAGGTACTTTGGAGCATTCACGGGCATTAGAGAGTTAAAGTTTGATGGACAAAAGAGAGCACAACATCAATCCCTTATCCTTTGCTACACTTCTTAGTATTTTTTATGACAAGACTTTAGTCTTAAATCAAATCTCTCTATCACTCCTTTGCCTTTTCTTTTCTTTTTAATTTGTATTGTCTATTTTGTAGTTTATTGTTAGGAATAGAAGAAATCTTGATTAGATATGATGGATTTTGGATGAATTGCTATTATGATATATTGATTTCACTTGATTAATGGAGTCTAATCATAGCAATTACTCTAAATTCATTAAGCACTAATGCATTCTAATCTAGTGGAACCTAGGTAATTACAAGGCATGTCTTAGGGGAAGTTAAAGTTAGAATAGTTTAAAACTTTGGTTTGAATCTTGATACATTAGAAATTTGCTATCTATAATTAATTAAGAGATTAACACTAAACTTCAATGCAAATAGGCTTAGCATTTAAGAATCTATTTAGTCCAATGTTCATGTCTTTTGAGTTTTTAGTGTCTTTTATTTTATGCATTCTTAGTGTCCAACGAAATGTTTAAGTCACTAGTGACTAAGGAAACTAAGAGCACTAGCTTCTAAATATGTCTATTGTTTTAAGTATGTGACAATTAACCTCTAACACCTAACAAAAACCTTTAGAATTATAGGTAACCAATCCTTATGGGATCAACACTTGGTACTTGAGTTCATTGTATTACTTAAATGACTAATGCGATTGCTAGCTTAAGATCAATTTAGTTGCATCAATGCCACCCCTCGATAGGCTGACATAGGCACTTCCTGAAGATAGAACTATTAGCCAATCAACAAAAGCACATCATCAAAGAGGCTAAAATTGCCTTATAATCTCATTAAGAAAGCTAAAACCACTATAAGGACCCGAACAACTCGAATGAATGTTGCCCCGTAACATCTTCTTTATCCTCCTTTGGCGTCATATTTTCCAACTTTAGGCTAGAAACCCAAAATGATTTCTCAACAAGAAGATTACCTAAGATAAATGTTATAAATAAAATGGCAAATCCCATTCCTTATATAACAAAGTTAAAGGCAAGGGTTAAATGGTCAAAACCATCTTACATATCAGATTCTTAGAGACAATAGCTAAGGTAAAAATGTAAACTAACAAGGTCACCAATAACCAAAAGTATCCCTAAAAAGACATTCTTGAACTAAGCAAAATATAACAAAAGTTCATTAGTCCTTAATTAATAAATATGGAGGAACACATGTCCCCATACAAAATGAATCATCATTGGCTACCAGTAGAGGCATAATAGCCCGTCCAAGTTCAAGTCATAAAGCAAACAAGTGCATAGATGTCTTATCAAAAACATGCTTACACAACCACATGAGACTAAAAAGTAATCCACTCAACCTTATTCATGGGGATCCATATGATCATGGTTATAAAAAAAATTAGTAGGATGATTTTTATAATCTTGCTACCTTGATCATACTCTATGGCATTAAGAATTAAAAGTACAATGAAGAACCAAGAATCAGCCCACATATATAGATCCACACAACTTCACCAAATAGCCATATGATTCATTATAGGGTTTCCCAAGGAATACATCAAAAGATAAAACTTTTATCCCATAAACCTAGGTACATATTCATTACTTATATATATGAACTTCTTCATGCAAGACTAACACCTTGAATTAGTAAGGTATAAGCCTATATGACTAATAATATAAGTAATTATTATATTATTTAGGTTAAATTTGAATTAATATGTTTTAATTACATAATTAGTGAATTTAGCTTTAATTGCTATTATTATGCTTCGATCAAGAGAGGCCCAATTATCCATATTTTTGCTCATGCAAGTAAGCTAAGCCATATAAATGAATTTAGATATTTAACAAAGGACGTTAAATGTAGGCCTTATTTCATTTAGGAATTGATAATGTATTTTTATTATTCTGGGCTTTATATTTCATTTAGGAATTCATGAAGCCCATCTAATACTTTATATTTTCCCTTAAGTCATTATTAGTAGTACACACATTCTCTTTTATGTCATCTCTAAAGTCGCCAAAATTGTTTTCTCTGGAGCATTTTGTGTAACATCCGGTTCTCTAAAAACGAGAAAAAACGCGAGAAACGTAATATACATTTCTCTGTAAACGTACAAAATTCATTGAATACAAAAAGGAAGTCCCCCAGATAGAGTGATTTGAGGTCTCAAAAGATTTATGTAGCATTCTAGACTCCTAAAAATGAGAATCCCAGGCTCAGATGGAAAGAAAAACGGAGCTAGAATGAAGAAACAAATTTGAACGAAAGGTTGACGAAACGTAATGATATTTTCGTAATTTTAAACAAATTTTGGAATTTTCATAGGAGGAATTTTTAAATGAAAATTTTGAGTTCTCTAGAGTTCTTCGAGGCTGTACCATTGTATTTTGTGTATCTACTCCCTTTACTTAAGGTATAAGCCACTTCTTGAGCTTGTTATAAGTTGTAATTGTGTATTTAAATGTGAGAATGAGATGGATGAGTCCATATGGCCCACGGGACACTGAATGAAAATTTCCCTCGTGACAAAATACCACTTTATTCATGATTTCCAATGCCATTATGTTACTTCCTATAGAACTAGCATGAGATGAGGCATGGAAATTGCATGAGTTGAGTCTTAGAATTATAGTGTTACATTTTGTTTCTTTCATGGCATTCTAAATTTTTTGATGATCAATCCATGGTACCAAACCTGATGTCAAGACCTAAGTCTTTGGTTTAATTATACATATTGGTTCGATTTTGATTACAAAGTCAAATTTTTCTTCTACTTCTCTCTATTTTTGTGTTAATCTTGATTACACCAATCGAGTAATTTATATTGTATAAGTACTACTTCATTAGTTTGATATGAGAGTTATGTTTAATTTAATCGGTTGATTGATCAATTAGATTAGTTCTATTTATCGCGTTAGAGGTTTCTATAGGTTAATCATGGTGTGTTCGAATAGGAATTGGATTGATTCTATGTTATTAATCTGGCATGGTCGTATTAGGATTAATGACCGAGACTAATCATAACTCTAGGTGGTAGCTTAAAGACATCAAATAGCGATAATCAGGAGATTAAAATTAAATTAGGAGAAGCTTTAAAGGACGAGGAAGGTGAAATGTTAAGGGAAAGAACCTAAGGTATATTGTGCATTAGTGAATAGATTTATTTCCTAATCTATCTCAATAACTAATTCCTTTTTTATTAATCTTTAGATTTCGCATAAAATCCTGTTCTAATTAATCTCAATTCTGTGATTTCTTAATCTGATTGGTTTGAAACCAAAGACTCATTTAGAGATGACACCATAATCTAGTTGTTATAACACCAATTAGCATGCACAATAAACTTGGTCTATGTGACCTTATGCTACGACCAAGGTGTGAAAACACTGCTTATACACATAATAAACCTAGTCTACACAACTTAAGAAGTAGCAAGCCTAAAACGACCTTAAACTATAAATGCACCACACAACCTGATATAGCATACACGACTAAAAAGCCTTCACACTAACCAAAGATAATGTATAACAACTCATTACTTATCTATTTTATATGAAAGTCATAAATCTTACAAGTTGAAGAAGGAAAAAGGAGTACAAACAATAAGATTTTAAAAAGATAAGTATTTTGTAATTTTTATTCACTAGGAAACCTTCTCTTTACGTAATAAGCTATATAATGCAATAAATCTTTCATATTTTGATGCAAGTCTAATTATAAGTATGCCACAATGACCTTCTTGACTCCTACAAATCATTAGGCATATGCTGCGTGCTCCATTGAAGCCACACCATCTTTCACCTCAAGAGATTCCTTGAGTTCGAACATCTCATTTTTCAAAGATTGCACATCGATTGGATAATGAAGATACTATATAACCTCAGGCACATTTGTGAAAACCTTTTCCTTTTCAATGATGGCACTCTCAAGACCATGGAATAAGCCATCCATCAACAAACATTGCTTATGAGTTGTAGGTTCCCCTAGAGAACAAGATCCAAATTGAAACATGGCTAAAGAAGAATCCATGGGTTGAGAGGTAGCAAAAAGGGAAGCCAAAGAGGCCTCAAACAAAGATATATAATCATGACAACATATGGTAGAAAGCTTCATCAACTACAAAAGGACCTCACAATCATGGGACATAGCTAAATGACAAGATATAATAAGAAAGCAATAAAGTAGGAAGACTTCAACATCAATTCAAACCACTAATATACCCACTTAGCTCCAAGCTCAATGATAACAATGGGATTCTACCTAGAGAAAACCTCTCTGTAACATTCAGCAAATGAGTGATATCATTCCCAATAATGCCTTCACCTTGCCTTTTTACTTCTTCCAAATCATAACTAACCTCAAAAGCATGCTCATTAACAAAGGCAAAAGGATCATTTGTGTTCCAAGCATAAAAGAAACAATATGCTCATCTCATCGATCATATGAAGCCACCTTTAAAAAGATGGCAATTAGGCCTACTCTCAACTAAAAACATACTTTTTATAAATGCATACCTTATGATGTGAACAAAAAAAAGCAAAACAAAGGAAATAACAGCTTTATCCTACAAACCCACACAAAGCCATAAAACTAATGATAAGATAAAAGGCAAGTGGGGTCAACTAACCAAAAGTAACCTCTATAGACACCACTATAAGATTATACTACTTGTTTAAAGGAAAATATGCACTTCCACAAAGAGCTTCCTCATATATTACTAAAGTAGTCCTATCATTCTTCATATTGAGAATAGTTTAATGATTCAAAAAGGCTAAAAAGTAATAATATGGTCATCCTCTTGCAATGCTTCACAATTATCATTTCTCATAGCACTTCTAAAGCTGGCAAGAAATGGTGCTACCATGATTAGTGGAAGGAAGGAATATTTAAAACAACAAATGAGGAAAACTAACTTTGAAAGAAAAGATAAACAAAGGATTAATAGTGAAAAGGAATGACATTCGAGAGAACAAAATTTTAAAAAACTTGAAAGCAATCATCTATATCCCATAACATCCAACCAAGGAAACACAATTTATAAATGTGACAAATCATGGGAACACAAAATGTTTTGCCCAATAATATAAACTAGCAAGATAATTGTCCCTTGCCCTCCTTTTAAGCACCATAGTAGTTGTCAGAAAAATCATGAAATGTGAACCAACAAAAGTAGCTACCCCTTGAAGGAAATGTAAAGGTCAATCTATAAAAGCACCACTTTCAAAATATGAACTCAACCAACACACAGAAACCTAAATGACAATCCTTTTAAAGCCTACCTAGCTTACAAATTCACTGGTGGACTTTGGGACAAGTATTATGGATACCTTAAAGGCCTAAGATGGTCCAATCCATACCACTAAGGCCTTAAGAACTCTACAGCTACAAGCCAACAAGCCTCTTATAATGAACTAACACATAAAGTTGATTTGAACAATGTAGTTTAGAATAATTAACCATGGCAAGTTACTTTTAAAAAAATTGGCTTTTATAACTCCACTAGACCACTTGATCTAATTATCATCATTAGTTTATTACCAAATAAGATTACAAATAGAAGACTTTTTTAGGATAACAGGACCAAGATAACAAGATTTAAAGCACTTTAGATCCTGCCAGTTTAGCCCATCTTACATAATTTAGCTAAGCCTTATGCCAATTCATGTACACTCCACCTTTAAGGCTCTTATCCCTGTATTGTTTTAATACTTGAATAAGATTCTCTCTCTCTCTCTCTCTCTCTCTCTCTCTCTCTCTCTCTCATTAAGATTCCTCTTCTTGTTTACATGACTTACCTTTGGAAAACAAAATAAAATTTCAATATCATGATATAAGTACAATGTTTTCACAATAATCTAGCAATTGAATGAGATAAAGTTTAGATTATCCAAAGAAATAAAAAATTACATACAAGATACTTCACCTAAAAATTTCAAACCACAATATCCTACATGCAACAATTTAAACATATTTTTTCTATATATATTTAGGACTACATTATCTTGAACTTGCCAACTTTAAACCAAAAAATGAAAGTTAATGGCAAAAGATCTTGGACCATAACATCTTTCTACTCTCAAAATGCTTCAACTCAAGAAGCAAAATATAGGAGTAAGATAAGGAAGAAGAAGACACTAAAAAAAAAAGTTCCTTTACTTTTCCCATGTGTGAATGTGTAGGAAGGTAAGGTGATTTATAGGAGATTCAAGGTAAGGTCAAATAGGTAAATATTTTTTGTTAAAGAAGAACAAATAATTGAAGGTTAGTTGGACCAATAAAGAATTACCATGTAGTGTTATAATTTGGCTAACCAATCACATGGCACCACTTGGATAGCTTACCTATGCCCTTCTCCCCCTCCACTAGAGAATGTAAAGGTTAAATTTGACATAATCAACAAGTTAGTGTTTACTTGCAAGAGGCTAAGACTCACTTGTCACTAATAGACCAGTCTAAGCCTTTTTATAAGACAAGACTAGTTGGTTTTTAAAAAAAATTATAGGGTGTCTTAGCCTGTTACAGGCCAAAGCATTAAAAAAATGGTATAGCATATGGTGCAATATGTTTTGCTGGCAAGTATTTTAGATTTTTTTATAATATTTATTTCAAAAAGCCTTGTCTCATAAATAAGCCAACCATGTTCATAAGGTGGGTGAATAAATTAAAAAGCATAGTTTAGCAAGTTTCAAAATTTGTAATTGAGTAGTCTATGGTTTAAATTGTTAGCATGTTAGTATTATGTGGTATTATTTTGTTAACTCTTCAATGGGTAATAGCAAATGCACAACATGTAACTTCAAAATTCTCTTAATTTACCCAAATTTTATCCCAACATCAATTTGGCCAAATTTAATCCTTAAAAAACCTAATCCCCAAAACTCTTTGTACTAAATTAGAGATTTCATAGGAACATCAAGTCATTTGGACAAAATTAGAGGCAAATTTTGGGGAAGATATTGTGTTGTGTGAGTCAAATTTAAGATTTTGAATGACCAAAGAAGAAATTTCGATCTTCATTACATAAGAAATTAGGGATTTCATAAAGAAATTCAAAATTTAGAATAAATTTGGGGTACAATTAGGTATTCTATTTCAGGAGCAAACTTTAAGGGATAATCTGTGTCGTGTGTTTTGAATTTGATACCTTTGACCAATTGAAGAATTTGGGTATTAAATGTATAGGAAATTAAGGATTTTGTAAGGGAAAAAAACTTAAGACAAGATTGGAGATTTCATTGAAAGACAAAATAAAAAATTATACTATATTGTATGTATCAAATTTGAAATTTCAATTGCCTAAAGGAGGAATTTCGATCTTAATTGCTTAAAAAATTTTGAAATTTGGGGTAAATTTAAGTAGATTTTATAAAAGAGTTAATGAAATGAAACCATAAGATATCAATGTGCTAACACTTTGTTAATCTAAAAGTAATCCAAAAAAAGGTTAAATTGGATTTTAAAAATTTTTTTTCTTTCAGAAATTTTGATTCCTTTTAAACAATGTCAAGTTCCTTAGAAATGACTACCTACTCTACTAAGTAAAACATTAAAAGTAATGTAAAAAGAGTAACAAAGAGAGAGAATCACAACTAATTTTATACTTTTTTGGGCCAATATGTCCTATGTCTAGTCCCTAAACACAAAGCAACAGTATTTTATTTGACATGGGTAATCAACAAGAATACAAGCGATGTTGATTTGTAGGCTAAACACCCTAGTTTTTACTTCCTTTTCCAATGTAACCTCATAAAGCTAAGTACTTAGCTTTTACACTTTTCTCATTGCACTTTTACACTTTTCTTATTGCATAGGTTTTCCCTCATTTTCAGGTTTTTCTCAAACTTTTTAAAAACTCAAACAACAAGGCAATCTCACAAGGATAACACTTGAGTTTTATAGCCTTTCTTTTCTCATTAGGTTTTTCTGCAAGACACTTATAAACTCAGTTTTACAAGAAGGAGATTCAAATTAGGCTTATAAATTCACTAAGGGTCCTCTCAAATACAAAAGGATAACTTACTAAAAGCACTTTTCTCATTAGAGCATAACAACAATTTCAGAGTGAAAGATATTCAATGAACACTTCTTTTCATTGTTCTCTTTTCTTATTTCACTCTTCAGATAGGTCTTATATATTCATAGCTTGATTTTTAGCAATTAGACTATTGAGCAACACTTCTTTTTAAATGGGTAGATATGCTTCACTAATAAGAAATCTATGTCTTCAATGCTTCATATCATCTTGAAGTGAAATCAACGACTTTAATCCATACTAGCTATCTGTAATCTTTAGTCTATTGATGTCCTTTGAGTTTTATCTTCTAGAAGTCAGAGACTATAATTGATCTTTCATTTGAAGTTTTTTCTTCTCTACTTCCTTCAAATGAATACTTTCCCTTTCTACTTCCTAAATTATTAGACATTCCTTTCATGCCTAAGCAGAATTGAAATATCAAATGGCATGTGATTTTGATCTAGTCAAATAAGTATAAGGTCAAATGAAACTTTTTTCATATAGATTACTTGACCGAGTTATTTGAAAATCTTTCATAATAGAAATAATCTTGAAATATTGTATTTATGATTAATTCAAAAACTTGCCATACAAGGATTCAAGAGAAAACTTTCCCTAAGTATTTTCAATTCAGAAAGTTTTCTTTTAATTGAAAATAATTGCATATCAAATTATATCATATTTGATTTAAAAACTTTCCTAAATGATAATTTAACTTATTAAAGTTTCTTTTTAAAACTTTACAAAAATGATTAAACAAGAATATTATAAATTCAAACAATATCACATTTAAACAATATATATAAACCATATAATTAATTTTCTGCCCAAACAATTTTATGAAATGTATTATTGGCCTAAATTAACCCCATCTGCCAATAACGCATAATTAGACATGTTTGCCATAATTCAAAATCAAAAGCCCAAAACATTTAATTCAATACAGTTTAAAATCTCAAACCACTTGATTGCAAACTTTTAAATTATAGGATATACCAAAGTGGAATTACAAAAATTATAGAATATTAAACTGTATTTTACCCTAAATTAAATTCATATAAGAAAATATAAAAAGAGCCAAAATGCAAAAAATTCCCTCAATTTAAGAGGTTATGTAATCTATTCTCCTCAACTTTTAAACTTAATCATATATTCCTAGATAGTTGTGTGCAACAAAACCTCATTAATTTTTTGCCCAAAATCTTAACACTGCTTGACTATATAAGCTAAAAGATATCAAATCAATAAAAGAAAATATACATCAAACTTGACACCCCAACTAACAACTAAACTTTTTTTTAAAATCATTTTCTTTCACATTTTTTTGCCACAAAAAAAAAGAAACAAATAAGGTTTCTTTTTTTTTTTTTGGGTGCTAACTTGAATTTTTTCAGCGTATTTAGATAACTGGGGTGAGGGTTTTGAATTAAAAAATAAATTATATTGTACAAAATTAAAATTTAGAAAATCTATAATCGACTTTTAAAGTTGAAGAGGGAAAACTGTACAACCTCCAAATTTAGGAGAGTTTCTTATATTTTAGCCCAAAGTAAATATTATATTATGTATATTTTTTTTCTTTGCTGACTTGGCTTTCTTCAGCCTACATAGATAATTGGAGTTAAGGTTTTGAATTTAAAAACAATGTAGTAAAAATTTAGAAGGCTTATAGCTAACTTTTAAAGTTGAGGAGAGAAAACTGTACCACCCCAAAATATAGGGGAATTCCTTGCATTTTAGCTGCAAAAATATATTATATTATGTATAATGTGATTTTTTAAAAATAAAGTATCATATAATTTAATATTTTTTTAATATCTTTTCTGGCTCTGTATTTCATGATAGTAATTTTAATATTATAATGTTGAAGATGAAGAGACGCAAAAAGGGTCCGGAGTCTTCATGCAGGAATCAAAGGGTTCTCAAAAGCGTCTCTTTGGGTGCCAGTTAGCTACATAGTTGCCGTAGTGGAAGCTGGGGGAATTCAGACACAAGCGTTTTTTTTTTTTTTTTGGGTGTTATGAATCTTGGAGAAAAACCACCTCAGCACCAGTGGAAGAGCGAGTCCAGGTAGGACTCAACAACATCGTAACGGAGTCCCACGGCGATTGCACTCTTGTGCCCCACCACGGTGAAAACCCACGGCTACCCGCCAAGGCGACCTGCCTCCAAGACTTATAAGCCCAGTACTAGCAGAATAGGGAGCCTAAGCGGGACTTATCTTAACAGTTGTTTCTTTTTTTTTTTTCCCCCGAAGAGACATTGGCGT
Organism: Erythrophleum ivorense; assembly: GCA_026724425.1. Lineage (NCBI taxonomy): Eukaryota > Viridiplantae > Streptophyta > Magnoliopsida > Fabales > Fabaceae > Erythrophleum > Erythrophleum ivorense. Next base: position 227,827 of record JAIUCV010000392.1, read on the forward strand.
TGAAGGGCAAGAAATGCTGAACTTTGGAGTAAAATTTCACATAAAGGTAGACTGAAAAAATTATTGCATAGAATCACTTTGGTGACGATAAATTTGTGCTTGGATGCTACAAAAATAATTATTAAAATGTTAATACGAGGTGATGGTGGTGGGGATCTGCTTCTCCCAAGTGTTCTTTATGATCACTGTAATTAATTGATGCCTGACTTGACAAAGCGTCCAATTCCATTAGGAGGCAATCCAAAGAGAATTATGGAGGCAACTGTAACTTACCACCATTTTCTTTAATTAAATATATTATTTCTTATTGGTCCTGTATTTTTGGATTGTTACTAGCGTATTTGCAGGTTTGCTGCGACAGAGCCTTTCTATGGAATCCATCAATTCTCAATCAATTAATCGACACTTATCAGGCAATAAGGATGGACACAATACCAGCACAAAATTTGCGACACCATAATTTAAGGTGTTTGAAGTGTGCTTTAGAGTGTTAGGCCATATTCAACTTGTATTACACGTGAACACAGCTTGTTTTTTTAGTCGTCCGTAATGCTTGTTTCTTCGTCCATTCAGGAGGCCAATGATTAGGGATTGCTTCTCGCTGATTTTCTTGTGAAACATGGTACTCTAAGACGTCTTTTGGAGTTACTAAAAGCTGTTGAACTCCTATTGGAACCTTGAGCCATAATTCTTCCACTAGCAATAAATTAATGCAACATATGGTAGCAAGAAATACAGAATGTTGACGCATTACTTCGTGATCCACTAGTTTTAACTCTAATTTCCTCTATAGATAGTTGCTCCAAAACTCATGACTCGTTTGAAAAGAGAGCTATGTATACAATTCTATCCCATGTACAGGCGAAGATATGCCTTTGAGGATGTGGACATTCCTCTCTAACCAAAGTGGAGAATCCCAAGACCGCACATCTCCTTTTCACCAAATCCTTTGAACCAAATTAGGAGAAATTGTTGGAAAGTACTAGGACACACCAAACTCAAAAATGACAAAAAGGTTATTCCAAGAATACCTCACTGCTAGACAATGGAGAATAAATGGGATAAAGTTTAAGAATCTGAACGGCATTCATGCTACAGTGATTCCATACCTCTACAAAATCTGAAATGAATCTCTATGCATTATTCTAATATCTCTACAGCCCCTTTAAGGGACAATAAGGCAAGAGTTCCAAATGACCCTTTCTTTCGGCCCCAAGTCCACATAAAAATAGTGACGACTAAAATTTCTGGAGCAACTTACTGATCACAAGTAATGTTTCCTGACATTAAAAATGATTTTTCCTCCTTTTGTTTTCTTTTTTTAAAAAAAAAAATCAACAAGGACAAGGAAGCAACAAAGCGCACTAAGCTGGCCGCAGCATTTAAAGACAAAACAGAGCTCCAAATATCTATTCCCCCACTGTCAAACCAAACCCAAATTTGTAATCTTTTTTCTTGTGATCAAGCTGCAATGAAAACAGAAAACATGTCAAGGGAGAAAGGAAAAGATGACCAAGAGGTGGATTCCTACCAGGATCCTTGAGGAATATAAGTTTAAAAAATAACTTATTAGCATTACACGTGCACAGCTGGAAAAAAGCAATATGCTCTCACCTCTGCAGAAAGAATAAAATTAAGACCCATATTTAAACGCTCCTCCAAAAATGCAGCGACACAACCATTGGAATCAATCTTTCCTCTTAGGCGGCACTGCAACAATCATAACAAAACGAAAGGAGAATTACCAGAACAGAATCTTAGAAGTCAAGACTCAATAACATTCAAGATTTATAAACAAGGGGCATCTCTATAAGGCAGGGTGATCTACATAATAGAAGACTATTATCATTTGATCACATAGATACAAGCTTACTGTAATTATAATCTCAACCACAGTAAGTCAAGTGCATCTGAAAATCCTAATTTATTTCTTTCCTTTTAATTGATTTCTTTCTTCTTCTTCTTTTTTAAATTTTCTCTTTCCTCACAAGAAAGGGGAGAGGGGTAAATTCAGAGGGTTTAAATTACCCCACTTCTGCATCTCTTTTAAAAAGCATACAATACATGGAATCACCAAGAGAAACATGAAGGAAAGTGGCACCAATGTATTAACTAATGGCTAAGAAGGTAGATTTCCTTTGATAAAACTACTTCCCAGCACTCACTTTTAATGATACAATCTCATTTATTTATTTTGAATAGGCAAAGCGAAAAGGTTTATTAATGAGAATGCAAGTTTTGTAGATAAATATTTGACCTGTTATGTTTCTGCAGATGTTTGAAATTCAGCTCAGTTCTCCCAATTTAAGATGAAACCAACCTACACTGCCAAAGCTTTTTAATTTTTAAAATTAGCGGATGGTTATATAATATCAATATAATATAAAACGTTTAGGCATGTTTCCATAGTTTTTGGAAGAGTTACATATTTTGATTGTAAATTTAGAGGCTATAGAAATACATTACTACATATAAATACAAGCATTTATATTTATGATTTCATTTTAATCGAGTATGATATGTTTGCTTACAAGTTAAAGTGCCACTTAACTTTGAATAAAATGTTTTCAGAAGTTCCCATCATACTCCAATTATTTTATTTCCAGTTACCTTAAAATACGAAGTCTAAAGTTTCATGGTGTTTTCAGCATAAATCATTATTTCATAGCACAATCAACAAATTCTTCAATATAACACATTACTGCCTAATCATTGCTAAAGTTTTGCCCATTAAAGAAATATTAAAAGATGTAGTTGCATCTTACCAAACCAAAATTCAGGCCTTAATATTATTGATTTGTCCAAAACTGGGAAGATAATTCTTAAAAAAATCTAGGAATATCAAAAAGTGCATCCAATATTGTCAAGCATTGTAAAGTATATTTTAAGGCCCCATTTGTCACACTGTATAAGGCCTAATTATATAAGTTAATTTAATACATTATGAATTTATCACTTATTTGGTAGACATAATATATTGTACAAGTCTATATATCAAAGTCCTCTTATACATGAAAATGATGTATAATCTAATCAAACCTTTAAAGATGAAATTAGGCCTAATTAAGTTGTAATATATATGGCCTTATCAATACTTTCCCATTCTAACCCTCACTTATAAGGGTATTCATATGCAGGGTCAGGTCAAATTTTCACTTAGCCTGATAGGAATGATCACGGGCTGAGCTGAGTATTGGCATAACCCAGTACCCAGCTTGACCTGATTTAGTCTAATATTGGGGCAGGTCATGTTGGTTTCCTAGTGGCCAATTTAAAATAAAATTAGAAAACATTATAAAGTATTCCAAAAATATATATATACACATAAATTCTTGTAAAACTACAAATAGGTCACTATAAATAAAAAATAATAAGACCAAGATAGGATGAACCAAACTAACTGACATGACTGGCCCGATACCCAAACCAGCTTAATGTAACCAAGCAAGACTGAGTTGGCTGAGCCGCCTAGTACCACATCACCCCTATAGCCGGCACCTCAATCAATTTTGCAACGGGCTACTTTTTTTCTAAGCCTAGTGCTCCGGCCCGACCCGATTGGTTTAGTATTTGGTCGAGTCAAATTCGTTTTTGGTGCTAGTTGGGCCATTTTTTCCCAATTAGAAAAAAATTATAAAATGATCTTAAAAAAAAATTTATGTAAGTCCTTATAAAATTACACTTTGTCCTAAAAAAAATTTAAATTTTCATATAAGTCCTTATAAATTAAAATTAAAAGAAAAATTATAGGTCCATGTCAAGCCAAGCCAAATTGGCCAACATGGCTTGTCTAATGCCCAACCCAGCCCAGTCAAGTGGCCTAACTCAATCTAACCAAATTTTTCCTTGGTCAGTCTAACGTGATTGGGCAGAACCAGGATGGCTAAGCTACCAAGCCCAATGTGCAACCCTATTCACTTGTACTGTCTCTATATAAAAATTAACATAATAAATTTAGATAAATATAGTATATTTTTAAGGAAAGGGTATTTTTGTCGAAAGAATTAATTTTTATCATATCTAGTGTTATATAATACATTACCAAATATAAAATTGTATTATCTTACACTATATTACCTTATACATCGTCACATCAAATATTACAGTCTTAAAATTTTATCGGACTTTATTCTATCAAATCTTATCTTATACAACGCACGAAACAGGTTCTAAGAAAGGGGGGAACCAAGGACATCCAAGAAGATGAGGAAAATTACAATATGAAAAGTATGCATGCATCATACATGCATATGCATGTTTATCTACACAAGTACAGACATACATTCGCCTCATAATGTGTAGGAAAATCATGCATATTGTATGTCTCAAGAGTGCTAGTATGTTGCAGTTAGTTGAATGGAAAGCTGTATTTCACTCTTCCTGATAGTTTAACTCTTAATGCACCATCAATGGAAAGCTGTATTATAACCAATATACTTAAAATAATCTGAACTCATCCGCACAAGCTGACATTTATCTTATCTTAGTTCCAGTGATGACTGAAAACACATGAAAGCAACAAAGCTACCTGTCTCAGGATGTAGTCATAACCAAAGCTAGCAGTGACATCTCTTGACATGTAGTTATACATGAAGTCTGATGCTAGAGAAACCTGAAAGTATATTTTGTATAAGAAATAAAGTTGAACTGAAAATGGTATAATCCAGCAACATTTTGCAATTTACTCACCTTCTGAGATACCTTCTGAACATAGCTTAGGGCAACCATACCAGTGCTAGCAACTTGCCCTGTTGCAACCTGCATGCACATGAGCAAGCATATGGTATCCTCTTAGTATTTTAGGCATATTATCCTTTTATTTTTCACTGGGAAAATTAGAGGACAGAAATCTTGGCATTATCTAGTGCAGCAGCTTGAGTATGAAATAGTAACAAATAGCAGGGCAGAATTGTCTAATGACTAAAACAGCAGAATATAAATTAATAAACTAGTAAGAAAATAAGAAACATGTAAGCTAAGAAAATACAAAGGGGTCACAGGTGGCCAATACTGTAAATAGAGACAATTCTTAAGCCATCATACCATTTTATCAGTGTTGTAGCGGGCAGCATAACCAATACCAGACTTCCGATGCTGACCAGCCCAAAACACTTCCCCACCCAAAGATAAATGGGGTGTAACACTCTGTAAAACAGTCAGTGCATTAAGTAAAAAATTTAGATGACACATACATTGATTGTCCTACACCATGCATCCAGTAGGGTCAAGAGAGGAATGTTCAGGTTTGAGGGCAATCAACATTAATACTTTGCAATAGACCAAATATAGCAGCACAAAAAATGCAACAACCAACAGTTAAAAGGAAAAAAATAATTCACCAAAATAAACAAAATTTATCTATCAAAGCATAGCCAACCAATTTAAACCAAGGAAAAAAAAATACATAGACACTCTAATAACCTGTACCACTCCCAACTGTCATTAATAATACCAATTTAAAGCTCTCAAATGTTATGAAATTTACTAGATATACAACACATGCAGAAGAGGAAAATTACTTTAGTCTTGAGCTAATTCTCATTTGCTCGAATTATGATAAGTGAATCTTTTTGTTAACAGCGCATCCAAGAAATATCACTGAGAAAAAAAATAGAAGAGAAATGTCACTTCTTGATATTCAAATACTAGAAGTATTTTGCAACACTAAAAATAACAATTAGTCATAAACTATTACATGGTAGCAAAGAAATTTTTATCAATGATTTTAGTTTACTTTTGCTAGAAGCATGTAACGTTTCATTTCCATATCCATCAATAAACTGAAAAAGAGACAAAATATCAAGCATAATAAATAAATAAATAAAAGGAATGTGGACACAACTCAGCATATAAATTCAATTCAAACATATTAATTCGCATTCAGACAAAGGCAATTAAATGATGTGTCATTAAATAATGAAAATGAAATGGGTTAGATTTCCCTCCATGTTACCCCAAATAGTAGCCAAACCTGATCAATTAGCCCCAAGAATGACTAACAATTCATTGTCAATAATAAGAAACATATCTCCCATGTCCCATCAAAGCTTTGTGCTTTCTTTAAATCAAAGACAAAAAAGTACGAGTTACCAAATTTCTATTCATTGCACTAAGTCACATTACCGTGATAAACATTAAGTTCACTACAAATCTCACCATTATGAACTACCAGAACTAGTGTTTCACTAATCAAAACATCTGCACTAATGCAAAACTGTCCCCAATCTTCCACTTGAATAACCCAAATGTGACAAATGTTTAAATAAACATGTCCAGTTGATTTCACCTTATGCCTTTTCAATATGAAGTTGAGAAACATAAACTTTCAGTTTGTTCCCAGAGGTTGTTGACAAATGGAAACCAATCCAAAATATAGATACAAAACTAACACAGTCAGCATTCAAAAAGAAACAAAATAACTGCATATCCCAATTAATTAGGTGATACTTGAGCTGAAATTTCTATGCATTACCCACAAAAATCATAGGCCCAACACTCCCAATCTCATGTCATGAGTTCTCATCGTTGATTAAGGAAATTCAGATTTTCCTTAATAAAGGGGAGATGTAAATATCAATTACGAAAATAAAACACCTGGACTTACGGCTGCATATAATTCCTCCTAGGCAGACAGTCATTGTAATAATTCTCCTTCAAAACACAGCCAAAAGCCATTAATCCAAAATAATCACTTAGCCATTAGTCCAAAATAATCGCTTAGCCATTAATCCAAAATAATTACTAAGCATCTGCCACTCTATTATGATCTTGGTTGCATCCTCCACTGTAGTCAGAAGACCCAAAACACTAGCAACCATTAATTGTCTACCCAAAAAACCTCAATTATCACCATTTCTTGAAAATGTTCTTCCATCAATTCATCTTGTAATTGCGTCATCAACAGAAATAGCCTTCTTTACAAAACACTACTTATACATGGAACCCAGCCTTGCACAATTATCAACCTCCTTCCCTAAATTAAACAGAATGTCTTAAACTTCAAATTATCAGTATTCAGTCAGTCGATTTTGTTTTGATACACTTAGAATTAAATAAGATTTACTATACCAGGCATCATTAGACTGCAGAAACTACATTTACACATCCTCCAATAACCTAACACCACTATACCTTATAGACAGGATACAACTTTATATCAACTTCCAGCTTTATCTTCCTAGCTAGAGTTTGCCAGTTTAAGTTTGCAATCAGACATTCAGCATCCATATTAAATAAGTCTATCAGCAACCCTAGAAATTCAAATGCAACTACAGATAAGCCATCACAACCTTCAATGTGACCATGGTTGTTGAAAACTTGGTTGTGTTGTAAACTCATTTGTGTTCAAGATACCACATATGGAAGTCTGGTTGGCTTGCCTGAAAACTCAACTTCGAGAAATCGCAGCAAACTTGGGTGAGAATCACAGCAAACTTGCAAGTTTGCCAGTGGTTTTGTGAATGCTTTAGCAGTCCAGTGATGGGCTGATTGATGGCTTTTTTTTCCCTGATCAAATCCCCAAACCCAACTAAGCCCAGTCCATATGAGTCTCAATCACACCAAAATACACAGCTAAATCCCCAAATCAAACTACCAAATCATGATTCTTTCCTCTGTTTTCTCATTTGTTCTGGTTCCCACAATCCGCCATTCATTCTGGTTTGTCTTCTCGGTTCTAGGGCAAGCACAGTATCTGACGCTGGCAATGAGTTGCAGTGAAGCTCTGGTCTGGTCCTGCTCGTACCTCTGAAGCTCAAGCTCCTGCTCAGTTCCTCCTTCTCCCCACTTTCGTTTTCAGTTTTTCAGTTCCTCCGCAGATTGGACTCAAGACTCTACTATTTTTTTTTCCCCTTAATTCTTCTTTTTTCCATTGGATAATGCTTCCCCAAGTCATCCCAGGCCTGCTTTAGAGCCAACAACCTGGTATTCTTGTTTGGCTTTTCCATTTTATTTTATTGATATTTCTACCATCTGATATCTATGTCTATGTATTATCAATTACCCAACAAAGGAAATGAGTGGCTTTCCAAATATTAACGGATCAATGTCAAAATAAAAAAGATATCAAAACAACAGTCTATATGCATTATTATGCTCAAATTTCAGGTTAAATTGCATTCATGAATAGCTTAATAATTGTTACTCTATTTTCTGATTTTTTTTTAATTTTATTTTCGGTGTCACTGCATGAGGGTTTGCTTGCAACTTGACATTTAATATGGATGTATGAATATTTGAATATACATTTTATCTTCTTCTCACCTTATATTATATTTTAAGTATTATTTATGATGTGAATATATGTTTTTAATATCTATTTATAGACATAGGTAAACTCTTACCAGTTCATGTGTCAAGTTTAATCCCCCACTCATAAGTTTACTTAAACTCAGGAATTTGACAACCTTGAACATACACTATCTCTAACATGCAATTCATTTTTTACAGGAATTGTCTTTTATTTTAAATGATGGCACCTTTTAAAAATTTGCCTTCATATGGGTGAAGTGAATGTGGAAAGTAAAATGTTTGATCAGTTTATATTTCATCAATTTCATATAGTAGAGCAAATATTAAAGCAGAGTCTGTTGTATTCATTACATTAGCTACTGTTGAAAATCAGTTGGCCATCCACAGGTAAAGAAAAAATAAGGCAACCTTCAAGAATTGCGTTTAACAGTAAGAATGATAATAGAAACTGTGAAGACCTTTTCTCTACAAAGGAACTAGAAACTTAAAAGCATAGATAGATTACTGGCACTGCATCAAAACACCCACACAATTAGCCCTAGCCCCTTCTGATTATGCAATTTCATCGCTAGCAGATAGGTGTTTAGGAATCCAAAAGTAATACACATTCTATTTCTAAAATTAAAAAGAACACAGGAAAAGTAGTGCTGAATCAAAATTGGTAGAATAGATATTTTTGTTTCAAGGAATTCTAACCCTCCCATTTTCAGACAACAATAATCACTTTTCCTAGCACTGAATTTTCACTTTGACATATGATCTTTCCCTCTACCCTTGTAAGATAAGGATAGGTCATTAGAACTGAGAATCACTAAAAGTACAAAATACAAAAGTATTAAAACTTCATTGCACATCAAAAATAGATCCCGCACCTGAATATAACTGGCTCCAAATAGAGCTCCATTCCCAAGTTGCAATTGTGTCCTATAGTCTTTACCCTGCACAAGTAGCATGAAATATAACATGGAAAAACAACTGTTTGGATAGATTGTATGTCAAAGCAATCATCTAGATACCCCAATACAATATGTAAAACAAAAGAGGAGAAGATTTCAAGAAAAGAACATGGCACAACCAAAAGAGCTATCACTCAATTCATCTAAAAAAGCACAATCCCCCCCACCCAAAAAAAAAAGCTCTGAGTACTTTACCTTATAATCAAAGTTGACCATTCCATGAGACATATGTGGCTCATTTGTAAGCTGTACAAACAAAAGAGAAATAGAAAAGGTCATGCCATGTGAAACAGAAGAGGATATTATACAATAATCGGAGTTTCAGTACAACTTTGAGGATGCAAAACTGTGGAAATATTCTTTACCATGTAATTACCCATAATTAAAACAAGCATACCTGAGCATTTGCCTTTAATGTGAGATTTTCCGTCAAATCACACTTGACTCTTGCATTTAGCCTCCCATCGGTAAGTACTCTTCCAAAAAGCATCAGCTGCAGAATTCCATTCATTGGGAGCACAGTTTGAACCGAAATGACCATAAGCTAATTCTAATAAAAGGTAACTAACCTTTGGGTCGATGAAGTTTGCACCAAATTCATAGTGAGCAGTAGGGATTTTAATGGTCTCCGAGGACTGAGAAGGAATCTCAGTAGGTCCCATAATCACACTGATTAGAAAACAAAATTAACTAAATAAATAAACACGCATAATTCGAAAGACTCAATACTTAAAACCAGATGCTTACCTATGACTGAGGGAGAATTTTTGATTGAGCCCCTTGGTGAAATCAAAGCGCATCCCCTCAAAAAGCTCAGGTTTTAAAGACACTGCCACAAGCATACATGGATTCCGAGTGTTACTTGCATACTTAAAGCGCACAGAAAAATAAATGCAGCCTTCAACGATTTCCAAATTTTGATCAACAATACAATACATAATACTCATATAAAGATGCTGTAATAGTTAACAAAAAAAAAAATCTGAACTATGCTTTTTCCGCCATCATGGGAAGTAACGCACACAAAATGGCAAATAGCCAATTTTCTCAAATTCTGAATGCACCCAAAAAAATCAGCAATGTCTAGCATAATATTCAGCAAACATGAACAACAAAAATCTCAGGGCGAGAAGAGAGACTGACTGAGAGCTTCACGGTGGATTTCTTCATAGGGAATCGGACAAGGAAGGTTCAAGTAATCCACTTTCTCTTTCAGCTCCTTGGGGGGACTAGTGTCAGTCACTGTACCAGGAATTGGAGGAGTAACGGCCGCCATTTTTAGCAGAACAAAGCAGACCTGGAAGCCGTGGTACTAGACCCTCAAATCTCTCTAAAGGCAAAGAGAAACCCGGAAGATGTCTAAAACCCAAAGCTTCGAAGTCTTCTTTCTTAAACCCTAGCGTCAAAGGTAATAGTTTGATTTGATATTCTGACAGAAATGTAAAAATTAATATTTGCAGGTGCCCGACCCGTTTGCCTTCGATATTCCGCTGAGTCAGCGTCAATGTTTTAAAATCAGATTATGAATCGGTGGAGCTACTAGTTCACAATTGAATTGTGGTTGAATTTGAATTATGATTAAATTATAATTAAATAGATAATAATTAAATATATTATTTAAAAAAATTTATATATTAAAATTTTAATATAATAAATAAATATTAATAAATTTTAAATATTTGATTATTAATTTAATATTTCTTAAGATATTATAAAATTTAATGTTTAATTTAAAATAAAAATTATTTATAATTAAAAGGTAATAATATTTAATATTAAATTTTTAAAAATTTTAAATTATATTAAGATTCTATTTATTATTAAAAAATAAAATAATAAATAATAATTTTAACTAAGTACCTTGATATTTGAAAGAAATGTCATTAAAAAATTGAACATAATAAAAAGTAAATATAAAAAATAATTAATTATACACATTTTATTTCTTTTATATTCTCTTTCTTTTTTAAAAAAATTATATTTTAACTCCCTCATCTTTTTTATTATCTTCTATTTTTAATTTGTCAAATTTATTTAAGATAAATTATTCTATTATAAGAAAAAATTTAAAAAAAAATTGATTCAGACCAGTTCAAACCGATTTTTTTAATCCAATTTTCATCGATTCTTGACCGATTTTTTGATTGGCAGGTTTTTCAACTCAACCAAATCGAATCAGGAACCAATTCTCGGTCTAACCGGCCAATCCAATCCAATTTTAAAAATTATGGTCTGCATTCAAGCATTGTATAATGGGAAACACTTGCGTTTTGCACTTTGTTATATTGCATTATGCGATGTTTTTTTTACATTATACCCCCTACCCAATTGAGTACAAGAATAAATTCTTTTGAGCTATATGATATTTTGATCACTTTGATACGTCATATCAAAATATAAAATATCAGGACTGCATATACAAAAAATTAAGTATAAAAATAATAATAATAATAATTTTAAAAGTAAAAAATAATTTTAATATATTTATTTTTAATAACTAAACCATAATTAATAAATAATATTAAATAACAATTATATAATAATTACAAAAACAAAATAGACATTATATAAAAAAAATTTACCTCTATCTTTCTCTTGACCTACCAAAATGTAGCCTTAATGTCCTCAGATAAAGAATGTCTTATTTTGTTTTATTTTAAATTAAAATAGTAATTTGATGTTTAACTTTGTTTATTATTTTAAACTAATTTTTTAAATTTAAAGTATTTTAAATTAATTATTTAAAATTTTAAATTATTTCATAAAAAATTTTTATAAATGAAATCCATTAAAATAACTAACATCATTAACTTTAATATTGAATTGTCAAACTTCATTTTTTTTTTGTTTTAAATAATGACTTGGTAACCCCAAAAAAAAAAGTGAAAAGATGATGTCAAAACGCTTCAGCCTCATCTTCTTTCAGTCTTGAGGAAAACAGAGGAACACAGTCTCAAGTCCCCTTCAGCCTCATTCTGGCCTCTTTTGGAGAAAACAGTGGCAAAGTTGTTTGAACCATCAACGTTAACAGTGCCAGAGGAACACAGTATCAAATCCTTTCTTTTGGCGTCATTCGCAAATGACCTTGCCAGTCCATTGAACACAGAGGATAGATACCCCATCATGTAAATCAGTGACCCAAGATTTAATGTTTTCTACACAACTACACAACAGTAAGTACTTTTGCTGCACACCAGAAAGGTGCGGGAGAGAGCAGAAGGTTTTGAGGTGTAAGCCGCAAGCCATTGCCACTGCTGATCATGTTATCTTCTAGCAGAAGGGGTGTTTTGATCAAGGAACTGCGTTTTGATATCATCTTTTTTATTTTTTATTTTTTAATTTTGGGTTAAATAGTCAATGATGCCAACTCATTATTAAAGTATTAAAAAAATTAACGGGATTAATTATCTTAACAGATTTCACTGAAAGAAATATTTTATGAGATAATTTAAAATTTTAAAAGATCATTTTAAAATGTTTTAAATTTAAAGAATTATTTTAAAATAATAAATAAAATTAAGAGATCAAAATAATGTTTTAACCTTATTTTATTTATTTTATGCTATTTTTTAAACATTTTTATTGTGACAGTACAGTATTGTTACGGTAAAAATTTATTTTTTAAAAAATATTATATGATATTTAAGATATTTATATTTAACATAATAATTAAGAGCACTAAATTTAGAGGTTGTTTATTGTATTTTTATTGTCAAATTTTCTTAACAAATATATAATTTTTTAATAAAAATATGACAAATGTATGATTTAATTAAAAAATTATATAATTGTTTACAAAAATTATATACTTTTTTATGTTTTAATTGAAATATGTAATAATAAGAATATCAAATATTATAAAGGTTAATTAAAATAAAAACTACGTAACATGAGATATTTATAGTTTCTATATAGTATCAGATATTATTCAAAATAATGTAATTTTATTATACATTAACATTTTGAATTTCAACTTAAGTATCAAAATACCAAACAATCAACATATTAAATATCTGACAACATTTACAATATCAAGGTCAAGGCGATAAAATGCTGACCTTTGCTCCTTTGCTTTTTACATAAAAAGTTATAAATTTGATTGGTTATCCTTGTTATGATTTTTTTAAATGTTTTTTAAAGGTGTTTTTGTGAATGTTGTACATTTAGAATGACTGAAAAAACATTTTTTTAATTCAAATTCCAAGATCTAGTCTTATTATATTGCTAATAGGTTTTTTATTTTGTCACTTGAAATTTTCTTCATTGTAATTTCTCACCAAAACACCACCTATTACCATATTTTAGCCATGCACATCAAGGACACAAAATATCAATATCACTTCCACTCTAGCCGTAAAAATAATTCTTCTAATTTAACTTTTTTTCAACCTGTTTCTATATAAAATAGTTATTGATTATGAATAATAAGATTCTCTTTTTATTTTAGCAAAGCAATTTCACATTGTTTCAAACATTTAAAGTAGAGGGTCTATTATTGTTATTTTATATGTTCACAACAATTTTGTTTTAAAAATGTTATTATCAAACATGTTATCAGTCAAATCCCCTGTCAAAAGCGGCTTTTTATATTACTGTTACTGAACATTATTTTTTTATCTTTTTTATATAACAATTTTTTTTGTTTAACAGCATCTACCACTTTAAAAATGTCACAATATTCTCAAATGTCTCGATAAAATAGTTTCAAGTAAATCAACAAAGATTGAAAACCACATTTATAACACCTTTAAGTGCATGTTTAAAAAAATATTTTGATTTTCAAAATCATAGTTTAAATAAAGTAATAGAATATTGCTTAAAACAAAAGTGAATAGGCAAAAGTACTTTTAAAGTTTCTCATTATTTTTTCAAACACACTATAAGTCGTGTATTCAAAGTATAGATTGAGCATCTTTCATAAAAGGAACAGTAGTAACCTTCCGAACAACAAATTATACAATTCTGAATTAAACATTGTACTTTTTTGTACAAAGAACCATATTTTTTTGTATAGCACAATGTACCTTTACTAAACATACTATCATACTTTTTCTTAACATAGCATTGTAACTTTATGAGAAAAATCCTCTTGGTAACATTCAATATAGTAATTCATAACATTCATATCATATTAACTTCCAAAACATACTACATAATTTTCAAAACATACTAAATAACTTTTAAAATGTAATGTATTACTAAATACCTAGGATATGTTTACTTGGATGATGTAAAGAAAATATAAATGTAAAGAATAAAGAGGTAGAATAGGAAATAATTTTTTTGTTTTTATTTTTAAAAAAGTAAATTGATAATTAAAATAGAAACTTGATAGATAAAGTAATAATTATAAAAACATAATAAACATTACACAAATTATATAAAAGAAATATATCTACGTTGTGACAAACCAAACAAAGTGTGGAAGATGGCATTTTCATGAAAGGAGGGATTGTAACACCCCAAAATTAATTAAGGTGTTAATCATAGATTTTGGTTAATATAAAATAATTAATATGAAATAATTGAACAAGTTATGTAGATGAAAATTTTAAAGAGATAAATTATTAATATAGGTTTGAGATTTAATCGGGTTAGAAATCTCATCTCTAAGCCCAAATTAAAATTAAGTAGGTCATGATTAGAGACTAATAGAGGCCCAATGACTTTAGATGAAGACTCAACCTTTTATTATGAGACTTGACCCAAAAGAAAGTACCTAGTGATGGCCCAATATGATTTAATGAGATAGAGGCCCAAGACCTAACTTACACGAGCTCTTATAATTGGCCCAACAATCCTCATGCAAATCCAAATCAAATGAGTTCTTAAAACTTGGCCTAATCCAATCAAAATTCTACAGCCCAACTAATGAAATTTGGCCCAAAAAGCATAAAATCTGAACCTATATAGATTTGAGTCTTTGAGTCAACCCATAATCCATTTATGACCCAACTTAAACCCTAAAAATCATTCTAGCCACCCCCCATTCTGCAAAACCACAAGAAACACAAACACATTTTCGAAGGTCCCTTGGAGGTTAGGTCTTCTCCCATATTCTTTGCCCTATTTCTCACTTCTATAGTCAAAATCAGCTAAGGTGAGCGCTATATAACTCAATCCTCTTCTCTTTCTCTTCAATTTGACTTGATTGGCTTCTCATTTGGAACATTTTCACAATGCCCAAAATCTGAAATATATTTATTTGGTATTTTCTTAGAGAATTTTCGGAGGTAAAAGCTATGAGGGATATTGGGTAAGTATAAACTCTTCATTTTAATGTATTTTCTACTAGTTTAAGACCCCAATGGTTAATTTGTAGTATGGATATTAATTTTATATGAATTTGTTTAGGGTTTAGGGTGAAACATTGAGGTTTCTGGTAAAGGAAACATTCAATCCGAATTTCACTCTTGTAGTGGCTGGACTGAGGTAGCATTGTTGTTGATTCTCCAGAAAATTGTCTGCAAGTGAGGTAACCAGGAACTATATTAATTTCATACATATATCTGCTTTAATTTCATATTTTCTGCACATGAATGATTTGAAATACTAAATGAATTAGTCAGAATCTATTGTACTGGGTTTGGATCTTGTGAATCCATGGTGGAGCTGTGGTGCGGTTACCACCCATGCATGTGCTTCAATTGAGCACCGGGTTATGATCAAACCCTATATGCACTGAGCCTTGGTTGTGCTCATTAGGGAGTGGGTGTTGTGCACGAGCCTCTCCTGTTATTATTAGCCTTTAACATGTGAAAATGTAATTGTTAGTATAGGATGGTAATCACAGTAGCCTAATCGTTTTATTTGCTAATATGACTGATATGATTTTGATACTCATTTTGATTCATGCATATATATTAATTAAATTGGATTATATGAATGAAAATTTCCTTGGATACTAAGATTTGCATCTCACCCCGTTTCATGGATTATACTTTCAGGTGAAGACCTTTTGGGTAAGGATAAGGGGAAGCAAGTGAATGAAAATTTATGAGCTCTAACCATGTGTGAAAGAGGTTACACTTGGGCTAATCTGAGTAGAGTAGATGCAATTTTGTTATTCTTTTATATAGCATCATCATATAATCATGTTGCCAAGTGTATGTGTTTGTATTTTGGTTACTTAGAATGTATCTATTGAGGAGTAGGCCTTATTTTAGTTTTGTATTGGATTTATGAACTTATAACATCTGTTATGAACTTTGTTGAACCTATGATATGGTTTATTATTTGGGAAATGTAATTATGCGATACATTAGATGTAGACCTGAACTAGTGATGCATGAAATCTATAATGGAATATATTTTTGAATGATAATTGTTGGTAGCTTATGAAATTCTTGCTGTTATCAATCTATGAATTTGCTAATATATGATAGTTGGATGAGTGAAAATTAACATTTGAGTCTTAAACTAGTAATAATAAATAAGTTAGGTAAATTAGGCAAATGAAAGTTATTAGAGCCCCACAAATTAAGATAGAGTGGCTTTAGGGTGTCATTAGAGGGAAAGTGGAGTGTATAAGATAAGATTTTAGAAGTTGTAGGATCAAAAGGTATTTCGTCACGGCCAATAAAGGCAAAGTTGCCCAGGAAGAGTACCAAAGAGCAATTCACCACTGCGAGAAGTGGAATTAGCTGCGGCGAAATGCGAGAGGCCAAACTGGAAGTCGTCTAAAGGGTAATTCATTATGGCAAAATTAGAGAATTAGCTGCAGTGAACTTTGTGAAAATATCCTAAGTGTTCCATAGAAGAATTAACCACAGCGAAAATGGAATTTGGCCATAGCCAATAGTGAGAAGCGAGTGAGGTAGGCTCCAAAAGGTCCTCTCGCCGTGGCAAAGCTCTAACTTGCCACGGCAATCTATAAAGCTATAAGAAGTGAACCCGAGAGCATTTGGCCATAGCGCGAAAGTATTTAGCAATGGCAAAGATCTTGAAACTCTTATATTAACCTTGAAACCTGGGTTTTCCCTATGGCAACATCAAGGGATGACTTAAAAGCACTTGTAAGGGGTTCTTGAGAGTTAAAAATCAATGGGTAATAGATTTAAAGGCTTTTAATTGGAGATTTGTTTCACTCATGTACATGAATGCTTGTAAATGTTTGGTTAATGATTCTAATAACATTAAGGTTCAAATTTTCTTACTTTTTCCTAAATTGATTAATTTAAATGGTGTTAGACCTTAATTTATAACTATCAATCGCATGTTTAAGTCTAATTACCATGATTAGAAGTTAGGGTCGTCACAAGGATACTATAGAGAATACCTATAGTTTAAAGGAGGAGAAATAAGGCTTAGGAGGCTATCTAATCATGTGAAGTTACTAAAAGACACATCAAAGTGTTTGATGCTGAGCTCCTATAGTCTATTATTCGGGATTTTTGATCTTAAACAAAATTCATCTCTTGTCCCTCAGGTTTTATTTTCCTTTTCATTGTTTAAGCTAGGAATAGATGGATTCTAATTGTATTATAAGTATATTTGATATATATGATGATTTGATGTATTTACAAAGTACATGATTGGGGATTCATGCCTCTATGTTGTTGTTTTTGTTGTTTAATTGATGATAGTGATTTAGCTATGTTGGGTAGAGTTGTTAAATTACAACATTAATGAAGTAGCTTGAATAATTACACAATTGACTCATGAGGCAGTTATGTCAAGTAGAGTTATCATGTTGTAAAGCTTTTTGATTAATCATATATTATTTTATTATTCAACAAGTATGTGTTCAATGAAATATAGCTTAAGTTAATTAATTATAAGTTCATCAAGTAAAGTATGATCACATTAATTATGCGTGAATTAATTGGATGGTAATGCATCTTATGAATAATTAAGCTTAGGTAGACAAGTGTTCAACTACTTGAATGAAATTAGGATTAGGATAGTTTAGTAATGCTAGTTACAAATGTTGATTACATTAAGAATTTGCTAGACATAATAAGTTGAGTCATAGTATTAAGCACTGAGCTTACTTAGATAATTTAGTCAATTTCTATTCATTCTGCTTTTAAGTCTTTTCTATGTTGGGTTTTGTGTCTTTTATTTACTTCTATACTTATACTTTTTGTATTTAATTATTTGATGATATATTTGTTTGTCTAATAACTACGGTGATATAAGCTACTAGCATGTACCATATCATACTTGTAATTACTTAAACTAACATTTAACTACAAATTTGATATATTTAAAAACCTTTTAAAACACCTTTCCTTGTGGGATCCATATCCAAACTCACAATCCACTTTATTACTTAAACAACTAGTGTACTTACTAACTTTGACCTTTAAAAGTTAATAAAAATTACACATCAACTAGCACCTAGTGAATATACATCATATATATGCCATATTCTACACTCAAAGCAAATAAAATCCCTTTTGAATTTAATTTTACTCAAATTACCCTTTGTCATATGCATAATATTTATACTTATAAAGTAACCAAAACTTTATAAAAAGCATGTTCAGATACTAACATATTTCTGTATACATTAGGTGATCTTGCTTTCAGCCACATATCACTTAAATCAAAATTAGGATTTTTCTAACAATAATCCTTTAAGTTGAATCTATCATGACCATAAGATATATACTAAAGTAGCAAGTACTAACTCATCTCTTCATAATATTGTCAAAGTTATAAGGACACTTATGAAATTTGATCCTTTTTATAACTTACATGGCAATGAAATAAGGATCTATTCACTTGTTTCCCAATTACAATTCTTAAGCAAATATAATATGAATTGCATGTTATAGTATTTCTCTTATTTTATAAGAGTACATATCAATTTAATTTATTTATTGACATCATATAGATTTTGGTATAGATACAATATTTTGCTTAAATTCTACTATTCTGCTTACCTCCCACGACACCTTAAAAGAGAATTCAAGTATGGATATAGGTATTATGACAATAGGAATCCATAATTTAATCCATATATATGTGTGTATATCTATATTTGCATTTTGATCTTATCTCAACCTTCCTTTTCCTCTCTTTTGTTGTAGCAACATATTTATATTTTATGTTATTTTCTATTCCATATTAGTGCTTTCACTACCTTTTATAGCAAATATAGATGCCTCATTTTTTCTCGCTTCTCATGAGCACCAAAGGCAATTGTTCTTGCGAGAAAGCCAATATCATCAACCTGTACAATATATTATCATTGTGTGTATGCTACTTATGGTTATGGCATAACTTATCTATTTAGCCAACACTTGACTTGTACAAATGGTGTGATATTCTATGTTCTATGCTTATCAAAAAGACTATATATATTCCTCATGTACATCTTTAGGAATTGGCCTTCTAAGGGATCAATTAACATTCTATATGTAGATATATTCTCATTCTTGTATTTATGTGTTTTCTCTTGTTATAGTACTTAGGGATTTTAGTGTATGTTATAACTTTTCATTTATAATGATTAGTCAATGTTGGATTCAACATCCTACCAATAATCCCTAAATTTTTCATAACTTTCTTTAACTATATAGTCTCTTGCATTGTTATATAATATGCAATCAACTCTACTTCTTTGATAAATAATACCATGTATGTTTACTTCTTGTTATTCAAAGATATCATATCACTTTTCAGCAATAAAGTGTATCTAGAAATTAATTTCACATATTTAGATCTTCTCTATAGTACAGTGCTTAGTTTTTTGTGCCCTATAAGTATCTTAGCATTCTCATGCTACTGACTAGAGTCTTACCATTACTGACACACAAGGTCAATTATTCATAAATGTCTAACTGTGTACATATTATTGCATACAATATCCAATAACATTAGAATAAGAACTTTCTACACAATTTTCAATGTAGGTTTACTTTAAAGACATTATTCATAGCTTATACTATCACTTTTTACTATAAGGATATTAATATGTTTATAGTCTTTCATATTAAAAAATCATTCAAGAATTTTCTAATTGTAATACTCTTGTTAAAGAGCAATTAATTTCTCCAAATGATTCCCTTGGATCTCAATTCTAAGGATGTACTCAATTTTGCCTATATCCTTAATCTCCAAATTTTAAGGACAACCATTTTTTTAATTCACCATTAAAGAATCCTAACTATTCCTAACTAATGATGTATTATCCAAGTAAAGGATAATATTACACATTTCTCTCAAACTGCTTAACACAAATACAGTGATTTTCATTAATTATTTAAAATTCATGCAATTTCAATACTCGATGAAATTTCAAATACAACTATCTAGATGATCAGTTTTCATCCATGAATGGACCTTATAAGCTTATAAGTCTTTTGCTCTATTCCTTCTTTATAGAACTTAAAAGTTGCTGCATACACTATCTTCATCTAGTTCTCCTTTTGAGAATATGATTTTCACATTCATTTAATGTGGTTACAAGTCTAAACTTGTAACTATAGTTAAGATTAATCTAATCATACAATAAGTGAAAAATATTTTCAAAATCTATACCTTTTCAGTTATATATGTCCTTTAGCAATTTAACATGTCTTTTATCTCTTAATTAATCCATTTATTCTTTTCTTTACCTCAAAAACCATTTTTTTTAATTGTTTTTTGATTAGATGAATGGTTAACCAAGTATTTGACATAGTTTGTTCTTATCACCTTTATCTCCTATTCCATTGCTTTCATCCAATCTTTTTTAGTAGGGTGTAACTGAGCCTCTTGAATTGCATTTAGTTCCTTAGTCTCTAGACTTCTAAGTGTTGCATCTTTAATCTTAAACCAATGTTCAGACACACACTCATGGTTACTCTAAAATAATGAAGCTATTTGTGCAACCTCCTTGCCTTGCACCAAGCTTTCACTTAGATTAACAAGTTGAGGTATAATTACTTGTCCTCATTAACTTAGTCTTGTATCTAGTCTTGTATCTCATATAGAGTTGTATACATGGTATCTTGCCTCTACTTAGAAATTCATTCTTTTAAACATGGTATTTTTTTAACTTAATTTCAATTATACTTTCACCTTCATTTTCATCATTGGAGATATACCACTTTGATTATTTTAAGTATCTTGTAAAGATACAAACTTTACTCCTTATATTTAATTCTCATGCTCATAAGAATTATCATAGACATAAATGTCTGACCCAATAATCTTAAGATACTTAAAAATTAATAATAACTTATTATTACATCCACTAATTATATGGTATGAAAGTAACTTACTTAGAGACACTCAATTAAGTTGAAACACATTAACTTATAACTCATTACCCAAATGGGTAAGGTTATTTAAGCTATCATTAACCTTAACCATTTTAAATCAAGTTTTTATTCTTTCTCCCAATATTTTCATTGCTGTAGAGCATTAAGGAATAATTAACTATTGCATGATTCATGTTCCTTCACATACTTCACTGAACTAACCTTGACAAAATATTCATATCACTAGTTACAACTCAAAGTTTTTATTTTGCTATGCAGTTGACTCTCAATCATGTTCACATGATGTCTAAAGTATTGAAATGCTTTTAACTTATGAGAGATTAATTGGATTTGACCATATTGCAAATAATTGTCTTTTCTTCACTCTTTTTGGACCACGAATATTAGAATGACTTAATTGCAATAGATTATAAGCTTTGGTTTCTTTTTAAGATGATTTTCTAATTACTTTACTGCTAGGCAACATTCTTATAGTGACATTTTAAAAAAATATAAATGAATCTTAGCATCTCTTATTTTACTAGTCTATTTATTCTTTATTTATTTATAAGATTTAGCACAGCATATCAATTATAAATATCCAAAATTTAATTGCAAGCAGAATATTGGATAGAGTATTCATGTTTCATACTTGTGCATAACATAATAACACCATTTTAGAGGAAAATAAAATCATGTTCCTTGTCCCTTATCTTATGTTAATGAAGTTGTCATAGAAAGTCAACACTAAAATCCTAGATGAAAAAGAGAAATGATAAATGTTAAGCTTCATCAAACTCATGAAGTGTTTAAAATACTATATAGAATGAAGGATTGTTCTACATGCAAAACCAATTTTGCATGTTTGAATCCTTTTTATTTTATTTTATTTCTTACATTTTTTCCTACATAAAACTTTTTGTTTTTGAAAATAGTTGAAAATGTTTTGCAAAAGACTCTTAATCATTAGCTATGTGGTTTGTGGCTTTTAATTCACTTTGCTTTGACAATCATGAGCAAGGTGATCCATTGTTTGATATACACTACATTCACCTCTCCTGTTAATTTTTTATTGGCCTTCTTAAAATGTTAGTCAAATTTTCTTTTAATATGAAAGTGTTATCCTCTTATGCTTAGACTTTGAAGTCATATCAAACTTAGTCATATAAGCATTTCTAAGAATCTAGCAACTTTTAAGCACATATCCCTAAACTCTATATGATGAGTAATATCAACCCCAAAAAGAAAAATGATGTACTTTTTGCAAGTCAAAGTCACTTTTATATGTTCCCAACTCATAGGTAAAGATCTTATAATAGCCTTAGCTTTACTACTTAGTAGTAAGAATGTAATTGATTGACTTCAATTCTTTAATCATCAATCTTCTCAATTTAGCCATGTTTTTATAACCAAACTTGTGTATAAGGGCTATCTATATGTCTTAAGTAGTTAGATATGACTTACACTTATATATGAGGTTGTTAGCCATGTTACTCAATATTGTTGTGCGAGTAATTTTTTCTTTTCTAAGAGAAATTCTAGATCTCTGCCTTGCTCAGTTATATTTTCGTGTTTAAACTTTCATACGACATGGATCAATGTTTTCTTAGCATCTTGTTTCTTTTTCAGGATCTAAGAATCTTGTGGTGCCAAATTTTTTAATTAACACCCTCTAACTTGTTATTCCTATCAAATTAGACAATGATATTTTAATAGTCATAATAATAATAATTTAATTCTTACATAGGCTTAGCATAGATTGACTACATATACATAATGCTACTTATATATTTATAATAAACTTTGATTGTGCTAATAATGATATTATGAGGTTTATGGTCCAAAGTTTACCTTTGGTACACTTCCATCGCATGTATTTTAAGAACGTCGTTATCTTTCTATTAAATTCATTTGCCAATACTATTTAAGCTACAGTTCTTTGGATGAGCCTTTAGGCTATTAATATAAGAACTCTTACTTAATGGAGTATTTTTCCTCCTTTTATTTATTTAATACAACGTACTTGTAAATTATGTTTGTATCAAACATACACTAAAAACCTCACTATAAAGATGTTTATCATCCTTAAAGATTTTCTCTTTGGCACCAATTGTCTAAGGTGATTACAAGCCTATTTCCAATTGGAAGGGTCACTATAATATATTTTGGAAAACATGTCTTATATGTTTAATCAATATCTTATAATTAATTTTCTATTCGTGTGCATTATGCATAAAGCATTTTTATATTTCTTATATATGAAAATGATAAATTAAAGTGACTCATTAACATTCATAATAACATAATATTTTGCACAAAACTTAATTTCTAATGCACATTGATTAAAGGACTAATTTTTTAATTTAATTTGATTCTCTAAATTTTTCCCTGAGGTCCTCAATGATTAATGCTTACTAAACATTATCTAAGAGTTAGTTGATCAAACCTAAAACCTATAAGAAATAATGAAATTCAATCATTCACATCTTTAGATTAATCCAAATACTTCACATTCTTAGAATTGTTTTACTAAGAATTTTTTCAATGTATTTATATGCGTCCATATTATAAATATGGAATATCCCTAGGTCCATAATCACTCATTTAGGGGAAATAAAATTTAATAATTCATAATTTTAATTTTTGTAAACATTTTAAATGCATAAAATCATCATTTTAAGGCCAAAATTATATTGAAAAATGACCAATAATAGCTTAAATATAGATAGCTTATATACCATATTGAAGCTCTCAAGTTTAGGAATTTTTAGAGTGAAAAAAAACCTCTAAATCCCTTGCATGTGCCCCTATGCACCTACTTTCTCTCCCCTCCCTCTCTCTCTATTTCAAAAAATTTAACAAAGAAAAAGTAAAAGGGAAGGAGGCTTCCATACTGTCATTTTAGGGGTTACTTTTAGCTGGTTTTTGACTTAGATACAATAGCTGAGTCGTGACCCTTTAATTTTTTTTTAAAAAATTTTAGGGTCACGCCTCAACCCCATTTAAAAAAAAATATGTTTTTTTATGGATCACGCCCATATTTATTTTTAAAGATATTAAAAATTCAACCATAAAAATGTAAAGATATTAAAAGTGTAATTTGTTATTGAAAACAATAAATAAGTAATTTAAAGTTTAAAATTTAATAATTAATATTGGTGTTAAAAAATTTAAGAAATAAATAAATAAGATAAATAATATTAAAATAATAAAAATTATAACTATTATATTAAATATATATAATATATTTCTCATGTAATTGCACAGGTATATTTTTTAAAAAATTGTTGGGAGTAATAAGTTATAGAACGAAAATATTAATAAGAGAAAAAAATTATTTGGCAACAAAATCATGAAACTAAACAAAAATATTGATAAGAGATAAAAAATTATTTGTCATCAAAATTATAAAATGAAAGTTAATTGAGAAAGTAAAATTTTTTAAAATTATATAAATAAGTAAAAGTATTAAAAATTTAAATGAAAAATTAATCAGAATTAACTGCTGAACTCAATATTAAAATAAAGTAATTATAATATGTTATCATTATCTAAAAAATAAAATTACGAGTACAAAAAAAAGATAGAACGTTCAAAAGAAATGGCTCCCAGTGCCACATCTAGTCCGTGGTCTTAATCGTCGACCGTGTCATGGAGAAGGATGTTGTTCTTCTTCTGTCTCTTCTACCCCCGACTCCTGCTCAACTTCTTCTTCATTATCGCCATCATTTTCATCTGCTTCGTTATTATTGTTTCCTTCTTCTTCTACCTATTGGTAGGTTACGGGATTAAGATTCAATTGAGGTGACTGAATTGGAGGAATAGACTGATCTGATGTGATATATCTCATCTATTATGATCTAACGTGTACAGATGACCCAGAAACAAATCTAAAAGCAGACATTGTTTGCTCGGAGAATAGGGGTGTAAAAGGGACGGAACCGCCTAGCATATAACATGAAGAACTGACATCCTTGAAATCAGGAAAATATACTGGTGGCGTGGAAGAAGATGGACCTGCTGTATCATGGTGTACTTGTGATTGTGTTGTTGGAAAAGAAGATGATTCAGCAACAATAGGAGGGTCTTGCATCTTTGTTGAGGTATAAAAAGAAAAACTAGGCATCATAGATGTAGTACCAACATTAGAAGTAGTATCACAATAAGGCCGATCGTCCACTATTGGTACTCTAGTAGACATAAATCCATGAGCTTTCTTTGTCGTGCGAGTAGGAGGAAGTTGTGGTCTAGGCAACTGATGTGCAGAAGGAGTAGCCTGAGAAATCGTTATATCTTGATGCTCGCCAAGTGCATCGAGGATGCTAGTACAATCAGTAACAAGTATGCGACCTAACAGTGAATGGTCGTCCATAGCAAGTACTCGCAAGCGATCAGCTACATCAGCCTAAAAAATAAAAATTAAGAGTTATATTGATTTGAAATTAAAAAAAAAATTATAAGATAATTGTGCTAGACTTTAAAAGTTACCACAAAACCCTAGGCACCGCTGATAAGATGGATCCATCGTCGGGTAACTCTCCAATACCATTTCATATATTCTAAAGAGCGATCTAGGGGCTCTAATGATATCGGTGTAAGTGACAAAGTATTTTGCCAATTCCACTAAGCTTGCATAAAATTCTCATGTTCTTTTTGTCAATCCAAATGAGTCTTGCATTTAAGCGTCAGTGTATGAACCTCTTCTAAATTATAAGAAGCATAAGATATGGGCTGCATTCGACCCAACTGTTGGAGAACACGATCTGCATGATGCCATTCTACAATATGAAAGCAAATAAGTGGCACAGATGCTAGCCAAATATCCAAAGAGACTAGACAATAGTCAGGTATCAATTGACATATATCATCTGCATCGTATGGACGCCATATAATATGCAAATAATGAAATAACAAGCGTAATAGTATACTAGCATTAAAGTAATCATGCAACAAACTCAGATATAGTGTCTTAGACCTCGTCAGCTCTCATCTGATCTAGCAATACTCTGCAATGCCGTATTGCTAATCTTCTTGGACAAGGATGTTGACCCACACACCTCCACCTATGAGATGTAAAAGGAAATCATTGTTAATTTTGAATTATACAAGCAACATAAATCATACAATAAGCTTTCAACTCGAATTATCATTCATACCTATAAGCAAGTGGAGGGAGCACATCATATACATCAAGCTGAAGATTTGGAGGTGGGGGCCTCTCGGGGGCTAGCCTAGGAAATCGATCCCAAGCTCATAAGTGAAGTAATATCAAACAACCACCGATATTAACTTCCTTGTAATCAGTGGCATTGAATAACTCTCTATAGAGGTATGTTAGCACTGCAGAGCTCCAACTACACTAACCTGCTACCTAGAGGTCTTGAAGAAATGTTAGTACATAAGAGGAACTTTATATCCCGACTTGTCTAGCATAAGAACACCACCTATGAGACGTAAAATGTAGGCACGAGTGAAGTGCAATATGTCATTGTCATTTGCATTCTCTAGAAGTGCCTTAAATTGGTTAGCGAGCTAAGTAATGTTAAGTCTCTGACCATCAAACTCCTCCTCTGGTGGCGCTACCCCAAGGAGAATCTCACAAATACCTCGCCAGTCGAAGTTCAGTGAACCAGTGATTGGAAGACCCGTCATGGGAAGACCTAATTGCACTGCTACATCTTGGAGTGTAATGGTACACTTGCCCTGAGTAGTGTGAAAAGTATATGTCTCTGGCCACCATCATTCGACGAGCGCTGAAATAAGGGAAGGGTCAAAGTCAAGTACTGCAAGATAAGACACCCCGTAGAAGCCAGCAGCTCTAAGATGTGGCACTATAGCTACTGGAGGAGACTCTAATCGTGGACCGTGCGCAACTCAACGTAGTCGAAAAATACGATCTGCTTGTTAGAGGAAAAAATGTGAACCATTATGCATGATATGACAACCACAAGGGAAAAAATTAATTTCTACAGATGCACAATAACGTATCTTACTCAACCACACCGCGTGAGAGACGTGTCTAGTCTGGAAATACAACAATGACTCGTCCTTTGGACTTAGATGAACAACAGGCCTCGGTTCTGACATAATATTATCGTACAAAACTGTAAAACATAATATTTAGTTAAAATATAAAGCAATTAGGCACACAACAATGTAATTTTCTATTGCATAAAATAGGTCTGATACAACAATGAACTAAATAGCATATAGAATCAAAACAATGTTAATTAAATAGTGCAAAACAACATAGTTGATAATAATACAAAAACAAAAATATTGGAATATACTTTAGATAGTCTATAGTAGTACGCTAAATAATACATTAACACACTCTAACAGAACAATGAAACTATGGGTGTGGGGGGCAACGTGATGGACAAGTTGTGCAGTTATGACCCGCCTGTCTACCCTACGCACATCACGACAAATCTCTTAGAGCTTCTCGCCAATCCATTTCATTTCGTATTCGACTTGACTTTAGACGACTTTTTTCACATTTCATTGTAGGATCTGGAATAAGTGTTGGGCCTCATACTTGGAGCCAATATACTTCACCACTAATTGGGCGAAATTCAATCTCATAAGCCTTCAAAATAGTCTCCAACCGAAATACTTCATCAATATATTGTACATAGTCTACTCGAATATGCGCACAGACTGCTAAGACATGCTAGCAGAGATATTTCAAAGCCTAAAATTTACTATAATCACATGTTCGAGCTATTAAGTTAACTTTATAGGATCGCCCAAATTGTTGATTAGTTGGATCGTATGGCTCCTCCACCTCAAACGTGACCCTCGTCTATCAAATCCACAGACTGTGCAGGCTTATGCTCTTCGAGTTCTGGTTACTAACTTTAATCTGATATCCTCAGATATAGTTTCTCCTACTTCAAGTTGTGCAGTTGCCTTTTCAGCTCACTGGACCCAATACTTAGTTAACTGGTAGAATGTTGCTCGAACCAACCCAAGCACTGGTAAGAACCTAACCCCTTTAAAAACTGTATTTATACTTTCTGCTAAATTCGTTGTCATGTGCCCCCAACGCTTACCATCAACATCATACGCCCGACACTATTGACCCTTGGGTATTTTGTCAATTCAATTAGCAGCATGCGAGTCAAGTCGACGTATATGAGCTAGTCCTTCATTAACTTTATACTACTCATACAAATAACCTATAGATAGATAGATAGTAAAATTAATATTTTGTATAAAATTCTAATCATGAAATTGAAAAAATTCGTATAAGGTTAAGTGATAGCAGTTTTTACCAATTGTAGTATATAATTTTTTCAGCCATTGTATTCTAAATTTTTTGTTGATATTGTTAGCTAAATATCGAAGGCAAAACACATGATGAGCTTGCGGAGGCTACCACCCAATGTTTTGATTGGCCATAGTTGCCAAGATACTAGCGTGACGGTCAGAAATCAAGTAAAGCCCATCTTTATCTTTTACTACGTGTGTTCGGAGGTTAAATAAGAACTATGCTCATGCCTCATATATTTTTCCCTCTATTACAGCAAATGCAAGTAGGATAATGTTTCTCTCGACATCTTGTGTACTTGTGATTAAAATTATTCCTTTATATTTCCCATAGAGAAAGGTCTCGTCTATTTGGACTATAGGCTTCAAGTAGCTGAACGCCTTGATGCACGACCTAAATGTCCAAAATACCCGATGAAACATGATCGACTCACCATTAGCTATACTAGTCGGTATATGTTATTTATGCATGAAGTCATAGTACGAGTTAAGCATAAAATATTGAACAGCAACTAGCCACTTGGGTAATAAAGCATCGGACTGCTCTCAATTTCTAAATGCATGTGAGATGGCTCGATGTTTTTCCTTCCAAGCCTTCTTGTATGTGACATTGTACCCAAATATAGAATGGACTCACTCAATGACCTCTTTAATGGACACACCAAGATTTTCAGTCACCATCGATATAATATATACTGAAATGACATCAGAATCTAATTTTGGGTGATCTTGTGACAATGATGCTAAAACATATGTATGGGGCCCATTGTATTTTGTTATCTCCCAAAGATTTTTCTTCTTTCTATAACAAGCTCTGACCTTCCATTTGCAGGATCCCTTTTTATATTGAACACACCGATATTTTTTGTACTTTTTTAAAGAATGGTACACCTTAAAAGTATGATGTGCACGTACTGAGTATATCTTTAATGCCCAACGAAAAGATTGCTGATCATTATATAGCATGCTTACATATAACTCTTGGTCATCATTTGTGTTTACTGCTGCATCTTCCACTTCAGCATAATCTGGAATCCGCGCACCATCTGCATCTATCTATTCAAGAAATGTAACCGTTGAGTCAGCATAAATGTTAATGGGGGCTACTAGATCAATGATGGCATGCATGCAATCGGTATCTTTATTATCATCTGTATTACCACCATCATTGCAATCATAAGAAGCAGCATCATATTCATCATCTTTCTCGAAGTCATCTATTATATCATTTGTCTTATCTGGATGAGAAATAGCGCCACTAATTGATGCATGTGTCAAACTTGGTTGGACAATACTATTGACATGCAAATGAGATAAACTTGGTTAAGCCGTATAGTCCCTTAAACTAATAGGAGAATACTGATTATCTGTGATGTTGGCATGGCTGGAGGATGGGAGTGGGTCTGCTACATATTCAACTGTAGCCTGAGTTGTCGCATTCACTTCTATTTCCTTTGACACTGTTTTTGCATATAATTCAATTAAACCAAGTTGTGATGGAAATTTTGCATTTGCTATCCACATTGCTTGGACATTGGTATCCCTCTTTAACTTACATGCTCGGTACTTTGTGGGCCTTAATGACATTGGATGCCTATATACTAATTCAGATACATATTGATCTGAATCTAACTGTAACTGGTCTGCAACCTCTTGTTTCAACCTTTCTAATGAAATGTCATTGTCGACACTTATTACATCAATTATATCTGCAATAAACGTTGCATCTTCTTCGGTTTCGCATATTTATCCATTTGAATATAAGCATATAATTTCTTTCTCGTTGTTCATTTCGCTCAACTGTGCAATATTGTCACCAATACCCAAAACATTATATAACATTTATAAACAACTACAATCCTTTATCCAACTGATATATTTTTTCCATTACCAATTAATATAATTCTAACAAATCCTATTCTTTTACAATATTTATTCGCTATATTTTTTCATTTAACAGTTAAATATTTTTTATGTCTTTGAAATCTTTTATTCTAATAATTTTGTTCATCAAATTTTATCATATTTTACTATAATGTCATCCAATATTAATAATTTATTTAAAGATACTATTTTCATTCTATTATATTTTTTATTTTGTTTATGTTACAATTTTATCATATATTACTTTTATAATTATACTAATTTTTTTTATTTCTGTTACTATGTTTTTTACTTAGATTATAAAAATTTATTCATTATTCTATTT
The DNA here is from genome assembly GCA_026724425.1 of Erythrophleum ivorense. NCBI lineage: Eukaryota > Viridiplantae > Streptophyta > Magnoliopsida > Fabales > Fabaceae > Erythrophleum > Erythrophleum ivorense. The sequence goes on from JAIUCV010000392.1 coordinate 258,708, forward strand.
TTATAGTGTTATATCTTTTGTTATTTTTTACGTATTATTCTTTTATAATATTTTTTCATTATTTAATTCTTTTCTAATATATTGTTCACAATTTTTTTTATTTCGTCTAACAACTTTAAATAATATTTTCATAAATTTCAACAACTTTTGATCAATTTTTTATTATTTTTTATTATCATTACATTATTAGATCTTTTTATTTTTATACACTAAATTTTTGGGTTTTTGACTCACATATTATACTATTTACAATTTTCTATAATTCTTTTGTATTCTTTTCATCTAATATTTACATAGCATTTTTATAAAAGAATTTGTTCAATATATTATCTCTTACCTACAATTTTTATTTAGCATTTTTTTCTTTTTTCTTTTTATATTTTTTTGCTAATATTTATTATCACATCATACAATAGACAATTTTTTTTTAATTTTTTTTCATATATTTTTTTACTTAACATTTTATTTTATTTTTTTTATACACAAACATTAACCACTTCTTTTTTTTTGTATCTTTACAAAAGTCCTAATTTTACGTATAATGTAACTTCATTTTAATAAAAGAATTTATTTCTTTTACATGTATACTCAAATCACTAATAATACATTTATTTTTTAAATTTAAAATTCAGACACAATATTAAATAATTTCATTCAGAGCTATATTTAAATCACTAACAAAATATATTTTTTAAATTTAACAAATAATTACAAATAATCATATTTTTTTATACGTAAAATATACCAGTACTTTTTTTTCCTTCAGATCCTCTTTGTTGAAAAATATAGCTATTGTGATGGAGTGTTCTACTGGATCTCTTCCTTCTTCTTTTAATCAAAAATATAAAAGATATAAATGGCAAATATAAGAGGATAGATGATGTAGATGAAGAAAATAAAAATTTTGAAGAAGCAGAAGAAGAAGAAGAAGAAGAAGAAAATGGTGAGACAATATGGGGACGAAGGGAGAAAATAAGCCTTTAAAAAAGAAGAGGAAGAATAAGAAAATCAAGGATATAGGAAAACGTATTTTATAAACCACTTAAAATCATCCATGTGGCAACACAATCTCCATATACCCTATACCTTGCTGCCACGTGTCTCACTCTATCTATATGTCAGGGTCAAATTTTGAATTTGACCCTGACACATGGCACAAAGGTCACGCCTCATTTATAATTTTTTTTTTTAAAAATGGGTCACGCCTCAGCATGAGGCGTGACCCATTTAAAAAAAAATAATAACTTAATGCATCCGGCAAAATAAGATGTTAAATGATGTGTACGAATAATTAAAAAGTACTACTGTTGTACCTGAGTCAAAAACCCTACTTTTAGCTATGAGGTTTTTGCTATCCTTTTATTCTCGCCTTCCTTTTTTTGTTGGTGTTTCAAGTCAAATGAAGGTTAAGGTGGCATACACACGCTATCCTTGGGAGTGTCCAAGACACTTTGTATTCAACATTTAAATTTTGTAATTTTTTCTTAAAATTACAAAAATGCCATTCCATAGGGTCAATTTCGTAACCTTGTATCTCTCTTGCTTTAACTTCAATTCAAGCACATTAGGTATTATTGGAAAGCTTGAAAGGAGAGCTTTCCAATAGTACATGGATTGCATAGATTCATGGTCTAATCAAGAAGTCACAAGCCTTGAAATTTGATTAGTGAGCTATTGTTTCCAAAAAAAAAAAAAGATTTAGACCCCCAGTTTTGAATTGTCGTATCTCTCTCGATATTTATCCATTTGAGGCAAATTTGGGAGCATTAGAAAGCTTATTCAACAAGCTTTCCAACTATATATGGCTTCACCAAGTTGTTGCCTGTGGTGAGAATGCCAAGCCTTGAAAATTGGCAATTTCAACACCACTTTTTCCAAATCTTGATGCTTCAATTTCTCTCTTATGTTTTATGCATTTTTACCATTTTTTTCTAACACAACATCCTCACTATTATATTCTTCAATTAATGTGAGATTTAGTCCTCAATTTGTCTCTAGTAGATTATGCCATTAAAAGGGCTTTTAGGTTCAAAATCATGATTTCATGCTTTTCAAACCATAAACAAGAAAAATGCACAAAATTAATCAAACAAAAAACATATAAAGACATGTGAAGGTAGTAGATCCCTGCCTAAGCTAGCTTTGATGCCAATGAAAGAAATTAAATTTGTATTTTAAGTTAGATTCAAGTACTTACCTAGATGTAGCATAAATCTAGATCTTGTTTAGGTCTTGTGCCCCACACATTTTAGACCAAATCACCAAATGGGATTGAATCTTGTTTTCATGGCTGATGCACCATACTAGAGAGAATGAGAGGAGTTTCTCACATGTTATATCCCCCAAATCAGATAACTCCCTTAAATTTAAATTAATTAATAATTTGAATTTAATAACCAACCCCTTTTATTTGAATTTCAAAATCAAATTCAAAATTCAACTAATAATTTTAAGAATTAATTAATCAAGTAATCACTAATTAATTAATTAAATTTTCTCTCACAAGAAATTGGGTTGGATCAACTCATTAGAGAGGCCCCATTTTCCAACAAATAAGAATGTAAAAAAAAATTTGAAACTCCTAATAATCCCAATTTAGTTTTTGAATTTTAGTTTAAAATAAAAAATTCTTGGTTTTCCAAACTTAGCAATGTTGACTTAAAGATTCCAAAACACTCACTAAGAATCATTTTAAAAATTACAAATACATAAGAAAGAAATATGCAAACTTCTAGAGATCTTAACATTGTCTCTATCTTATAGTTCCTTTTATAAACTATCACTCTTCTCAGACTTTAAAAGAATTTCACAATAGAAATAGAACATTCACCCATGGAATTGAGGGTCATTTGGTAAACTTAATGTAAAAATAATCCCTTTGCATAATTTTTGTACAATTTTTATTATATTATTATAATTATTATTTAACAATATCTTGTCACTTTTTTAAAGTAAAGATATAAAAGGTTATTTTTATTTTCAAAATCACTTTTTTCATTTCATTCGTTATTGTATTTTTATATTTTACATACAAAATGAGTCCAAAATTTATGTTTACTAAGTTATTTTAAGCTTTTTAACTACTTTTAAATATTTAATCACTATCTTAACTCTAGATGTGCCAGGAATAGGCTACCCAATACTGGTAACTATTTCTTCACGGTGGTGGCAATCATTTTTCTAACCCACTAGTAGCCTTCTCAATGTGTGTATAACAAGTGAGTGACAAAAGAAGCGATCACGTAAAGTAAACCAAAATATGGCATTTAATTTTTGAAGACAGATTGAAATAATATGTGTTTTTGAAAGACTAGTAAGTCCATCGATTTAGTCAAATTAACATACAGAAAAAAAAGAAAGTGCTTAATGAATCTCACCAATATTCCACTATAATTTTATTGACTTAGGATATTCTAAAATGTAAAATTTATAAAGTATTAAGTGTGCGAGAGAGATTGTAACACAAAAAATAGTAGTATGTATCGAGTTTCTTTTATAACTTTCTATATACTCTCTTTTTTCTTTTTTATTTTAACGATAGCTTACAAGTTTTATACTTCAAAATAATATAAATACAATTTTATTTATTACATTTTATTCGGCACACTTAACCATTGTATATATATATATATATATATATATATATATATAATACTTAACACGATTCACGTCCAACGTAGAAAATAGTGGGCTTCTTGGGTTCAATAATATCCACGGTCCCTTGTAACATCTCAGCCACTTTTCCCATGGTTGGCCTCATCTCAGGCTTTTCTTGAAGGCACCACATCGCTGTCTGCACGGTTCGATTAACCATGTCGAAATGCGTCCTAACATTGTAACAATGCCTAATCTGACGGTCCAGAATGTCCTCCATTTTCTTCTCTTTAAACATCTTATCAAATACCCACCCAGGAAGGTACCATTCCTCACTGCACACTAATGACCCTTGAACCTCAAAGTTCCTAACCCCACTCACAAGTTCAAGTAACACCATTCCAAAGCTGTACACGTCAGCTTTGGAGGTGATTGGATCGGCTAAAATCCATTCCGGAGCCACATAACCCGGTGTCCCTCGTAACCGGGATTTGGATGCCATATCCATCTTCTTCTTCAATTTTGACAATCCGAAATCTTAGGACAAAAATCTTCCCCCAATAGTATGTTCTCAGGCTTGATATCACAGTGTAAAACCCATTCCAAACACTCCTCATGCAAATATGCAATTGCTCTGGCTACTCCAATCGCAATCCTGCACCTTACATTCCAATCAAGAAATGGTTTCTCTTGGATATTAGGATCCGTGTTTGGACCCGAATTTGGAACCTGTTCTTCATCTCCATCATCGTCCTTAATTGATTCGACCTGGCATGGACGGAAGAGGAACTTGTCCAATGACCCACCAGCGATATACTCGTAGATTACGATTCTTCGGTCTTTTTCAGTACAGAAACCCCACAAGCGAACCAAATTGAGTTGATGCATTCTGGCAACGATGGTGACCTTTGCCCAGAACTCAGCGTCACCGGCGGTGACATTCTTCAAGCACTTGACGGCGACAACACGGTGGTCCGGCAGCTCCCCTCGGTAGACATCGCCAAAGTCGCCTCTCCCGATGAGATCAGAGAAGTCATTGGTGGCTGCTTTGACCTCAGAATATGTGAACCGTTTTGGACCACCGGCATGAAGACCAACGCCGACCCTGGTAGCCATGTCCCTGTACTTGATGTACCTCGGCACAAAAGACCAAAAGAAAGCCAACCCAGAAATGAGCTCAGCGGCGAAAAGGGTACATATGATGATGATAATATTTCTGGTTTTGGTGTTTGAATCTTTTGGTGGAAATGGCAGGCTGATATTCACAGGGCATGTCGTTTGCAGTAACTGGGTCATTCCATTGAAATTGGATGCCTCAGATTCAGATACAATGCACTTTCAGTACCTGGAGACCAGTACCCATATAGAAGATTATCCACGACAGTAACACAAGAACCTGTACCATCATATTTGAAGCTGAAGGCAAGACAGCTTGAGTTTTCACTGCATTGAGATTCACAAACCGAGAAGTTTCTTGCTCAAAATCCCAGGTTGGGTTGGCTTGTGAAATTTACATAATCAAGCCGAAGAAACTTGGTCCTATTTGATAGTTCAATTTTCCTTTTGCAACCTTCTTCTCGAATTCTTCCAGTTTGAACCGGTTTGAACCCAGATTGGCAAACACAGTCAGTGCCGTTTTTCAAACCCATTTTGGGTACACAAAAAGCATTATCCCCACATGTGCCTATGATTTTGCACAGTTGATGAATCGCCATCCAAACCACAGTCCACTGATCATCGTTCTGCTTCCCTGGGTTGAAACTGTAGACTCTGAGATTCCCATCATCGTCAAGAACCAGCTTACGAAACCTGTGATCGCCGTGATCAGAAGTAAGGAACGCTTTATTCCCCATGTTCATTCTCCCATACTCGTCCATGTTTTATAACCGACTATCATCGTAGTATGAAGCAGAGGAGGAGGTGAGAATTAAAGTGGTAGAATTTATGAATTTGAATCTCCCGTTACTAGATTGAAGAACAATCCCAGTGACATTTTGGTTAGGCAAAATGGTATTTGTGGGGTTTTAAAAGCTTTCCCAGTTCCCAAAAACCAGATTTCCATCGTCGCGAAGAGTGAGCTTCGTAGAATTGGAAGAAGCAAAGGAAGCACTATTTTTTACGAAAGGGATATTGTTGAGAAGAAGCTCACCTTTGGAGTTGATGAGCAGTGAAGCAGAGTGGTTAACGGGAGAGTTGGGATTGGCAGACCAAACGACGGCGTTTTGAGAAGCTTTGGAGAACTAAACAGAGAAGATGAAGCTGTTTGCCAGAGTGCGTATGAACCCGGCGGTGAAGTTAGAGTTGGGGGAGATAAGGGTGCGGTGCTGGTTTGGGAGCCATGGAGAATCAGAGATGGTGAAGGATTTTAGTTGTTGAGAAACAGAGGGTTGAAATTAGAACAGGAAGAAGAAGAAGATGAAGGGAAGAAGTAGAAGTACAGAGCCATGGTTTGGTTTCTTTGTTCTCTCTGCTTGGAACTGGGATATCCGCTTGGGTCCTATTTATGGTGCTTCCTCCCTATTTTAATCCTTCTACTTCATTTATTTAAATATAATTCAATTAGTTTTGTATCGGTGAAAGAAGAAAATAATTGATTATTATAAAACAATTGAAGCAGCATGGAAGAGGTTAAATTTTAGGATAAAAAACACTCTTCTCTCCTAAAAAATGGTAAGGTATAAATTATATTGTCATTTTTTCTATTTAAAAGTTTTTCTTGACTTGCGTGACAATTTTTTCTTATCAACATTCCATCTTTAATGGTTCAAAAGGTCAAGAAGTAAAATTTACTTTTACTTTATTTATCAACGTCAATGCAGTCAATGCAATCATGGATTAAAAGACATAAAGTTATGATTTGGAAAAGAAAATGACTCCAATATTAGAGGAATGTAAGGAATGGTAAAATATATGACCATACAAAATGATTTAAAGTAGAGAAATGAAATGTTTAAAAAATGAATATGATGTAACAAAATAGGGGAATGCCCTAATTAATTCTAAAAATAAAATTTTTCCTTTTGAAAAAATGCATAATTGATATGAATAAAAGATTTTGTTTTGAGTTAGGCTTTTGCTATAGTTTCATTCTTTTTTTTTTTTTGAAATCATTCTTCATAATAAAATTTGCCCCAAATATTTTTAAATAAGTTAAACTTCAGTAAGGACTTTTGATACTTATAAAGTGGTCTTGGTGAATAAATTTATGAAATAAACTAATATTAGGCTTAAAATTATCATCTCCTTGTCAAATCTTCAATTAGTTTTCCTTGTCTATTTCTCTAATATGATTTTATATCGAAATTCACTTAACAAGAAAGGATGCCCAAGGTTGTAATGTGGTCTAATAAACAAAATTGTGACATAAAAAAGACAAAAAGAAAGATGTAGAAGCCCAAATATTTATGTAGGGTCGTAATGAGAATTTTTCTTTGATAGCCACATAGTCTTGGTAGGATTTTCTTTTTGGAGGACCTTTTTTCATTCTTCCATTCAATTCTTGTTTAACAGAATTCTCTATTTGAAGGATTTTTCTTTTTTGATTGCATGTTGAGATAGAACTCTTTTTTTAAAAAAATTTCTCTTTCAAACTTTTATTCAATAAGAGCTTTCTCTTTGAGGATTTTTCCCTTATTTTTCCTTTTTTTTTCTACCTTCTTCTAATGTTGTTTCTTTAACATTTTGCTTTTTTCTTTTCCCTTTTTGAGAGGACTTATTTTAATGCCAAGATTGCTCTCTTATATTGAATTTTCATTATTTCTTAGGTTTAATTCATATTAGGTATTTGAAAGATTTTGCAAACTCATAATGATTGGTAAAAGTTAAGCTTTGTTAGGATAATTGAAAAAATTTAACCCTCTCTTGGCATTTAAATCTTTAGTAGGAAAACCTATTAAAAACTACCCATCTTAGGTGTTAATTGATTATGGGTGAAAGAAATAGATGTAACTCCTAGCTCAATTGAAGTGATGAGGGATAACTCCTTTGTGTTTAGGAAGATAAATAGTGCCTTGTATTATAGGTATAGCTTGCTTGTTGAACATGTATTATATATCCTTGATTTTTTTTAAAATTAGGATTTATCATTAGGTTCATATTTTATTCTTTTTTGACATAACTGTAGTTTTCATAAGGAATGCCATAAGATTTTTTTTGGGTAGCGGAGACGTTCAGCTTTGACCTATTCCTCTTACTCTAGTAAAAACTCCTTTGGAGTCTTATTTTTCTACCATCATTAGTGATGTTTGTCAACATAATAAGTGAAATGAAAGGATGCATAAGAGTGAAACAAAAACGCATGACTATTGCATTGATAAAGTTAAATAAAGTAAGGTCTATAATCAACTTCTACTAGCCTTAAACTTCAAATAGATAGAATGGTGTTGACAAAATAAGCATTATCTAATGAAGAAAAGATAAGAAGTTCCTAAAAAATCTTATCTTTATAAGATTGTTTCTTGTTACCTTATAATTCAACATGGCCTCAACCCCTTACCCTTAGCTTATGTCAATCACTTCACTTAATGGACCATGACTTACTTTTCATTTTGGCGGCTTGTAAATGAATTTATTTTTAGATTTAGACATTGCCTTAACCTAACTTTTCTCATTACAAAAGGACTAAGATTTCTACATTTGATGAATTCAAAGATTTTTTAACATGAAATGAATAGGCATGAATGCAATTCTATGGTGTTGTTTGAATTAAGAGGGGCATTGGTTTTGTCATAATGATAAAGGAATGTTGGGTCTTTTGATTTCTTAAGTGAACATAATAGTTCACATAGAAAATCATAGTTGACATTTGATATAAAAGGAAATTTAGATCTTTACATGCATAGTGCCATGTTTTTAACACATATATTAGTCATCCTTCATTTTTCTCAATTGCTTATTGCATGTAGAAAAAGTGAAGTTGATTAATGTCTTTAGGCATGTTGAAAAGTGTTAACATATAACTTATAGTGACACTTTGAAAACCTAATAATTGATAAAGTTAACACATAATATTGTTATATAATGAAAAGAACACAATATTTCTGATGGTATATTCAATGGATCAATTATGCGTTTAGCTTCTTTAAATGCATTTGTAAATCTAGGGATGACAACATTGGCTAAGAGAACTAACTTCTTGAATCAATCCATCTACTTTTCCTTTTCTATTGTTTGTTCATAGTGGAAGGTCTCTTAAATTTTTGTGACTTTAACTTGTTGATTGAGTTGTCTTATTAAGTTCTAAATTGTTGCCATGTCACTGCCACTAACTATAGCTAACTTGTTCATCCTTCTTTCTAATTGCTTAGTCAATATATTAATTTCTCGTCGAAGCTCATTAGGAGACTTGGGTTTTTATATTTGTTTTTCAAGTTTTTCATTCTCTTAAGCATGATGATTTTTTAATTGATTTTGTTTTGCATGATGAGAAGGAGGAGGCTAATTATGGAGATTCAACTAAAGTTGCTATTGCTTAAAACCTCATTAATGAATCCTTAGCAAATCTCAACAAGGCTTTTCACTCTAAGTTTGATAAAGTAATTAATTAGGATTCAATGATAAGACCTTATTTTTGGCCATGGTTATTTTAGGGGATTTTATGAAAAAAAAGGCATCCATTTAACAAAAGAAAAGGTGGACCAAACCTCTTGAATAAAATTATCATCTTATGACATGTATGAATGGATGTGCATGCATGTCATAGATAGATCCTACTATTTGACATACTTATATATTTATTTATTAGTAATTCAATCTACTAATTTTTGAATAACATTTAACAACTTTTTTCAAGAATTGCACCTAAACAAAAATTTCATGTATAGCAAAACTTGATTTTGAATTCATCAAACACCATCAATTGCAAAATTACAAAATAACAACACAAATTTGGTTTGTGTTAGTATCTTGTCATATTTCATTTCTATTTCAATTAATAGATCCATCACAACATTTTTTATATATATTGTCAAGATAGTTAATTTTTCTAGAAGCAAATGGCATTGCTGCCCTTTTTTATTTTAAAACAGCTCAAATTCTTAATTTGTTTATTTATGCTTTGTTGCCAATAGCTAGATGCATTTCTTATAATTAATCATAAACAAAGAATAAGCCAAGGCATGGACAACTAGATTTGTGGTTACTCTTATATAATATAAATTTAGGCAATAGGAGTTGAAAACATTCTCCATCAAGGTTTCTTCCATATTCAAGAAGAGATAGCAAGAAGCTTCATATTGTTATTACTAGTTTTTGCATTTACTGCCCACTAAGTTCTTATAGCAAATGCTAATGCCTTGGTGCTAACAATCTATGTTTTTGGTGATTCGAGGGTAGATGCTAGAAATAACAATCATCTAAATACTTTAGCAAAGGCGAATGAATGGCCTTATGGTGTTGATCTTGATAATATTCGTGGTCGATTCACTAATGGCAAAAATGGGGTAGATTTTAGTGGTGAGTTTGCTAAAAGATGCATAAAATGATAATTTCACGGATATTCCTATCTTGACAATTTACTAATTAAAATAAAGAAAAAAATTTAAAAAAGAATTTTGAGATGCATTTAATGTTGAAAAATTTAGTCTCTTGAAAGGTTGCGTTCTCTATCAAATTTTCTAATACAAGACCACTAACTCAATGATTTTTCATTTAATTATTTATATTATTAATATATTATTAATTTTTTTTACTTTTTCATATAATTAATTAAATAGTTAATATGACATTTATGATTCTTGTCATGTTCTTTACAATTATTTTTTTAGGCTTGCCGATGACTTCTGCATATTTGAACCTCTTTGAACCTAAAAGAAGCCAAATAATCACATGAATAAATTATGGATCAAGCTCATGTGGAATCTTAGACACACTTGGAGCAGTAAAAGATTAAATCTTCTTAAAATTTTTCATTTTGTAGCTTTTTTTTTGTGCTTTTAGAAATTTCTATTTCAAAATTACATTATATCAATCATTTAGTTTCTCATTTCACCATTTTATGTTAAAGGGAGAATGTTTGCCTCTTAAGAAGCAAATTGAATACTTCATGACAACAGCGACGATAGATCTTCCAAAAGCGATAAAGAGTCCACAAGATTTGAAACGTCACTTAGATAAATCTATATTGTAACATTCGAGTTTTCGTAGAAACAAGGACTCAAGGTTTTAGAACTTGTTTAAGCCTTTTGGCTATAGCCAGGATGCTATCTCACTATAGCGAGGATGCTAGTTCGCTATAGTAATTTTGGGGCCATACAAAATCCAAGAAACTTCCCACAATAGCACCAGCTGTAATGAGAATAGTTGGGAAGCTCTGGCAATAGCGATAGGTGTCTCTTGCTATGGCGAAACCTACTTAAGAAAACACCAATGAGGAATTTTTAAATGGAAAGATTAAATTGCTTAGGACTCTCAGAGGCCATAAAACCCTAAGAACCCCTAGGATGATTTAAAATCCATCTGGTGAATGATTTTGGCAAAAGGTTGACCTGAACTTTGACCAAATGGTTCGAGAATCTAAATTTCATGATGGAAGAGACAAATTTCGAAAAGGAGTTGAAATGAGCCCAATGAGATAAAACCAAGAAGTAGGGACTAAAGTGCAAAATGAAAAGTTGCAAAAAGTGTTTTGGTGCTTCTTAAAAATGTCTAGAACTCTCCCCCACCTTTGGACTAACTTTTGGTAGTTAAAAATAAAAACAAGCACTGCTAAGGAGGGTCACCATGGGAGGAGAAAAAGGGGAAGAAAGACTCCAAGAAAAGGTAAGGAAATTGATAATTTTTCATGATTCTTTTCTTAGTAACTTGGTTCCCCTCTTTCCCACCTTTCTTTTCATGGACTTATTGAAGTATTTGGTTCTATTTTGAGCCATGTCTAGAGGACAGGAGTTCAAAATTCAAGGGAGAGGCCAAAGCAAAGGAGAAGACTCTTGGAGAAGGCTTGAATCAAGATAGATATCCTAGCTTTTCATGCTTTCTTTTTCTTGCTTCTTGAGAGATGATTTTTGACCTTATAGAGAACCACCAAGAGGAAGTAAAATCTGACCTAAACCAAGGATGATTCTTAGGAATTAAAGTTTGGGAAATAAGAATATGCAAAGAGAACAGAGAAAGAGTCAATGAAATGTAAGATAGTAAGACAAAGGATTCAAGAACTTAAGCTAAAATTTGATTTTATCCAAGAGTTCTTAAGCCTAAGTAAGCATTTGTATGAGCTCTTAAGACCTCTAGGGAGCTTCCCACATGCATCTCCTATCAAGGAAAATAAAATCACTTTCATTGGTGCCAAGGAGAGCATTATCTAGACCTAAAAGGGTTAAAGCACTTAGGGAGTGTTTTAACTTCTTCCAAGCTTAGAATTGCATCATATATGATAGGAGAGTATGAGAGCAAGCCTTGGAAAAAATCGTGAGAGCCTAAAAAGTGTGATGGAGGTATAGGTTCCATATTATAGCATAATAAAGCAACACATAGCTAGGCTCTTCAAATTGAATGTGTGATGGCTCCAAAGAGTCTAAATGGAGCCAAGATCATGAATTCCCAAAGTTGTTTCATTAGGTGCCTTATGCAACCATAATTGCATATTATGAGTGCCAAGGCTATTATAGAGTGTGTGTGTGACTTTAGTAAATGTTTCAAAAGTATGATTAGATCTCATTTGATGTGTTTAAGTTAAAGGAAAAAACTCTACCTCCTTGTAGGTGTTTGGCCGAGGGAGAGGAAGAAAATACAAAAAGAAAAGTGGGTTCTTATGTACAAGGTAGCTCTCTCTCTCTTTTCTCTCATGATGCTTGGGTGTTTTCTTATCCTTGAATGTGTGTGTATGCTTAAGCCATAAAAAATGTTTTTAGTTAGTATGTATATTCTATAGTACCATGATGTTTGATTTATGTGCTTGAATGAGATTTTATGAATATGTTTTGACTTGTATGAGGTTGGTGAAGTCAAAAGTCCCTTAGTTAAGGTGAGGATGAGCCCAAAGTCTTTAAGAGTGGATGATACAAGACCAAAAGTCTCTAAAAAGAGTAAGGCTTAGTCAAAAGTCCCATGAAAGTAGATGAAGCAAGTCTAAAAGTCTCAAAAAAGAATGGGTGAGGCTAAACTATTGTCTTAATAAGCCTATGTCTGATATATATGGCTTTTTGAATGCAATAAATGTTCCATATATGTTTATGAGTTTCAAGATAGCCATGTATACATTTTTTAGACATGAATTTGTATCCATTATGTGTGCTTGAAAGAGAGTAGAGCCATTAGGATTCTTAAAATCTCACTCTTTCGTCCGCATTATCTAACATGCCTAGGTGGATCAAGTGATTAAAGAAATGAGAGCCACCATACATGGAAGCAAAAAGACTGACAATGGAGTTGTTATTGCTCTTATTGTAACCATTATGATGTCAAACGATGTTTTAACAGTAGTGTCGTGCAACCTTAAAATAAAACTTGGTTGAAAAATATATAGCTAATGGTGCAACCTAGGTCATCTCCCTTTGAAATGAAATTCAATATTCAATTGGGCTTTTTAAGTGTTAAAGGACTCTAAAAGTTACCTAACTAAAGAGGAGTTTTTGATCTAGTTAGACTAACCAAAATTTAATTGAAATAAAATTCCTAGCTACTTCTACCTAAATGCATGAACTAATGAATGAATGATGGACTTATGACTTGCTTTGGATTCGTCTCTTGGTATCCACTATCCTTATCTTAATCCAATTATAATTGATTCTAGTTTAAGAGTCTTTAATTGTGTTCATTAGCAAGGGATCTTGAATTATCACTCAAGATTCAAGAAACTAGCAATTTGATGTTAATTGAGACCTTAACTCCCATTAAATTACTAATTCTTGTGATTAAGATCTTCGAACACTTAGATGAGTGATTAATTAATCAATTAGCCTATGAATTTTTACTTTGGGATGTTTAATTAACCAATTAAATTCCAAAGAATCTTTATATTAGACATTCAAGCACTTAATCTCTCATATGCATTTCATCAAATATCTTGACTGCATACATAGATAATTGTAGGAAATTGAAAATTCAGTACTTAATTCATTCAATTAATCATTCAAACTTCTCATAATCAATATCTAACCAGCCATCAATCATAAACTACACCAATCTCAATCATTTACAAGCTTAACCAAGCAAATAAAATAATTAAAATTGATATAGAAAGAGAAAATAAAAATACGAAGTTTAGCCAAAATCCCTTGCTCTTCTCCTTGAATTCAAGCTTCCACCAAAGATCTTTGACGATTGTGTCGCGCGATCTCAAATAAAACTAGGAAGCAAAATAAATTTTGTAGTTAATGGCGCAACCTAGGTCATCTCCCTTGGAGTTTATGTCTTAATTTATTTATGAAAGGGGTATTCTAAGTATTGCTAATTGAAACTTGTTTTGAGGGTTTGAAGTACTAGAATTTAATTGGACTAAATTTAATTGACAAAAAATCAAAAACTTAAAAACTAAATGAGGTGAACAGTTTAGAAAATATGGTAGTTAGCCTTGCATTGGACGCCCTAGAATTCAATTATCCTTGCCCTTGGTTTAGTTTACCAAATTTGGAATTAATTCTTTGCTCTTTAGTGTATTCCCTATAAAGATTCTTGAATAACCATCTAAGGTTCAATTCATTAATTATTCAAGGAATTTGCAACCACAAGAAACCTTGAATAACTAATTAATTGAATTAAGAACAAGAACACACTTTAACCAATCTTAATTGATTAATAGAATCTACTGCACAATCCATTTAAGATACTAATTAGCTAATTAGATCAATTAATTCCTCAAATACTTAATCGCACAAAAGTTCCAGCCACTTGATCTAATAACTATTGTATCAATTAGCCAAAAATCAAGAGGAATTTAAAAGTGATTTGCATAGCACTACTTTTGGAATTTTTACAAACATGCGACGATCACAATTAAAATTCCAAAATCAAATTATATTCAATTCATAAAACAAATCAATCCAATAATTTTCAGCAATTAAGTTCCTAAATCAATCAATTAGACCTAGTCAAATTAATAAAAGATTTAATGCTGGAATTAAAAGATATAGCAAAGAGTGTTTATCCAATTTGGTGAGAAAATATGGGGCTTAAATCTGCATCTGGGAGTTTCCAAACTTCAGCTAACCACTATGGATGATTCAAACTACCATGGAGATTTTAATCGGAGGAGAATTAATGAATTGAGCTGCCATGGAGATTTCGTGTTCTGCACGTTCGGCCGCCTCTTGCTTGAACCTTATTTTGTTTTTATGTCTCCTCCCTTAATTCGAAAACCATAGCTTTCTCTCTTTCATGCTTTAGCGCCCCTTTTTATATAGTTATTAATCACATGCCCCTCAGCTCCTCCTTTTCCACACGTTAGTCACGTTTTACTCTCCTGGCTCACTAATTCTCCAGCTTGCTTCATTAATCCACATAATTCCGTAGCCAAGTTCCAGCTTATGATTCATTTACATCTCACGTGCTCAGCTCGTTGCTTCATGCTCTGTTCTGCGCTTCTTCTCTTCCTAAGCTCGAGTGAGGATCTCATGGAACTCCAACTCACTACATGCTACGTGGATGGTTCTGTTCTGCTCCTTCTCCACGTTAAAACCAAGAAACTCCAGCTTCTCAGCTTGTGGCCTCACTTTCCATTCAAACCAGAACCCACATCCCCTGTTTCCTTCATTTCTGCTCGAGTTTGTGAGCTGCTTCTGCATGCGTTCTGCTTGTGCCATGTGAGCTAAACATTTGTTGCTTCCCATGCGATTTAGCTCTATGTTTCTACTACTAAACTGTGGCTGCTGCACGAGTAAATGATTTTTGCATCTGTGTGTGTTTTTCTGCTCATTAACTTGTGGCTCTTCGTTTCTCAGCTCTTCACGTTGAAACTGCAGCTCTTTTGTGTTCCTCAAATAGAGGCTGCTTCTTCTTCAACCCAGAACGTAACAAACACGTGAGTTCTTCCCAGCTTGTTTTTCACATCCTATGCAGTTGCTTTATTTAAAATTCATGTGCTTCTTACGTGTTGCTTCATAATGCTTTGTTCTCAGCTTCTAAAACTTGCTTAGCTTTAATTATATTCTCCAGCTAAACTTCTCTTCTAGCTCTTTCTTTTAACTAGTAGCTAGTTCTCCCAGCTCATTCCATACTCTATCTAGCTCTCTTAGCTTCAGCCTATTGTTTCACACGTAAATCTCTATTCCATCATCTCTTCAAGTAGCTAGCTGAACTCGTGCTCTTCTCTTCATTCTTGTAAAACTCGTGGCTTGTACTCTGTTTTCTTTTCATGCATTTACTGCAAAGTGCTACATGTTTCTTCCTTTAACTCAAGCTCATAGCTTTATCTTCAACCCAAGCTCTTCCACGTCATTTGCTTTTATATATGTGAGTCCCTTCAGCTTGAGCCTTCTCTCTATGCATCTTTTGTCTTGCTCTGCTCACGTGAAACTCGAGACTCCTCTTGCATCAACAGCTCATGTGACGTGGCTTCTTCCTTCATGCATGTGTGTTGATGTTGAGTGAAAGGCTACTCAAGTATGCTTCTTTAATCATTCCTTTCTCTTCTTTAACCCAAATTCTCATTCAAGCTATTTGCCCATCAAAAATTCTGCACAAAAGAATGGAAAATATTCAATAGGATTATCCATAAAATTATTTAAAAGAATTTCATGCATCAAAACTCAATAATTTTGCCAATTAATTCAGAAAGTGCATAAGTGGCTAATGAAATCAAATTGTATCTAATTAAACCCTTAAGACTATATTCCATCATCAAAATGCCTAAGTTAAGAGAATTAAAGTGTATAAAAATCATGCTTATCAAATTCCCCCACACTTAAACCTTTGCACTCCTAGGCAAAAGAAGACTAAAGCTCCATGAAAGAAATCATGGAAAGGAAATTAAGGAAGATGGAGTTGTGTAGGTCACTTAGCACAAGGAAGCTCAAAGCAAATCAAT
This sequence comes from Erythrophleum ivorense, assembly GCA_026724425.1. Taxonomy (NCBI): domain Eukaryota; kingdom Viridiplantae; phylum Streptophyta; class Magnoliopsida; order Fabales; family Fabaceae; genus Erythrophleum; species Erythrophleum ivorense. Next base: position 275,260 of record JAIUCV010000392.1, read on the forward strand.
AACTTAATTCTCCAAGTTATATCACTTGCATCAATGCAACAAGTACCATGGCAATACACTTAATTAAAAATGAAATGCAATGAAAGTCCCTCACTTGGATTAGTGTTTATCACTCTACTCTTTAGTGTTTAGGGTGAAGTGTTTACTCTCAAATTCCATTCTACCCAACCTTACTACCATAAGCTTGGCAATCATTTACATCTCCACCACCAAAATCAAATGCCAATGAATGAATCAGATGGTCTTTATTATGGTTGTAATATGGCTAAGGCATGAAACAAGTGGAAAACAAAAAAAAATGAAGGAAATTCAAGAAGCAAATTTGGATGCCAAAAATCATCAAGAGCATTTAAAATAAGAATAAGGATGGAATGCAAGTGTATCTGAAGGCCTTAATTATGACAAACCAAAAGATATGCACTAAAAGAACAACTTTTCTTTCCTTTTTCTTCTTTTCTCTTTTTTTTTTCTTCTTTCTTTCTTTTTTTTTCATTTTTTTTTCAAATGCTTTTTTTTTTGGAATATTTAAAAAAAAACAACAAACATCTGGCCTATAAATGATGTGGAAAATGCACCTCCATCCACCTTAACAAGATATAATGCTCTTAATAATTAAAAGCATCCAGATCAAGGTAGGAAGAATATCCATTTGTTTGGTTTTTATGGCTAAAAGGGTAAAAGGGAAACATATATATGGCTCAAAAGGGGAAGAATAAATGGATTGAACACATGTAGGATAGCTTTTTGGCTCTAACTAAAACAAAACAGCAATGAATGCCTTAATCATTTTCATGCATGGCAAATGAATAAATGTGGCCTTAAATAAGATTCAAGCTAAGTTCTAGAGTAAAAGCAAGATAGGAGATACACACTAGAAATGAATAAACGATAGGTTCAAACATCTCACAGGATAAATTGACCATCATCAAATTCCATTAAACAAGCTAATTGCCACTTAACTTGCATTCTCAACACAAGGTCAATTCCCTATCAAATCAAGATATATCAAAGCTATGATCCCCTTAATACTAGCAACTTCCACAAAAGCATAGTTTTTTTTTTCAAAAACTAAAAAATAACACAAAACTTCAACACTCTAAAAGTGAGACTAAAAGCCTAGAAACTAGAAAAATCAACTAACCAAAACAAAACAAAACAAAACAAAACAAAAAATTTATTTGTATCCCCTCACACTTAAACATTGCATTGTCCTCAATGCCAGCACACAATCCAGTAAATAGATAGAGACAACATAATAGAAAAGGGGAAAGGGAAAGAGTACAACAGGGTATTAGTGTGGATTATGAAGTTGGAGCTCCTCCTTGTCATCGCTTGGAACTCCTTCGTGAAAGTGCTTGAGCCGATGTCCATTAACTTTAAATTTAGCTCCCGTCTGCTCATCCTGAAGCTCAACTACACCAAAAGGGAATACATCAGAAACTATATAAGGACCTTCCTATTTAGAACGAAGTTTACCTGGCATAAGCTTTAAGCGAGATTTATAAAGTAGAACTTTTTGGCCGACGGCAAACTCTTTCCTTGCAATCATCTTGTCATGGAATGCCTTTGTCTTTTCTTTGTAGATTCTTGCATTGTCATAGGCTTCCAATCTGATTTCTTCAAGCTCTTGGAGTAGGAATTTCTTGTGAGATCCCGCTCCATTCAAATCCAAATTACATTTCTTTATAGCCCAGTAAGCTTTGTGCTCCACTTCTACAGGTAAGTGACACGCTTTTCCAAATACCAGCCGATAGGGTGACATGCCAATAGGAGTCTTGTAGGCAGTCCTATAGGCCCAAAGTGCATCATCGAGCCTCTTGCTCCAATCTGTCCTATTTAGCTGCACTGTTTTCTCCAAAATTTACTTCACCTCTCAGTTAGAAATTTCTGACTGGCCATTTGTTTGAGGGTGGTACGGAGTAGCTACTTTATGCACAACACCATACTTGCTAAGCAAGTTATGCATACTCCGGTTGTAAAAATGAGTGCCCTGGTCACTGATTATAGCTCTGGGGATACCAAACCTGCAGAAAATGTGAGAGCGAACAAACTCTACAACCACAGAAGAATCATCAGTCCTAGTGGGTTTTGCTTTCACCCACTTCAAAACATAATCAACAGCCAATAAGATGTATGAAAATCTAAAAGAAGTTGGAAAAGGTCCCATAAAGTCAATTCCCCACACATCAAAAACTTCACAAAACAAAATGGGATGTTGTGACATTTCATTTCTCCTAGATATGCTACCTGTTTGTTGACACCTGGCACATCTTTTACAAAAAGGAAAGGCATCATGAAACAAAGTAGACTAATATAATCCACTATCTAGAACTTTCCTAGCTGTACATTTTGGACTAAAATGACCTCCACATGCAAGTGTGTGACAGAAATTCAAAACAGAATGAAATTCTATATCAGGTATACAACGTCTAATCACTTGGTCACTACATAGTCTCCATAAGTATGGATCATCCCAAATATAATACCTAGCTTCACTCCTAAACTTATTCAACTGATGTTTATTCAAATTAATAGGCAGTTCAGAAGCAGCTAGATAATTTACTAAATCTGCATACCATGGGTAGGAACTATGCACAACACACAAATGCTCATTAGAGAAATCATCATCAATGGGTAAGGAATTTACCTTTGGAGCCTCAATTCTGCTCAAGTGATCTGCCACCAAGTTTTCAGCTCCACTTTTATCGCGAATGTCAATATCAAATTCTTGAAGTAGAAGCATCCATCTGATCAATCTTGGCCTTGCATCAGGATTCTTTAGCAAGTACTTCAAGGCTGCATGATTAGTAAAAACAATGACTTTAGTATCAAGCAAATAAGATCTAAATTTATCCAAAGCAAAAATAATAGCAAGAAACTCCTTTTCTGTGGTTGTATAATTTGCTTGGGCCCCATCCAGAGTCTTGGATGCATAAGCAATCACATGGGACCTTTTATTCACTCTCTGGCTTAAAACTGCACCTACAGCAAAATTAGATGCGTCACATAAAAGTTCGAATGGAAGGTTCCAATCGGGGGGTTGAATAATGGGTGGGGAAGTCAAGCATTTCTTAAGATCATCAAAAGCTGTTTTACATGCATCATCAAAATGGAAATCAACATCTTTTTGTAACAGCTTAGACAATGGCAAAGCAATTTTACTAAAATTCTGAATGAATCTTCTATAGAAACCTGCATGACCTAGAAAAGATCGGACCTCCTGAACACATGTCAGGTATGGTAGAGAAGTAATAACATCTATCTTAGCTTTATCAACCTCTATGCCCTCTTCAGATATAATATGACCCAATATAATGCATTTTCGAACCATAAAATGACATTTTTCAAAATTAAGTACAAGGTTCTTCTCTATGCATCTAGCTAGGACTCTATCCAGACTACATAAGCAATCATCAAAGGAGTTCCCATATACAATGAAGTCATCCATAAAAATTTCTATACAGTGTTCCAGGAAATCACTAAAAATAGAAACCATGCACCGCTGGAAAGTTCCAGGGGCATTGCAAAGACCAAAAGGCATGCGTCTGTAGGCATATGTTCCAAATGGGCATGTGAATGTCGTCTTCTTTTAATCCTCCGGGGCTATGCATATCTGGAAATACCCTGAAAATCTATCTAAAAAACAGTAATGAGATTTTCCAGTTAAACGCTCAAGCATCTGATCAATAAAAGGGAGGGGGTAATGATCTTTTCTAGTGACTAAATTAAGTCTTCTATAGTCAATGCAGACCTTCCAACTATTTTGTACACGGGTGGGAACCAATTCATTATTCTTATTCCGGACAACTGTGATCCCTGATTTCTTTGGAACCACCTGCACAGGACTAACCCACTAACTGCCAGAAATAGGATATATAATACCAGCAGATAAAAGTTTAGAAACTTCCTTTTTAACCACATCCAAAATAAGTGGGTTTAATCGCTTTTGAGGTTGCCGTACTGGCTTTGCCCCATCTTTCAACAGAATTTTGTGCATGCATGTATCAGGGCTAATGCCAGGTATGTCAGCCAAGGTCCACCCTATTACTTGTCTTCTCCTTTTTAAGACCGCTAGAAGCTTCTCTTCCTCCTCTGGAGTGATGTCACTAGCTACAATCACTGGAAGCTTCTCATCTTTTTCCAAATAGGTATACTTGAGATTGTCTGGCAGTGGTTTGAGCTCTAAGGTGGGAGCTTGCTCAACTGACGGTATGAGTTGTTTGATTTCAATCTCTTCCATGCCAAATACCTGTTCAGACAACTCACAGACAGAAGAAACAACTTTCCCAGCTTTGGGAATATTAGTAGTATAGGAAGAATCAAAAGAATCAACAGTTAAGTGAATATCAGCATCATGATTCCCTAAACTATCCATATCAACATGCAAAGAATCATCAGTACCAGAAAGATCAACAAGACCAGTGAAATCAACAGAGGTTCTAGATGAAATAGAATCAATCTGATAAGCAATAGATTCCTTAGAGTTAATATCATCATATAAGCTCAAAAATTCATCGATTTCTCTACATATAGTACAAGAATGAGAGTCATCACAATTATGTCTTAGAGAATCATCAAGATCAGTAATATCACAGGAGTCAGTCAACAAACTATTCCTAAAATCAGTACTAGCATTATCAACTAGCATATCAATCAGGCTAACACTGAAAACATAGTTATCATAATAGGGATGTTTCATGGCATTAAATATATTAAATTGTATCACATTGCCAGCAAACTCCATTTGAAGAGTACCCTCATGCACATTTATAATTGTCTTTGTAGTTTTTAAGAAAGGTCTACCTAAGATGAGTGGGGCATGTCCACTAGGTCTATATCTATCATCCTCCCTATTAAGGACATAAAAATCAGCTGGAAAAATCAAGTCCTTTACCTTAACCAGAACATCCTCCAACACTCCTGAAGGATAGGCAATGCTCCTATTTGCCAGCTGCATAACCACTCCAGTAGGTTTCAACTCTCCCATCTGCAAAGATAAATAAACAGATTTAGGCATAACATTTATAGCAGCACCAAGATCAATCAAAGCATCAGAAAACTCAAAATTCCCAATAGTGCCTGGGATTGTAAAAGTGCCCGGATCTTAACACTTAGTGGGCATTGTTGGCTGTATGAGTGCTGAAACATTCTTGCCAAAATTTACTTTTTCATTCCCTCTTAGACGCCTCTTGTTGGTACATATTTCCTTGAGAAACTTGGCATATTTAGGAATAGTCTTGATTGCCTCCAACAATGGTATGTTAACCTCAACCTTCTTGAAAGTCTCAAGAATTTCTTTTTCCATATCTGCTTCAATTTGCCTCTTTCTCAAGGTAGGTCTATGTGGGAAAGGTAAGATCTTCTTTGGCTCTTCTTCTTTGTTAGGTTCATTTGGTGCGACGTGTGTTTTTGATGATGCCGGCTTATCCATGGTAATGATATCTGAGGATTCCTGAACCTCTCTCCCACTCCTAAGAGTGATAGCACTAACATTGCTACTATTCCTTGGATTGACAATTGTCTGAGAAGGTAACTGGCCTGACCCTTGGCTTTTTATCTCATTGAGAGAAGTGGCAAATTGGCCTAACTGAGTATCAACCCTCCTTTCTAAATTTTGCACCACTTGTGTGAGTTTTGCATTACCCTCCATAAGATGCTTCATCAAGTCCCCCATATTATCCCCTTTCTTTGGTTCCTCCTGTATAAGAACTGATTGCCTAATAGGTTGGGAAGACTGTGCACTGGGTCCCGCAATATTATATCTATTTTGCTGTTGCCCTCCCCCATATCTCAGGTTGGGGTGATCCCTCCATCCTGGATTGTACGTATTAAAATAGGGATCATATTTTTGCTGCCCTTGTTGCATTGGCCTAACTGGAAACATCCCAGCACAAGCCTCTACTCTGTCCTCTAACATAAGGCACTGATCAGTAGCATGTGTGGCCAAATAGCATATATCACACAGGGGTCCCACTAAGATAATAAAGGTAGATGTCTGCCCAGGTGCATAGCACTGTGGATAAGAATGTGTTTGAGTAGAGTAGGACTGTGGTACACAAGTCTGAGAGGGTGTAGAGGATGACTGTGACTGTTGCCGATCTAAAGCAAGCGTTGGAGCACATAAGACATTACATCAATCTTGCTCTCAAATCTCTGACCATAGTCTGGAGCATACAATTCACTGACTCTTCTTACTATTTGCATTGATCTGGATCCAAACTGCTGAGCATTTTGATCCATCTTATCAATCAACTGCCAAGCCCTTGTAGGTGTCAGATCACCTAAGGCTCCGCCAGAGGCAGCATCAATCATATTTCTGTCCATGTTCAATAGCCCCTCATAGAAGTACTGAATAAGTAACTGATCAGAGATTTGATGGTGAGGACTACTAGCCAACAACCTCTTAAATCTTTCCCAATACTCATATAAAGTTTCTCCACTATTCTGTCTGATCCCACATATTTCCTTCCTTATTGATGCAGTGCGAGACGCAGGAAAGAATTTCTCCAAAAATAGCCTCTTCAGTTGGTCCCAAAAAGTAATGGCACCAGGAGGTAAATAGTACAACCAGTCTTTAGCTAAACCATCCAGGGAAAAAGGAAATGCTCTAAGCTTAATTTGTTCCTTTGAGACTCCTTGTGGCTTCATTGTAGAGCAAACAACGTGAAATTCCTTCAGATGTTTGTGAGGGTCATCTCCTGCAAGTCTATAAAATTTAGGAAGTAAGTGAATCAAACCAGATTTAAGCTTAAAATTTGCATCTAATTCTGGATATTGTATACAAAGATTTTGATAATGCACATTAGGAGTTGTCAATTCTCTAATGGTTCTGGCATGCATGTTATCATTTACATTGGCATTTGCATTCAAGTTAGCCTGAACATGCATATTCATGTTAGCATTCATATGATCTTGTTCAGCCATATTATCACTAGCAAATTGAAGTACACAATCAACTCCTTGCACACAATCAAAAGCAGAAGAAACAGAACTATTAATTCCTACACTTTCTTTGTTCTTCTTAATCCTTTCTTGTCTTCTAAAGGTCTTTTCGATTTCCGGATCCAAATCAATTAATTTTTCACCAGAGCTCCTTGTCATAAACCAATTAGACAAGCAAAAACTAAGAAGGAACATAAGAAATAAACAAAGAAAAATTAAAACAATAAATCTAGAAAAATTAGAAAAATCCTAGAAAATTGGAGAAAATACTAAAAAATTAGAAAAAGTGCTTAAAACGTTGGAATTTGGCAAAAAAATAGTGTATCAAATAGCTATGCTATTATTTTTGCTTAAAATACCCAAAAAGCTTGGAAAACGAAGTTTGAGAATTTTCTAGATACTTCAAATAAAAATTCCAGCAAGTAGGAAAATTAGATTAAGCAATCGAATGATCCAAATCCAAATTCAAAACAAGGGAAAATAGGACAAAAACAAAGCAAAAACAGGGCCAAAAAAAAAACTAAGAAAGCCTTCCAAACAAATAAGAAACTAAACTCCCCGGCAACGGCGCCAAATTTGACGATTGTGTCGCGCAATCTCAAATAAAACTAGGAAGCAAAATAAATTTTGTAGTTAATGACACAACCTAAGTCATCTCCCTTGGAGTTTATGCCTTAATTTATTTATGAAAGGGGTATTCTAAGTATTGCTAATTGAAACTTGTTTTGGGGGTTTGAAGTACTAGAATTTAATTGGACTAAATTTAATTGACAAAAAATCAAAAACTTAAAAACTAAATGAGGTGAACAAATCAATCCAATAATTTTCAGCAATTAAGTTCCTAAATCAATCAATTAGACCTAGTCAAATTAATAAAAGATTTAATGCTGGAATTAAAAGATATAGCAAAGAGTGTTTATCCAATTTGGTGAGAAAATATGGGGCTTAAATCTGCATCTGGGAGTTTCCAAACTTCAGCTAACCACCATGGATGATTCAAACTACCATGGAGATTTTAATCGGAGGAGAATTGATGAATTGAGCTGCCATGGAGATTTCGTGTTCTACACGTCCGGCCGCCTCTTGCTTGAACCCTATTTTGTTTTTATGTCTCCTCCCTTAATTCGAAAACCACAGCTTTCTCTCTTTCGTGCTTTAGCGCCCCTTTTTATATAGTTATTAATCACATGCCCCTCAGCTCCTCCTTTTCCACACGTTAGTCACGTTTTACTCTCCCGGCTCACTAATTCTCCAGCTTGCTTCATTAATCCACATAATTCCGTAGCCAAGTTCCAGCTTATGATTCATTTACATCTCACGTGCTCAGCTCGTTGCTTCATGCTCTGTTTTGCGCTTCTTCTCTTCCTAAGCTCGAGTGAGGATCTCATGGAACTCCAACTCGCTACATGCTACGTGGATGGTTCTGTTCTGCTCCTTCTCCACGTTAAAACCAAGAAACTCCAGCTTCTCAGCTTGTGGCCTCACTTTCCATTCAAACCAGAACCCACATCCCCTGTTTCCTTCATTTCTGCTCGAGTTTGTGAGCTGCTTCTGCATGCGTTCTGCTTGTGCCATGTGAGCTAAACATTTGTTGCTTCCCATGCGATTTAGCTCTATGTTTCTACTACTAAACTGTGGCTGCTGCACGAGTAAATGATTTTTGCATCTGTGTGTGTTTTTCTGCTCATTAACTTGTGGCTCTTCGTTTCTCAGCTCTTCACATTGAAACTGCAGCTCTTTCGTGTTCCTCAAACAGAGGCTGCTTCTTCTTCAATCCAAAACGTAGCAAACACGTGAGTTCTTCCTAGCTTGTTTTTCACGTCCTATGCAGCTGCTTTATTTAAAATTCACGTGCTTCTTACGTGTTGCTTCATAATGCTTTTGTTCTCAGCTTCTAAAACTTGCTTAGCTTTAATTATATTCTCTAGGTAAACTTCTCTTCTAGCTCCTTCTTTTAACTCGTAGCTAGTTCTCCCAGCTCATTCCATACTCTATCTAGCTCTCTTAGCTTCAGCCTATTGTTTCACACGTAAATCTCCATTCCATCCTCTCTTCAAGTAACTAGCTGAACTCGTGCTCTTCTCTTCATTCTTGTAAAACTCGTGGCTTGTACTCTGTTTTCCTTTCATGCATTTACTGCAAAGTGCTACATGTTTCTTCCTTTAACTCAAGCTCATAGCTTTATCTTCAACCCAAGCTCTTCCACGTCGTTTGCTTTTATATATGTGAGTCCCTTTAGCTTGAGCCTTCTCTCCATGCATCTTTTGTCTTGCTCTGCTCACGTGAAACTCGAGACTCCTCTTGCATCAACAGCTCATGTGACGTGGCTTCTTCCTCCATGCATGTGTGTTGATGTTGAGTGAAAGGCTACTCAAGTATGCTTCTTTAATCATTCCTTTCTCTTCTTTAACCCAAATTCTTATTCAAGCTATCTGCCCATCAAAAATTCTGCACAAAAGAATTGAAAATATTCAATAGGATTATCCACAAAATTATTTAAAAGAATTTCATGCATCAAAACTCAATAATTTTGCCAATTAATTTAGAAAGTGCATAAGTGGCTGATGAAATCAAATTGTATCTAATTAAACCCTCAAGACTATATTCCATCATCAAAATGCCTAAGTTAAGAGGATTAAAGTGTATAAAAATCATGCTTATCAATCTTCTTCCAAGCTAGTCGCAGATGGAGGATTAAAGCTTCATTGAAGGTGGAGAAATGGTGGAGAATGGAGTAAGGATGAAGCTGTGGCATGGTGGAGGTGTGGTTTACTAATAGAATGGATGTAGCGTATTCTGGATGAATGGATGATGTCTGAATTTTGCCTCTGCCCAAGTGTATTTTTAATCTCCCTCATATGCTCTATTTTTGCTCATTCATGTGCTCTTTCCTTTTATTCTGCCTGTGAGTTTTTTTTCCTTAGCTTTATATATTCCTCACATAAGCTGACTTGGCATCTCATAACCTGCAGCTACTCCTTACACTGTTCACGTGATTCTCTTCATGCTAAATACGTGTTTTCTTTCCTCTTAATTCAGCTTCCAAAACTCGTGGCTTCATACTCCTTTTCAGGTGGTTCATTACTAGTGTGATTCTCCTTGTGTAGTTTCTTCCTGTAGGTTCTTCTCTATTCAATAGCTTTTCCACATAGCTTTTGCATGTTCTCCACGTGATTCCTCCACCTGAGCTATCTCGTAGATAGTTCTACCCTCCAGATTCGTGGAACCATCAACTTGAGCCTCTTTTCATTCTTCCTTCTCTTTAAATGTTGTCCTGGGCTTCCTCTCCTCTAGTATTTGCATGCTTAAGCTAATGCTTCCTCGTGTGCTCTTTTGTTTCATTCATTCGTGTTGCTTCTACTGTTTCTGCAGCTATCTTGGCTTCCCATGTGAGCTCCTCTGATTCTCAGCTTCTTTACGTTATCCACATTTTGCTATTCTCCTCTGCACGTGTAGCTTCTGCCTTATGTATTTGTGCCACATGAATGACGTGAGGCCTCTTCCTTGAGTGTGAACCGATGAGTGGTAGTGTGCTCGAGTGATTTGTGAGTGAAAGTGTGAGAGTGTGATGATGTATGCTTCTTGTGTGAAGGTGCTGCAATGTGGGTCGTGCATGCATGTTTGAATGGATGATGATTATGTGTGTTGGAGCTGCTGGAAGTGAAGTGCAGTGAGTGAAGTGAGCTGGTTTCATGGATGCACAAGCTATGAGCCAATGTGGATGTGAGTGCTTTGTATAGAATGAAGTTAAAGCTTCCAAATTCTTCACAAACTCGTTGCTCCAGCTTCTTCTAGCCCCACATGTTTTCCTCTCTTGTTTGAGCTATTGCCTTCTTAAATCCATGCTTGCTCCTTGTGCCATTCCCTTCATATATCCATTTCTTCTCAATTCAATTTTTTTTTTAATTTTTCATTAAAAAATTCTGCACAAATAATAGAAGTATTGAGTAAGAAAATTTACAAACTTATTTTAAAAGAAATTTGTACATTAAAATCTAATAATTTTGTAAATAAATTTCTAGAGTGTAGAAATTGCCAATAAAATCAAATATTATCTAATTAAATTCCTAAAACCATAATTCATTATTAAAATGTTCAAATTAAGGAGAATAAAATATATAGAAAATGTGTTTATCAAATTGACGATTGTATCGCGCAATCTGAAATAAAACTAAGTGAAAAAATAAACTTGTAGTTAATGGTGCAATCTAGGTCATTTCCTAAGGAATTTTTGCCTCTAATTGTTTGTGAAAGAATATTCTAAGTATCACTAAATGAAAATTGTTTAGGGGATTTTGAATTACTAAAATTTAATTGAATTAAATTTAAAATGAGAAGAGCTAAAAGCTTAAAACTAAGTGAAACTACTAAGAAAATGTGGTAGCTAACCTTTAGATGGACTCCCTAAAATTCAATTATCCTTACTCCCTTTCTAATGTACCAAAATTGGATTTAAACTCTTGTTCATTAGTGTATTCTCCATAAGAACTCTTGAATTACCATCCAAGACTCAATTCACCAATAATTCAAGGACTTTGCAACCACAAGACACCTTAAAGAATTAATCAATTGAGTTAGGAACAAGAACACACTAAAACCAATCCTAAATGCTCATAAAAATCTGTTGAACAATCTGCTTAAAATGCTAATTAACCAATTAGATTAATGAATTCTTCAAGCATATGAATTGCACAAAAATTTCAACCACTTAATTCAACAACCATTGTATCAATTGGCCTAAAAACAAAAGGAATTTAATAGCGAATTGTGTAGCCATTAATTCTGGACTTTCCATAAACATTTAGAGATCAAAATTAACATCTAAATATCAAATTACAACCAATCCATAATTCAAATCAATCTAATAAATTCCAGCCACTCAATTCCTAATTTAATGAGTTACACCTAGTCAAATTAGTAAAGGAAACAATGCTAAAATTAAAAGATTGAGCAAAGAGAATTTATCCAGTTGGAGAGGCAATTTGAAGCTTAAATCTGCATCTAGGAAGGTCCACTCTTTAGCTAGCTACCAAGGAGATTTCAAGCAACCGTGTATGAGATGGATGGAGGAATTTTGATGGAAGGATGAGCCATATGGAAAGGATGATTGAAAAAATCCCTTCTTGCTCTCGTACTAGAGCTCACAGCATCTTTCCCATAGTATTTCGCATCCTCCTCCCTAGCTTACACCTTTGCATTCTTTTTTTATGTTCTCCTTCGTTCGCCTTTTTCATCATGTCATTATTCACGCTGGTCTCTCCATCATGCGCTGCTCATGCTTGATTTAATTCATTAATTGATGTGTTTTGCTGCCCTTTTCATCCAAAAACTCGTAGCTTCATTCTTAATTGGTGAATCACATGGCTTTTTAACTTATCCACGTCACTTCCAATGTTTTGCCCATATGTGTTCATTTAATCCATTTCACATGCTTCTTACGTGTTTCCTTCAGCTTAAGCCTATGTGTTGCTTCTTTTCTTTTTGTATCATGAGTTCAGCCTATAGCACTCTATGTCTTCTTGTTGCTTTTAACTCATAGGTTCTTCTTCATTCTTAGCTCATGTTGCTCTTCCTCTGTTTCAACTGCTTTTCTCCATGCAAGCTCCTTTCTATGTAGAACCCAAGCTCAAGTGTGTGTTCTCTTCATGCAGCTCTTTCTTCTTCCTCTTAAAGCACCAAAACCCATATTCTTCCATATAAGAACCCTCTTATGTTCCCATGGCTTTGCATGTGACTGAATGTGTTTCTTTTCCTTTACATTATTTCCATTTAATGATCACATTCAGCTTCACAAATCTGTGGTTTGCTTTGTTCTTCATTTCCCTCAAATAAAATCCATGTGTCACGTGCTGGACATGGAAGGAATACACCTACAGTTGCTACATAAGACAACTTGAAACCTCTTTTCTTTAATCCCTTCAGACTTGTTGCTTCAGTCTTTAGCTTGTGCTTCATCAGCCTGAGCGTTTGAGTTAATGTGCCTCTCATCTCAACTTTCCATAATGAAAACATTCCACGTGGCTGCATGTATGAATGTGTGGGAGCTTCCCTTGTACGTGAATGAGTATGAGTATTGGAGAATGGGCTTCAAGTGAGTGTGTTGTTTTCTTAAATCCATGCTTCTCTCCATGCATATATATATATATATATATTTCATTTTCAATAATCAGATTTTATTTGCCTATAATTTGCACAAAATAATCAGCCAAACTAAGTAGAAAAAATTTTACAAAATTAATTAAAAGAAATTAATTCATTAAAAACCAATAATCTTGCAAATAATTTCCTTGAGTGCAAAAATGGCTACTAAAATCAAATTCTACTTAATTAAATTTCTAAAGTTATATTTGATCATTAAAATGCCTAATTAGAAGGGAAAAAATATATAAAAATTAGCAATCATCAATAATACCATGATGTATCTTATGTGTAACCTTTTGAACATGTGTAATTATATGGATATGTGATGTATATGTAAGAATGCATAGCGTTTGAATGATATGACATTATTTTGACATTGAAATGCAAGAATGGAAATGTTTGACTCTTATGTATAGCAACAAATGGGATAGTGAATTTGTGAGATCTGGATTTTTAGACCTTTTATATTGTTTAGAGGTCTGACTTGATGCTTTTCCACGTGCTCAAGAAATCATGGATAGGGTAGGAAAGCATTTGGACACATTTTGACCCATTTTAGTGCTTATAAAGCTTATTTTGGCACCATATATCACAAACTGACTAAATGGAGGAATTTTCTCATAAAATTTGGCAAAGATCTAAGTTTCATCTAAATCTTTCTATAGAGTAAAGAACTGTATTATTTGGAACTCTAGAGAATAAATTATGAATTTCTAAAGTTGGAAAAATTCTTAGATTTGGCATTTACATTGTTCATATGGTCAGTTTCTTCTCTTCTATCATTTGTGGGACAAATGAAGTTTGATTGCCTTAAAATTTTACAATCATAAACTAGACCTTATAAGATTTCCATAGCCATAAAGAGTACCTCATTTGGATTTATATTGAGGGAGATATGCATTTTTGAAGTTGGAACTTACTGTTAGTAACGCAGCAGGACCCTTAATACTATTTTATCGATTTTTGTTAACTTAATGTCATTTTCTGGATCTAGAGTTATTTTTTCCTTAAATCAAACATCTGTAGCTTTTTTAGATTGGTATGGGTTACTCAATTTGGATTTTTTTAGAATTAATTATGAATTTGTTGAAATTCATATCAGTAAACTGTATCAAAGTGCCTGGGCAGCCGGACCTGTGATACTTTTCTATTATCAATCATGGTCCAAATGATGTTTTCATGGCCTAAAAGTATTTTTAGCATAAATTTTGCATTTAATGCTTTCCAAAAAGCTATGGTTTATTGGATTTCAATTTTTTGAGATTTAATTATGAATTTTCAAAGTTGGTGACAGAAACTTGAATTCTGGGTCCGAAAACAAGCATGCATTTTCTGATGTGTAGAGCTCCAAATCTGAGTTGCATGAGATGTTTTATGATTTTTATGACTTATATAGATGTATTATGAGTAGCGTATGCTATTTGAGAATTCACAGGGTCCACGGAGAATACAAGTACATTTTGAATCCCACATAACATAGAATATGGCATTATCTTAATGATTTTTTTTTTTCTCTTTATGAAGTGTCATGCTAAGGATGTGGAATCCTTGCAAATGTATGAGAAAGGCAAGAGTAAGGCTAAAAGTATTATGATGTTACATTTTTTGTATTAGAGAAAAGTTGTAGGCCTTCTTGGGATGCTTAGGGCTTGAGGATGTGGGGATAAGGCTATGTAAAGGCTTGTATATGTATGGAAAGCCTTGTATGAGACATTTAGGATGCCTAAAGTTGGCATATGACTATATTTATGTTAAGTAAGATATTGAATGGTCTTACGTAAAAGGTAAACCTTAGGTGAGGTTGGCCTCCAGAGAGCAGAGTTAAGTGATCCAACAGCTAGAGCCCATAAGCTATAGTATCTCACTAGGATTAGTGGCAAGCTTGTGTATTAGCAACAAGAGATGACTGTATACCTGCTAGAGATGCTTGCTTTGAGAGGTTATGCAAGGCCTATATCCCTGATTACCACACTCAAACCGTTCAGGGGATGTCCTGCCTAATGCAAGGTAAACAATGAGGTAACGCAGTATAAGGTGAAACTATTGCTGCACAGAACAAGTGTTGAGATAGCTATTCCCCCTAGCCATGACACCTAGATGTTAAGATGAATTAAAAAGCATAGAAAGCTATTTCCTTAAGCCAGATGTTAAATTTTATAGACTACACTCCATAGAACCCCGACAGCTCAGAGGTACTATTGGTTACGAGTAATTACATCAAGAAGTAGAGTTCTTTAGTTTAGATGATGGGTTGCACACAGTAACAGTGAGGCTCGAATCAAGTAGCTAAAGAAGAAGTATCTAGTTATGATAGAGTATATTACCTTATGGAAGGTCTTGTTGGTCATTCTCAGGCTAACTTGAATAATGAATTGTTATAGGGTCGGTCTGAGCGCTGAAAGTTAAAACCCCTAGTATGAATAAAGTAGGAGAGAAGAAAATGATCCATCGACAGACACGGGGGGATCATTAAGCAACAGATGAGCAATGAGCCTAGTAAATGAGACTGAGGAAGAGATTCCCATAGTTTCTGGTATAGCTCGAGAATGTTGAGATTAAGCAATAGTCAGAGGTAAAATATCAGGCACAAGAGTAGTAAGGTTGTAGAGATCCACCTACTAGGCGTTGACTCTAACCTAGAATGCTATTCTCTATGCTAGTAAATGATGGGCTTTCACCATGAGCTCCAGATATGCAAGCATGCTATAGATATATGTGTAAAGGAAGGATACATCTATATAATAGAACAAGTGTCATACCCTTATATAATATCTACTGATACTCATTGTTGAAAGATCTTGTATTCACTAACAGGAAAACTCTGTTGACAAGGTCTCAACATTTACATCACAAAATACAATACCTTGGATGTTTTCATAGCCTTTAAATTGGCATGCTTTAATGCTGATAGTGTTAAAGAATGTAATGAGCATACAAAGGAAGTATACCTCAGAGATGATACCCTAAAGCAAAAATAACACATAATGAGATAGAGTACCCCTCAGTTAGCGATCACTAATTCTCTAAGGGCTAGATCTTTGATTTAGTGACTTCAAAGTTATGAGAAAATAAGGAGACATTGAGAGAGAAATACCTAGCAAGAGGTACCTTCACTTTAGTAGTGACTAAAGGAGAGTTAATAGAAGGAAGCATAGTAAAGGAAGACAAATAAGAATTTCATACTTTGTCAGATGAACTTCCTTGGTATGAAACTGATGCAATGTAAAAGCACAAGAGTTGCGAGAGCACTGAGTGGAGTATAAAAGTTTCAGTAATATAGGTTTAGGACATCAAGAGTGCATGTCCTAACTTGGGTTAGCAAAACCTTAGATTGAGTAGATTATGCTCCCCAAGATGGAAATGAAAAAGTTTAAGTATAAAGAAAGCACTCAAGTCTTGATGAGAATGTAGAAATGAGTTGAAGCAAGCAGTTAGTGCCTCAGTACTCCTAGGAAAGCTAGAAAAAGTCAGAGGTTGCTTAAGAAAGTGAGTCTCTATATTATACAGAAAAGAAATGTAAGCCAAGAGCATTACAAAATGCAAACTCTAGGGTCACCTAGACTAAAAATTTTCTCATAAAGGGATAGCCTAGTTGGGAATAAAGTAAACAAGAGAAATTAGACCCCTTCTTCTATAGGGAGCAAGCAAGAAAAAGTGAACCCAGAACAGGTTAAAATACACTCTTAAACATAGAGAAGCATAAAATGGTAGAGAAATAAACGAGCAATAGAGTATCCCTTTTATATGAGTAAAAGGATAGCGCTAGATAGCGCAAGTGAAAGAGAAAGTATGTGAAGACATCAGAGTCGAGGATTTAAGAATAGAGAATATAGGCATAAATGATATGGGTCAGTGCACAAGAGAGCACTATGGTCCTTAACTTAGATATCCACCAAGCATGGGATAATGCTCTAAATAGAGATAACTGAGCAACGCAAAGTGATCTCATGTTGAAGTAGAAAATTCAGTAAAAAGTTAAAGGAAGAGTCCTCTTTTCCCGAGTATCATGAGATCACGAAGTTAGTTAGAGAAAAAGAAGTCAAGGGATTCTAGTGATGTTAGAATTACAAGAACAATATTTAGGGAGGAATCCTAGTATAGAATGATCAATATGCATAGAATGAGTCCCTTATGACGTAATTTCATAAAATGAAAAGAGGGACTAGTATATGATCTCTATTCTACGAGAGATGTTAAACACACCTGATGTGTGAGATGCCCTAATCCTAAAAGCACTCGAAAGTAAAATATGGATATAGTCAGAACTTGCAAGATATGAGAGGAAGATAGAATGAATACAGATAAAGTATAATAAGTCAACAAGAGTAAAGAAAGAAAGCTTGAGCAAAAAGGCCAGAAGTGGGAAATCGAGGATCCCATAAGAAATAATAAGTAAACATTATAGTACTCTTGAATATTAGTATGATGGAATCACAGAGAGGTAGATGATACAGAACCCACTTCACATGAAGAGCACAACATATATTTGAGTCTAGTTTGAGAGGTTACAAGCAGTAGTTACAGGACTTAGTGAACACATGTTTTATCATTAGATGCAGTGATTTTAGACTTTGATATCTCATAGAGACAGATCACAGTAGATCCTAGTACAGTCTAGCAGGTTATAGTAGACCCTAGTAGGACTCTGAGAGGTCACAGTAAACCTAGGGATCGCAGTAGATCCCACAGAGTTATAGAGAGCCCACAGTTACAATACAACAGTTCTCTAGAGAGATGAAGGCCTAAGATAATTTTTATAGAATAGATAGTCTCAAAGACCAGTATATTTTTAGTCAATTTTTGTCTCAGAGACTAGAGATCTTTTAAGTCTGGTAGACTATTGCCACAGGAATATTTAGACTACACTCAAACAGTGGGACCACTGACTAGACCTTCTAGTTAAATGTATATAACATGTGGGATGAGGAAAGCAAGAGAAAAGCTTTCTAGAGTTAAAGATAGATGAACCATTACCCATAAGATATTATACCTGACCAAGGAATAGAGAGATCCCTATATATTAGAGCCATGTATTAGCAAGGGGTCAGGTGCAGTTTTATAATAGGATAAGTGGTAGACCACATTGCCAGTAGTAGAAACTGTGAGAAAAGTTAGCATCCCACAAGAATATAGTAGTAGTCAGTGGTAATTGCTCTTCAAAGGTAGTACAAAAAGGGTCAAGAGTAACACAAGTCAGTTACGCAGTTGAAAAACTGAATAATACTCATGTTTAAATGAGTAAAGGGAGTAAAGAAAATCCTTAACCTAAAGAGGCAAATATGATAGTAAATAGAGGAACTAAGACCACTAAGAACAAGATCTCCTTAAAGGGGTCATAATCCAAGTAAGTGATTAAGATGCGAAGCCTATAATAGAAAGAAATATGAATTGTGACTATGGGATGATCTAGTGAGGAAAGAGTAAGATTAAATACTGGACTATATGCTGAAGTAAGACAAGTGAATAGATAAAAAAGCCTCTAATGGCTATTAATGAAAGATAATTATACCTTAGAAGCCATTAAGAGATAATAAGAGAGATTTAATACTAATTAAGTTATCTCCCAAGACATGTAAGAGAGTCCACTGAGCAGAAAGGTCAGCCTTTATGAGTGGGTTAAGACTAATCAGGTATGAAATGATAAGCTTTCCCAAGAAATAGGCCGGAGTTATGAGAGTATAATTCAGAGTCAGAAATTCCTTTCCCTTATAAGAAGAGCTAGTAGATGCTCTCTAGAAATGGTACAGAGGAAAACAAGTAGACACAGTAAGCTAGTAGTGTAAGTTCTTTAGAAAAAAGAAGCCTAGAAGAGCCTAATCTCTAAAGAAAGTAAATAAAGCCAGAAAGAAGGGAAAGAAAAAGCCAGTTAGCAAGAAAATGAGAAAAGTTAAAGGAGGTTATACCCTTAAATTTTGAGGACGAAATTTATTTAAGAGGGTAGAAATGTAACATCCGAGTTTTCATAAAAATGAGGACTCAAAGTTTCAAAATTTGTTTAAATCTTTTTGCTATAACCAGGATGCCAGCTTGCTATAGCCAGGATGCCAGCTCACTATAGCAAGGATTCCAGTTTGCTATAATGAGTTCGAGGCTATACAAAATTTAGGGAACTTCTTGCAATAGTGCAAATTATAGTAAGAACAACTAGGAAGCTCTCGTAATAGCGAGAGGTGTCTCTCGCTATGGTAAAACCTGCTTAAGAAAACATCAAGGAGGGATTTTTTAAATGAAAAGATTGAGCTGTCCGAGGTTTTCAAAGGCCTTAAAACCATAGGAACCCCTGGGATGGTTTAAAACCCCTCTGATGAACAATTTTGGTAAAGGGTTGGCCCAAACTTTGACCAAATAGTTCAGGAAGGTTATAGATATAAATTGAGTGATTCCAAAAGTATTTTATAGGTTAAAAAACCTAAATTTCATAATAGAAAAGATGGTTTCTAAAAAAGAGTTGAAATGAGCCCAATAAGAGAAAACCAAGAAATAAGAACTAAAATGCAAAATGAAAAGTTGTAAAAAGTTCTTTGGTGCTTCTTAAAAAGGTCCAAAACTCTCCCCCACCTCTAGACCAACTTTTGGCTAGCTGAAAATAGAAAGAAGCACTGCTGAGGAAGGTGCACCATGGGAGGAGAAAAAGGGGAAGAAAGACTCCAAGAAAAGGTAAGGAAATTGATGATTTTTCATGGTTCTTCCCTTAGTAACTTGGTTTCCCTTCTTTCCACCTTTCTTTCTATGGATTTGTTAAAGTATTTGGTTCTATTTTGAGCTATGTCTAGAGGAAAGGAGTTCAAAATTCAAGGGAGATGCCAAAGTAAAAGAGAAGACTCTTGGAGAAGGCTTGAATCAAGGTTAATATCTTAGCTTCCCATGCTTTCTTCTTCTTGCTTCTTGAGAGATGATTTTTGGACTTATAAAGAACCACCAAGAGGAAGTAAAATATGACCTAAACCAAGGATGAATCTTAGGAATTAGAGTGTGGGAAACAAGAATATGCAAAGAGAATAAAGAAAGAGTTAATAAAATGTAAGATAGTAAGGCTAGGGATTCAAGAACTTAGGCTAAAATATGATTTTATCCAAGAGTTTATAAGCCTAAGTGAGTGTTTGTATGAGCTCTTAAGACCTCTAGGGAGCTTCCCACATGCATATCCCATCAAGGAAAACAAAAGCACTTCCATTGGTGCCAAGGAGAACATTGTCTTGGCCTAAGAGGGTTGAAGCAACTAGGGAGTATTTTAACTTCTTCTAAACTTAGAATTGCATCATATATGATGGGAGAGTATGGGAGGAGGCCTTGGAAAAAGTCTAGAGAGCCTAGAAAGTGTGATGGTGGTATAGGTTCCATATTATAGTATAATGAAGCAACACATAGCTAGGCTCCTCAAATTGAATGTGTGATGGTTCCAAAGAGCCTATATAGAGTCAAGAGTTATAAATTAAGGGAAAGAATGGATCCAAGATCATAAATTCCTAAGGTTTCTTCATTAGGTGCCTTATGGAACCATAATTGCACATTGTGAGTGCCAAGGCTATTCTAGTGTGTGTGTGTGTGTGTGTGTGTGTGTGTGTGTGTGTGTGGCTTTAATAAATGTTTCAAGAGTATGATTAGATTCCATTTGATGTGTTTAGACTAAAGGAATCAAACTCTACCTCCTTATAGGTGTTTGACCAAGGGAGAGGAAGAAATTACGAAGAGAAAAGTGGGTTCTTATGTACAAGGTAGCTCTATCTCTTTTCTCTCATGCATGTTTGGGTGTTTTATTGTCTTTGAATGTGCGTGTATGTTTAAACCATGAAAAATATTTTTAGCAAGTATGTATATGCCATTGTACCATGATGTTTGATTTATGTGCTTAAATGAGATTTTGTGAACATGTTTTGCCTTGTATGAGCTTGGTGAAGTTAAAAGTTCCTTAGTTAGGGTGAGAATGAGCTAAAAGTCCCTAAAATTGGGTGAGACAAAGTCAAAAATCTCTAGAAAGAGTGGAGCAAGTCTAAAAATTTCAAAGAAAATGGGTGAGGCTAAACCATTGTCTTAACAAGCCTATGTCTGATATATGTGACTTCTTGAATGCAAGAAATGTTCCATGTATGTTTATGAGTTTCAAAATAGTCATGCATGCATTTTTTAGAATTGAATTTGTATCTATTATGTGCACTAGAAAGGGAGTAGAGCTATTGAGATTCTTAGAATCTCACTCTTTTCTCTTCATTACCTAACATGCCTAGGTGGATCAAGTGAGTAAGGAAATGGGAGCCACCACACATGGAAGCAATGAGATTGATAATGGAGTTGTTATTGTTCTTATTGTAACCATTATGATGTCAAACGATGTAATACCATGATGTATCTTATGTATAACCTTTTGAACATGTGTAATTATATGGATATGTGATGTATATGTGAGAATGGATAACATTTGAATGATATGACATTATTTTGACATTGAAATGCAAGAATGGGAATGTTAGACTCTTATGTATAGTAACAAGTGGGGTAATGAATTTGTGAGATATGGGTTTTTGGACCCTTTAGATGTGTTTAGAGATCTAACTTGATGCTTTCTCACATGCTCAAGAAGTCATGGATAGAGTAGGAAAGCATTTGGACACATTTTGACCCGTTTTGGTGCTTATAAAACTCATTTTGGCACCTTATATCACAAACTGACCAAATGGAGAAATTTTCCAATGAAATTTGGCATAGATCTAAGTTTCATCTAGAGCTTTTTGTAGAGCTAAGAATCATATTATTTGGAGCTTTAGAGAATAAATTATGAATTTCTAAATTTGGGAAAATTCTTAGATTTAGCATTTGCACTATTTATATAGTTAGTTGCTTCTCTTCTATAATTCATGAGCCAAATGAAGTCTGATTGCCTTAAAATTTTATAGGTATAAATTAGACCTTATAAGCTTTGCATAGCCATAAACAGTACCTCATTTGGATTTATATTGAGAGAGATATGCATTTTTGATGTTAGAACTTACTATTAGTAATGCAATGGGACCCTCAGTATTATTCCATCGATTTTTGTTATCTCAGTGTCATTTTCTGGGTCTTGAGCTATTTTTTCCTTAAATTAGACATTTGTAACTTTCCATATTGGTATGGTTTACTCGATTTGGATTTGTTTGGAATTATTTATAAGTTTTTAAAATTCATATCAGTAAACTATATCAGAGTGTCTAGGCAGCCAGACGTACGATGTTTTTATGTTATCAATCATGGTCCAAATGATATTTTCATGGCTAGAAGTATTTTTAGCATAAAGTTACCATTTAACCTTTCCAAAAAGCTATGGTTTGTTGGATTTCAATATTTTTAGATTTAATTATGAATTTTTTCAGTTGGTGACAAAAACTTGAATTTTAGGCCCGAAAACAAGCATGCATTTTCTGATGTGTGGGGCTCCAAATCTGAGTTGCATGAGGTGTTTTATGATGTTTATGACTTGTATAGATGAATTATGAGTAGTGTATGATGTTTGAGAATTCACAGGGTCTGCGGAGTATAAAAGCACATTTTGAATCCCACATAAAGTGAAATATGGCATTATCTTAATGTTTTTTTTTTTTCTCTGTGAAGTATCATGCTAAGGATGTGGAATCCTTGCAAATGTATGAGAAAGGCTAGAGTAAGGCTAGAAGCATTATGGTGTTACATATATATCTACTTCTTATTGGCTTAAACTATTATAATTTCCACATAAATAATGGAATCATGAGCAATTTTACTGCTGAAGGTTTTGCGCAATACCTCCTTGATGAAATGACAAAAAAATATTCAAGTTTAATTTCTTTGCATCTTTTTAGTTTCATTTTCCTTATATTATAATATAAAAGGAAGTGAGTCAAGTTGTTTCTCAAACTTGATTTGTTTAATAAGTGATGAGCTAAACAAGTCAAACTAGAAACTTGCCAAGCCTAAGTTTAATGATTTCAAGTATATTTTTTATTATTTTATCTTTAATCAAACACTTTATGAACTACATGGGTTTAATATCCATTACTCAAGCATGTGTAGGTTTAATAAAAGAACAAATCCAACTCAAGTCCAAGTAACTCTCAAGGAGCATGGTTCACTTAGCACTATATATATGAATCAAAGTATGAACAGTAATAAGTTTTCTTTTATAACTTTCACACAGAAACTCTATGATCTTGGAGGTAAAAAGTTTTTGGTGTCTACCTTTACTTTTTGTGAGCCACACCAATATAGCCCAGGTTGTGAGGTAAATTACTACGCAAAATGTTTGTGAGGCTACAAGAGTAACAATCCAACCTCTCTGGTTCATTGTTTACGATATACAATGGATTGAACCTACGTAAACAGATTAAAACAACACTAGAAAAATTTGGTTAGAAAATTAAAATTCCTTAGCTTTTAAAGATATATCTTAAGATTTTTTACCCTTTTATCTCACTATGATTATTCTTTGACTTGAAGGTTTCTTTAAATGTGCACGAATCACACACTTACATATTCCTTGCCATGTGGTTGGCCTACCTCTTTGTGCCAATCAATAAGAGTACAATCAGTTTGATATGTGGGGTCTCCCAACTAAAGTCATTTATAAGATTACTTCTTTGGATTGCTTTAATGGAACTTCTTCCACTCCTCTTAGCCTTTTGAAGTTAGCTAAGGCACCCTAATAAATTTGTAGGGGCATCAATTTATGGAAAATTGACTGTAAAATTATCATTGTTTTGTTATCAATACATTATTGTATTATGAAGTTGAGTATCTCAATTTTTCTCTCTATCTAGTTTCCCTCCCTCTCTCTGTCTCACATTCCTTGGTTTGAGAAGTTGTGTACCTCAAATTTTCTCTCTTTAGTGCCACGGATCATGGCGGGCGATTTGGGTTGGTGTATGTCACACTGATGAGTACATACATATCTTGTAGGATTTCCTTCTACCTCTTTTAAAACAAACTAGAGTCTTTTATTATCACAAAGGAAAAAATAAAGAATTTTGTTTGAAAATTTAGAATTTGGGACAAAATTAAGAATTTAGTCCAATTTTTAATGGTAAAATGACATAGAGTACTTTTGCTAGCTAAGTTTATTGCAGCATTATTATTTTTTAATACGATAGATTTTTAAACTAATGGAGATTGATAATTAAATTGATGAAGGCATTTCATAGCGATTAATACTGACATATATATTCATGGACTTGATCTTTTTACGTCCAGTTATCACCAAATATAGTCTATACTTAACCACTACACTCTTAATCAGTTTCCTTTTGCGTTTTTATCTGGGTACGTCTGTGCATGTGAAGGGATAATAGAGAATGAAAATGGAAATTCTTAGGATAGTTAATCATACACACAAAAGAAATAAATTAATGAGAATAAAATACAATTTATTTATAAACTTAGAAAATGAAAAGAAATAGCCAATAAAGACATGACCTTCTTCCCTCCATAGATTATAACAGCATCTAAGAAAAAGTGTTGTTGTTGTTATGTAAGAATCCAAATAAGGACATTGCTTTTTGTAAACATAAAGAAAGATTGTATTTCTATTATTTTGGAATAACTATTTGTATTGTTGAATTTGAATTTTAAGTTTTTTTTTTTGTGTTATCCATTTTTAAAATTTTTGGAATAATACTTGTAATCATAAATAAAATTTTAGTTGACAACAATTAATTTTAAGATTTTAAAAAATGGTTTTGCCACATATAGGGGCATTTTAAACTGCCACTATTTAAATATTCTATTAGCTAATCAAAGATAATTTTTGGCTTAAATGCGTCTCTAATTTAAAGATAAAAAATTCTGTCTCTAAAAAGGGATTTCCATGTCTGATAAAAAATGGATTAGAGACAAAATGTTTTTTGCTTCTAATTTAGAGACCAAAATAATTTTTTTATTTCAAAATTTAGGGACACCAATATTAAAAATGGAATATTAGAGACCTATTTATCCCAAATCAGATATGAAATTTTCCATCTCTTATTCCTGATTTTCTTGTAGTATATTCCTTTAACTTTATAATAGGATTAATTTTGATTTATAATCTTGGTTTCATTGTAATGATGTCCCTCGACTATTCAAACATAGCAATGTCAGTTCCTATTGCTAACACCTTTAATTTCCTTAATGATAATTGCTGAAGTGGCTTCGAATTAAGATTAAGAATACATACTTAAACTCTTAGAAGATGTGACAAGACCTTTTTCTTTTTTTGATTACTCTTCACTTCGGCCCCCAAAAAAAAAAGATTTATAAGAAAACACAGTGTTGGCGTAATTACTCCATATTGCGTAATACACCAAAGGTTGAAACGCAGCAATAAAGAAAAACAAAAATTGAAAGATTGAAGGAAGGAACGAATTGCTTTGGTTTCGCTTCTATATATGCAGCCCACTTATCTCTTTGGGACTTCCACCAAATCAGAGAGTTGTAAGTAAGGGTGTGCAAGCCCCAGCTTTGCCCGAGCACTATCGGAATGAGACAAGATTGGACAGATAAGGAAAATTAAAAAAAAATTGAAATAAGGTCGAGTCAAAATAACACTTTAAGTTGAGACAAGTTTCAGGACAACTTTTTTGCCCTATCAAGCTCGACCCACCCTGAGGTGTATATATATATATATATATATATAGTTATATATAAAAAGATAGGGACTAAATTGAAAAAAAAATTTTAAGGGTCTTTTTACAATTTTAGTCAAAAATTTTTAAATATATTTTATAAATTATAAATAGTTAGAGAGGTCAAGATCTATGTTAGGGCTCTCTTAAGTATAATTATCACATTTATGTTAAAAAAATGAAGTTAGAAAATACATATGTTTCAAATTTTAGCTACTATATTTGCATTTTCTTCTTATTTTCTCCCTTAAACCTATGTTTTTTCATGTTATTTGCATAAATTTAGAAAAAAAATATATAAAAAAGTATTTATATGCCCAAAATAATTGAGCAAATATAAAATTATATATTTTTAAAATTTCAAAATCTTTTCTTAAAATAATTAAGAAAAAAATAACCCTATTGGCCCGTCCCTGGCCTGGTCTAGCTTGATAATAACCAAGCTAGGTTCAGATTGGGCCAAACCCAGGACATAAAATTTGTTCCTAGGTTGAAATCGGGTTAGAACTCAGGTTGAAGTGATTCCCAGCCTATCCCGACTTGTGTACACCCCTAGTTGTAAATGACGCAATACAATTTAAAAAAATATATATTTAAGGACTGAGATGTTATACAATTTACAATAAGAAATTTTAAAAATCATAATTACCTTTAAAAATCATGATTATTATTAATTTTTTTAAAATTACTATTAAATTTAAAAAATGATAAATTTTTATAAATCTAATAGTAATTTTTTTGAATCTAATAATAAATCTCTTAAAATCTAATAATAATTATAATTCTTAAAAATAATTTTTATTTTTAAAATTTTTTATTATAAATTTTACAAAAATTTTACAAAATATAAATTCTTAAACATAAATTTTCCTACAATTTATGCATATACACAATTGATTTGATAGCATGCTATAGCGCAAAGCCTATACAACAAGATGCTTAAAATTCAGGCCAGTGGCTTCTCTCCCGTCTTCTTTCTCTTTCCAATTCGTCTAGTCTGTGTGTTTGCTTCTTCTTTCTTTCTGTTCTGTTTTTTATTTTTTAAAGAGTAAAAAAAAAACCTAAACCCAAGACTGGACAACTGGAGAGAGAGGGTGGACTGCAGACAAACTGAACCCAAAATTCAGGCCTCTGGTTTTTAGGTCTGTGAAGCCAATTGCTTTTAATTGATGCCTTCCTGTACAGTGGCATGCATAATTGGCTTTTCCAACAGAACGAACATTCCCTGGACGATCAAACATGGAATGAAATGTTGGCAGCGTTTGTCGTCATGTCTTTTTTTTATTTTTGAAAAGCACAGAGTAACTTAAAGAAGAAAAGGTTTTGTCATTTCTTCTAGGAGTAAGTATGCATTCTCAATCCTAAGCCTTCTCAGTCTAAATTGAAAGTTACATTCAGCATTTTTTGCTAGTAAAATTAAGTTGGTAAGAGAGATTACTATGGCCACAATTGAATAATTGAGAGAGGATATCAAAACAGAACAAAAATTTTGTATCAAAATGAAGTACAATTAAGAGATTAAAACAATATTTTAGCCCAAAAAATTATAACTTTTATTATCAGATGAAATAATTTTTTAAATGAATATTTGTATCCTAGAACTCGCGGTGTCGTAATTTCAAATGAACATTATCTTAGCAAAAAATCACAAATAAAAATAATTAATTTAATGGTACCATTGATTTTGGAGAGTTTCAAAGAAATATAATTAGCATAATACTTGACCTTTATGGTCTCCTTAATTTCTCTTTTCTTCGTGACATTTGTTTTTTTTTTTTTATAAATCAAATAGACCTTACTTGGAAAGTTAATATTTTTTATTTTTAATCTCAACTTTTTTTAATTTTAAAAGAAACAAAATATTAGATGAAGATGATAATTTTTTTATTTCTATCAAATTTAATAGTGACTTTTGGACTTTAAGTCTTTATCCAAAGTTTTTTTTTTGTTTTTTGTTTTATTAAATTATACATTTGATTCCTACATTTTAACAAGGTTTTTAAAACCGGACCGGACCGGCCGGTTCAACCGGTTGGACCGGAAACCGGACCCTGGTCCGGTCCGGAGAACACTCATAACCGGTAGTTCTAAGAACCGGTCAAACTCGGTCAAAAACCGGGTTTGACCGCCCTATTTTAACCAAGAACCGGTGTGCATGGACCGGTTTGGACCGGCTCTCTAGTAAATATTGAACATCACCTGCAAGGCTCGAACCAAGTACCTCATGCGTCCAAAACATTTGTTTGCCACCAGACTCCAAAGCATCTTCAGGTAACATATTCAAATTGTTATATATAGAGAGTATAAATGGTTTGCATTTCTTTCATAAAACAGTCTCCAGTAGCGTCGAACCCATGGTCTTGAGGGAAACTCTCAACACTTCAACCATTGCACCACATTGCACTTTCACGCTAATGTATGCATAGTATTATATAAATATACTTATACAATTTACTTTAAACTTTACAACATTTAATCAACTATTATTATATTTTACATTATGTTCAAATCTTTTCTAATCAAATAAATTTTATTATTCCAATTTTTTAAAAAATATAATAATAAAAATTAATATATTAAATAATTAATTTTTATAAATTAATATTTGATGATTATATTTATTAATAAATAAATTATTTTAGATTCAAATTTTAAAATTAAAAATTTAACTAAATTTACTGATATTTATAGTTAGTAATAAAATATTTTAAATTTTATTGATATTTATTTATTATATTAAATTTTTAATATTAAAATATAAATATATAATTACTACCGGTTCAACCACGGTTCGACCACGGTCAAACCAATGAACCATGAACCAGTACCTTTACCGGTTCAATAACCGGTCCGATTTTAAAAACATTGCATTTTAATCAAATTTCTAATTTAGTCCCCCGCTTTTTTATAATTTAATCTTTATAGTTTTAAAACATTTGTAAGAGTTTCTGACATTAAAGACCGTTAAAATGCCGTCAACTCCGTGTTGATGTGATTAGCATCAACAGGGTCTGATGTAGTGTTACATGCTGCTAAGTCACACACAACATCTCTACACATCAACAAATAATCTGAAAATGCCAGTTATTTTCCTTCCCAATGCCACCCATCCCGATGATTTCTGGCGGATCCTTGATTCCCGCTGCTTTTAGGTGCCTCCTATATCGATTCGACGCTATTCCGACCAATTGGTAACAGAAGTTTCCGTC
Source organism: Erythrophleum ivorense (assembly GCA_026724425.1). Taxonomy (NCBI): domain Eukaryota; kingdom Viridiplantae; phylum Streptophyta; class Magnoliopsida; order Fabales; family Fabaceae; genus Erythrophleum; species Erythrophleum ivorense. Next base: position 304,157 of record JAIUCV010000392.1, read on the forward strand.
ATGAATTTGTTGATTTTCCCTCTCTTCATTTGGTATCAAATTCCGTGTTTATTCTCCACTTGATTAGGTTTTTCTCGGAAACAGATTTGAAGCTGACTTTTTCATTGCCTGATACTTGGATTCGGGTTCATACCACTTGAATCGAATGGTAAATCTTCGCCCTTTCGGAACAATTGAAGTTTTTATTGGAATCCAAGACTGTTTATATATTCACTTTGTTGGGTTTCGATTCAATTAGATTTTCTTTGCACCGTCTGTTTCAATTTTGAGTGATTTCTCAGCATCGAAACGGAGACATAAGGTAATAGAGTATGGAAAATCTTTTGTAAGCCTAAAAATCCTCGCACAGAAACATGATTGAATAATTTCTTCATGCCCAGCCGAAACGCAAAGAGAGAAGTATTACTAAATTCTGGGACGCCAAATTTCTATGCAGAAATCGAACCAAATCGGCAAAGAGACATGTTCATACTACAATGACGCATGACCCAAATCCTAGAGCAAGCTCAAATAGGTTAAGTCAATTCACCCGATGGAAGTAAACCATAAGCATGCTAGCAAGAAGATGGATTCAAGATTGAACTTTCAAGCACACATATTCTTTAATTAAGACAATAGAATTAAAAGCGACAGCAGAATCAAAATAGAAGTAATTACCTTTGTTTCAGTGATGTAGAGTGGAGCAATCTTTTAACCTCTCTGCTCTCTTTCTCTACCCTCTATATTCGTCTCCTCCTTGCTCTCTCAACTTCGTTCTCTCTTTTTGGCTTCATCTTCCTCTCCCTACCCAGAAAATAAGGCATTCAAAGATTAGCTACAAAAGTGCAGTGTGAAAGAGGGAAGAGAGAGACCGAACTAATTGACGAAGGAATGATGCAGGAATGAAGGAACGTTGCAGTGAAGATGAAGCACGTTTAGGGGAGCAACCAGCTTGATGAAGATGAAGCATAATGAAGCAACGATTGGAGCGAATCTGAGGAAGAAAATGCAAGGGCAAATGTGTCATTCTATCAGCTTGGCTGATGCGTAGTGATGGGGCTGATGTGTTATTCACTTGTAGAGAAATTCTTTTGTGCTCCATGTGTACCACGTCATCACAACTCTCACCAACCAAATTTTTACATGTCAACTTAAATGGGTCCCACATTTTGTTTAAACCAAGAGAACCAAGAACCAATTCTTCTTTCCGTGCTTCAGCTGAAAACCATCCCGTCTTCAGTTTTCACTTTACTCTTCTCTCTCCCTCAACTGGAACCCATCTGGCAACTCATTCCTTTTATCTTCAATGTCGGAACGCGTTCTCTCTCACTCAGCCACATATCCTTCTCTCCCACAACACGCCGCCGATGGAGTTCAAAATTCCATTGATGGATTCAGCCACTGCCGACGTATGACGAGAAGTCTCTCTCAAGAAACCACTTACCTCATCTCTCTTGAAGTATGCGTTTCAACGCAGAGCAATAGGGTCGAGTGCCATTTTCGATGGAAGGTGGTTAGATGATGATCAAGAGGAGGAAGCAGATTGCTTGTTGCAGTTGGGACTTGCTTTCTTTAGTTGATTTATTTGATTTCCTTCCACCTAGGTTTCAATTATGCTTCTTTTATTAGCTTTGACGATTGTTTGAATTTACAAATGAATCAATGAAACTCGTCCAAAAGCTAAGAAGAAACATCAGGGATGGTGCACAAAGCCTCTAATCTGAGCTTGATCGGTAAAAAATGAAGGAGAGAAAGAATAGAGCCAAGAAGTTTCGTGGAGTAAAGAAGGTGATTTAATAGTTGATACTTTTAAATGTCATTATAATTTAATATATTTTAACTTCTGGTATTTGTTATTTGTGCAGACCAAGGCTATTGATGCTGCCAAAGCCAGAAAGAAGAAATGAGCTTTTCAAAAAGCTTGTATTGATCTTAAGGCTCATTTAGAAATGGTGTTTTCTAATAGTACTATTTTATTTTCTAGTATCATGAAAAGGATCCACAACTTACAATGGTTAAACTCTTGACAATGCTGTTTGAGGTAGTGAAAATTTCCTTAAGCATTTACTTATTTAGAAAAGCTATAGAGATAGATATATCAATCCAAGGCCAAGAGTTTATTGTGGAGAAACTTGGAATTGTTAGCATTTTTCAGTTATCAAATAAAGAATGCATCCATATGGATTTAGAAACTCTATTGAAGACTGATGAAAATGTCAAATTGTTTAGGTATGTGGCGCCAAGTATTATAACAGAGGATATCTCTTGGATGAGACTGATGTAGATGATGTTGTGGTTGCTTTGGTCAACTATGCCAAAAGGGCATATACTGATTTTTCTAATTCATTTTTGTATACTTTTCCTTGTATTCTTTTGATTTTAGATACTGATGTTTGCATTCTAACTCCTGTGAAATCCTAGGCTGAAGTTGAAGATTCTCAAAATTTGAAAAAGAAAATTAAGACATTGATGTTGAACCTTGTATCATTCTGGGATACTTAGGTTCGTGAATGCCAACATGAGCCATTATTTAATCAAGTCTTGTTTGACAAATGCATGGACTATGTTACAGTGGACACTGATGACAGTAACTTCCTGAAGGAAAGATTATGTTCAAGAATGGAATCTCTTATATGACCTTGGCAAAAACAAGAACTATTTGCTGGAAAAAACACACTTTAAGCTTATTCATGATGGAAGCATGTTTGAACTATTGGAAAGCAACACTCTGCACAGAACAAGAAGTGATTCAAGGCAGTGATTCAACTGTTGAATTTGTAAAATGACATTGAATTATATGATTGAATCAAATTTGTATCATTGAATTTGTAAAATTCAATTCAATTGTATCATTGACTAAGTACAATGTTTATTTGTAGCACTGAATTAGTTTGTATTATTAGATTTATAATTAATAAGATTGCATCTTCTAATTTTGTTGATATTATTCCTTGGTCTTAAATTATGATGGTGTAGTTGTTAGTGTAAATCATCTTATGATTCTATACAGAACCAGAACTTAGTTCTGGACTAAACCAGAACCAGTTTCTAGTTCAGTGCAGAACCAATTTCTGGTTTTGCACTAAACCAAATCTGGTTCAGTGTAGATTCAAGGCAGAATTAGGTTCTGGTTTAATGCAGAACTAGAAGTTATATCTGGATTGAACTAGTACCATTTTTTATTGTTGCTAAGTTGCTAGAGTCCATATTAAGCATAACCTGATTTTGGACTAAACCAGTGCCAATTTTTGATTCCAGGATCCATTCTCTACAAAGAGAGTTTCAGAGGCAAATTTTAAAGACAAATTTTGGAGAGTTTCAGAGAGTTTTAGAACTAGTTTCAATCTTTTGCAAAACAATACATAAAGAAGATGGCCATATACAAAGTTGGCATTCTAATACACAAAATAATGTTCTGATATACAAAAAATGATATAGCCAAATACAAAAAGGATGGCCATATACCTATCATTAAGCCATGTACAAAAGAGATAGCCATATTCCTATCATTGAGCCATATACAAAAGAGAGAGCCATACACCTATAATTGATCTATAGACAAAAGAGATGGCCATATTCCTATCATTGAGCCAAATACAAAAAAGATGGCTATATACCTATCATTGAGCCATATACAAAAAAAATGACATCTCATGTTACACATCTATAACACTAGTGCATTTCAAACTCTAATCTTACCAACAAGCATTTGAAGGTCTCCCATTACCTGAACTTGGTTCCTATAAAAGCCATTAAAATAAGTTAGAGAATAATCCTTGTAATTTTAACTTATAAATAAAGAAGTAATCCTATTAACTCAGTTAATATTAATATTTGAATTTTACCTGACTTAAAAAGTTACCATTGTCCATCATGTGTAATGTGCTAGTAGTAGGAACAATAAGACTACTTGTTGGGTTCCAAGTATCACAATAAAATTGTTGTGGGATCATAGAATAACATGGGTGAATAAATTGAGTGGAACCGACCTATAACATTAAACACAATTAGACCAAATAGATTCACATAAACATAAACATTTATTATCATATTTAGAGATTTTATAACTACACATGGACCTACAAGTGGATATGCATAACCATATGTTTGTGAAATGGAAATAGGGCTTGGTGTAGTTGCAGCAACATGATCCAATTTTTGTTGTTTTCCTACAAAAGAATTTGATATCACAAAATGATCATTGTGATAGGTAAAAGTAAATGCCGAAAAAAAATTACTCCTTACTTGATTTTTTTTGCTTTTCAAAGTGGCTTTTCCTTCTACCATTAGACTTCCCTTTTGTCTTTGCTTTATGAGGGTCAAGAATTTGTCTTACTTCTTCAGCTTGATCTTTTTCAATAGAACAAATCTCTTTTTCTTGTTCAACAGTGGTACTTGCAATCAAGGTCAATTTATGTAGACAATCTTGAACTTGTTGAGACCCATGTTTAATAACATTCCACATAAGATCTTGAGTCTCCTTGTGATCTTGTGTCACCAACACAAGATTATAAAAAGTACGCATAATAGAATTGCGATATACAATTTTTGGATCTTCACTAGTGCCACCATGCAATGTATTTTTTCCATCAACACCATATTCAATGAACTTTGCATTCTTGGACCACCGTTTTAAGAAGTATTTGTTTGGGACTCTTGTTACACATTTGATGTTATAAACTCTCAATGCATGTGAACAAAGAATTCCCATTGACTCAAATTTTTTACAATTACAAGTAACATCTTCATTAGAGGAATCAAATTACACAACCCATTTCTTTAAATCTTTTCCTTCCACCCACACTTCATAATGAAAAATATCCCCTTGTCTTCTCACTTCTTGGAATAGGATCCCCACTCCATCCAAATACTCTTTCTCAAACATCTTATAAATTTTATAAGTATAAACATTGGATGCATGAAGCAATGTGCCACTTCTCTTGATGGTACAAGAGGGAACATTTTGACTATTGCGAAAATCTTCCTCAGCCTCAGAATTTCTCCATCTTCCTACCATCTTTTCAAAAGATAGGAAAAATTGTGTTAGGGTAGTTGTTTTAGTGGATATGTCACCCAAAACACTATTAGTGCTCTCACTCCTTTGAGAAGCCTTGATATTTGTAGAGAATATATCTTTACCAAAAGCAGTTGACCATTTATGTCGAATTTTATACATGTTGTTTAGCCAACTATGTTCATGAAGGTTATATTCAGTAATCATTGTATCCCATGTAATTTGAAATTCTTCTTCTGAGTCACATCCTTTCATGCACTTTTGAAATAATGATTGAAACCCACGGTTAGAGTTAAGTGACCCTAAGTGAGAAGGAGCATTCTTTGATATATGCCATAAGCATAAACGGTGCCTAGTATTAGGAAGTACTTTTTGAATTGCTTTAGCCATGGCAGCGTCTTGATCAGGGACAATAGTTTTTGGGGCTTGGCTTTCCATCGATTGTAAAAATTGACCGAACAACCATTCAAATGACTCAGCTGATTCATTCATTAAAAATGCACAACCAAACATTACATTTTGCCAATGATGATTTACTCCAACAAATGGTGCGCAAATTAAATCATACTTATTTGTACGATAAGTAGTGTCAAAAATCACTACATCCCCAAAACAATCATAATCAACCCGTGATCTCCCATCCCTCCAAAAGACATTTGTCAAATGTAAGTCTTCGTCGAATTGTACACTATAATAAAACATAAGATCTTTGGCTTGTTGGCTCTGTAGATGATTAACCAAACTTTGACCATCTCCACCTTCTATTAATTTACGCTTTTGGTTGTTGACATAATTATAGCAATCCTTTTTGGAAAATCCAATTTTATCAAAGCCATGAGTTTCTTCACCCAAATAACTCCACACATTCTTAGTTCTAATTCCAGCATTGACCATAAAACTAATAAGATCGGCCTTAGCAACAGGAATGTTCCTTGCAGAACGCATTAGGTGTCTGTACTCTGGCTTTACAAGCTCATGATTATGCTCTGTTATCAATTTAGTAACTTTCCACGCCCCATCTGTTTCAATCGAAAATCGAACCATTGCTTGGCACTTTGTCCTTGTATTCAGTTTACTAAATGACCCACCATTGCCTTTTTCAAAATCTTTGGATCCCTCCTTTGAGCACACATATTCTTTCGTGCGAATTTTATTACTTCCAGCATAATAAGTTTGTTTCCATTTTCTTACAGAAAAACCCAAGCGATACCCATACTCTGAATACAGGGCATACGCTTCATTTTCACCGTTAACAACTTGCCCCAAGTAAATATCTTTGCCCCCATAACTTGTTTCCACACTCATAAATTTTTCTTCTTCAGTATTATTGTCATGCCTTGTTTCCTTCACCACGTGTGAATGACCACCATCATTCATGTTGTAAGAAGCTACACTCTCTTTGTAGGATATCTGCATATATAGTAAATTTACGACAGTAAATTTAACTAATAAAAAAATCTCAAAATTCATGGCCACCATCAATATTAATAGAATGACAACACACGATCAAGATTAATAGAATGACAACACACGAAATAAATGCATTGTAACAAGCACATCGAATGAAAGCTTCAATAGATTAAATTTTGCAAACAGTGCAATACAGGGGAAGACAATGCTGGGAAGAGATGAAGTTGGGAATGCAAAATTAATAGTCCATGGCACTTAAAAAAATGAAAATAAAAAAGACAAAATGCACCTGAGTATTATCAACAGTTCAACGAGTTGAAGGAATTCAGCATGTAGGGTGAAGACGAAGTTGGGAAAGGGAGCTTAGACACGAGCAAAAGAGCCGAAAAAAAGACATTATTGATTCATGAGGGAGGAGGCCGGGCAGAAGATGAAGCAACAAATAAGTTTCAAAAGCTATCACATTTCACCCTGCAACCAGTATACAATCGCTTCTGGGTCGCACTATGCAACTCACCGTTGATCAACAGATTATTCGGAACTTCAGACTCCTCTCTCCCTTTCGCAATGCTGGACTTGATCTTTCCATAATACTGCACTCAATCTCTTATAGCCTATTTTCCATCGTTGCACAAAGTCTCAACGCTTGCAAGAAAAATGGTGGGAGAAAAAAGAGTAAAGTGAAAACTGAAATGTTGGATAAAGCTAATGGAAGACGGGATGGTTTTCGGCTGAAGCACGGAAGGAAGAATTGGTTCTTGGTTCTCGAAATTTTCTTGGGTTCTCTTGGTTTAAACAAAATGTGGGACCCATTTAAGTTGACATGTAAAAATTTGGTTGGTGAGAGTTGTAATGACGTGGTACACATGGAGCACGAAAGAATTTCTCTCACTTGTATGATACCCCTTGCCACATCATATTTTCGTTTGCCATGTGAGAATAGATTTGACGGCGTTTTGATGGTCTTTGACAGCAAGGGTTATTTTATAAGCATTTTAAAACTATAAAGACTAAATTACAGGGAATTAAAGTGTAAGAATTAAGTTAAAAATTTGGTGAAGTAAAAGTAGCACAACCGAAGTAAAAGTAGCATAACTAAAAATTTAGTTCAACTTTTTTTTTCTTGGTAGCACAACCGAAGTAAAAGTAGAGTAGTTGAGATTGGAATCTTCCTGTTTTGGAGGAATTGGCATCAAATTTCTTGCAACTTGTAAGACAGTGAGAGTGTGTGAATAAGGTTCGTAGTTACTAGGCCGATTAGGAAAATTCATGTGCCATAGAAGTGTAGCTGAGGCACACTAGTATTGTTGCTGTGCAGGAGGTAGCCTTTTGACTTTGGCTTATGCACACCTAAATGCTAAATTCAAGCCCTCATTACAACATACGTCCACGGTTAAAATACCGGGATGATTTCACATAAGTATATTAAAACCAAGTATTTTTCTCTTTTACAATTTTCATCAAACCAAATTACAAGGATAGTTCTGAAAAAAAAAAGATTTTAAAAAATGTTCTCTGGATCTAGTTTCTTCCCCCTTTCTCACTCTCACATTCTTTGTTTGAAAAGTCGAGTATCTCAAATTTTCTCTCTCTAGCGCTGCTGACCATGGTGGGCAATTTGGGTGGGAGTAGTTGACACTGAAGAGCTACATATACATACATATATCTCGCGGGATTTGGTTCTACCTCTTCTTAAACAAACCAGGGTCTTTCCTTATTGCAATGGAAGAAATGATGAATAGAGAAAGTAGTTTAGTAATGTTCAATGACAACGAGTCGAAGGAGATGAGTACGATAAAGAGAGTTGAGACAATGTAAGAGTAATGTGCAAGTGTATAATATGAGTCAAACCTTTGATCTTAACATTTCATCATGTTTTACAGTCTTAGCTCTCATGTTGATTGATTTTGCGCTAGTTTTTTACCCTCGAGCAAATATTGTAACACTGATATCACCACTTTCGTCACATGATTGAAATTGGGATTGTAATGGGATGCCTTGATATCAATTGATATGATTTAAGTAATGAGAAGAACACATGTAAAAAAAATCTAATTTATTGGATGGAAATGTCTTATAACGTAAATATCTCTATTTTTATTCAATGTGGGACCTTTTAATGTATTCTTTCACAAAAGAGAATGGAAAACAAAGAGGCGAGAAAGAGTGTTAAGAAGAAAGGGAACTAAAACATAAAGAGAGAAAAAGAAATTAAAAAATGATTCAACAAAAAAATATATATTAAATATGATGTCACATACATTATATACTTAACGACGGATGCTTAATGGATGAAGGACAACTTTGAAATATGTTTAAAAGTTAAAGAATTTTTAAAGTAATATTAAAAAGTCAAAGAACGAAACGGAATTTTTAATTAAGGAACAAGAATGACATTTTAGCTAATAAAAAAAATTAAATCATTTGAAGATTTATTAAACATTGTAATTTATCTAATTATTAATAAAAAGACGATTCAACATATTTTCACTAATGGAGCGGCCAATTATTTTTGGATGAAAACGATGAATGAGTGATTATGAGTGATATCCAATGTATGTTGTGATATACATATATCCAAAAGACCACATGTGATTTCTATGAATAATAGATAGTGTAATATATATGGGGATATATATACAAAAAAAAATGATAACCAAACAACAAAAATGCGACTGAAAATCACTGCCCTCCAGCCATTGCACACGATGCCAAAATTTTTCTATGCGAATATTTCTAAGCTCTCGTTTTCACTTAATACTGGTGTATATCATTAATTTTGGCAGTCGTCTAACGCTGCTTAATTTCTATGCGCACAACAAAGAACTAAAAGCTAAGCTATGAAACCGAGAACCTTTTTAAAATATCAATTGCTTATCGTCTCAAATTCTTGTACACTTGCTCCAAACATTTTTTTTTTTCTTGGAGTTGTAGCCTCGATGTTACCAAGAACCAAGCACACTCTTGGTACATATAGGGACACCAAAGGTAGCCATCATCCACTTTGTTAAAGTCGTCACCTTTTAGGCTTTCCCTTTCCAAAACAAACCCACCATTATTTATTAAGAAATATTACATTTAACTTTTTAAATTTTATAAAATTTATAATAAAAGATTTAAAAATTAAAATTACCTAAAAATAATAATTATTATTAAATTTTAAGAGTCTTACTATTCAAATTTAGAAAAATTATTATCAAGTTTTAAAAAAATTACTATCAAAATTACTTAAATTATAACTTTCTTAAAATTTAATAATAATTTTTTCAATTCTTAATAGTAAATTCCAATAACTTTGATCCTTAGAGTAAATTTACTTTTTAATATTTTTTATTGTAAATTTTACAAAACTTGAGTGCTTAAATATAATTTTTTTTATTTATTATATTATATATCAATTTAATTATTATTTAAAAATTTAAGTTTATAATTTGAAATAACTGACACACTTTAGGATTTAATATGAATTTTTTTTCAGTATTAAGTCAGTTCATATTTTTCCTTTAATTATACATTTAGTTAATATTATAATCATTAGACAATGTTGTTTTAATTAGATAATGAGTATGGATTTAAACTTAACATCTCTTATTTACTAATCAGGCTCCATTAAATAACTTCATAGTCTAAATATATATATTTTTTTTCTTTTTATTCTATCTCACCTAGTGTCAAATTAAAAATACTTCTTAAAGGGGCATCTAGATTCTAGGTCCCCAGCAAACCCTCTTTCACCCTACCCCTAGCTCCCTCGTACTGAGAGACTAGAGAGAGAAGGAGAGAGACACAATCAGGGATACAATATGCAGAGGAAGCTCCGGCAAGTACGCACTGCTCTGAAAGAGCACAGCTGTGTCAGCTACGCCAAGATTGCTTCAGCCAGTGGGTTTTCCGATATCAGTCTCATCCTCATCAAAGCAACAGCACCGGATGACTTGCCTCTACACGAGAAATACATACAAGAGCTCTTGAAAATCTTCTCCATTTCTCCATCTTCCTTCCGCTCCTTCTCCCTCAGCTTCACTCGCCGGTTCGGCACTACGCGGAGCTGGCGTGTTGCCCTCAAGTGCCTCCTTCTCCTTCACCGCTTGCTCCGCTCCGTCCCCGGCGGCAGCCCGTTCGGATCTGAAATCATATGGGCCCGTTTTAACGGTTTGCTTTCTCTCCATCCCTGTCACTTTCGAGACGATTCATCCTCGTGTTCAGTGGAGTATACTGTTTTCATCAGATCCTACGCTCTACTGCTTGATGAAGCCCTCAATTGTGTTTTCTTGGATGGCAACAAATTAAACTACGAAGAAGAAGAAGGTGAAGAAGAAAGAGATATACCTGAAAATCTACAAGAGAAGATGAAAGAGATTGGTGACATACTTGAAATATTACCACAGCTTCAAAGCCTTATGGACAGAGTGATGGGTTGTGTCCCTATGGAAATATTAGTACAAAGTGTGATCGTTCGATCGGCCATGAAACATATAATTCGAGACAGCTTCGTTTGCTACACAGGGTTTAGAAGAGACATCGCAGTGGTTTTGGACAATCTCCTTCAAATGCCTTACAAGAATTGCATAGCTGCTTTTGCTATATATAAGAAAGCAGCTGTACAAGCGAGCCAGCTTTTTCAGTTCTATGATTGGTGTAAGGCTAAGGGTTTGTGCGGTATATATGAGTACCCACTGGTTGATAGAATCCCACACATACAAATTCAAGCTCTGGAAACTATTCTCAAAGGCATGTGGGAGTTAACAGAGTCGTCCTCATCACCGTCGTCACCGAGAACAACTAGCTCTCCGCCGTCGTCATCCACGGTGTCCCCCTCAGAATTCGCCAGAGGAGAAAAGCTAGTAGTCAGAGGAGATGGTTGTGTTGTCCTCGTGAAAGGTCATAATGAGTTTGAAGATGAAGAGAAGAAGCCATTGATTGATCTAGAAGGTGATGATAAAGATGAGGATGACAGTTGGGAGGCACTGTTGGAATCTTCTATTAGTTTTTCTCATGATCAGAGTGACTTGTGTTTCTTAGGCTCTAATGGATTCAATAAAAACCCTAGCTTTGATGGGAAGGAAGGCCATAGACACGATGCAAATGACTCATGGAAAATACAATTGTACAAACCTGCGGGTTCTAATAACCCTTTTTCTCAGCCAAATTTCGACATGTTCAGTTGCTATGCAAAATATACTAGCTCATGATAACATTTCATACTCCAAGGGAATATGAAGGGAGGTTTCTTTATTTTATATTAAAGGAGAGGGTGATTGGGGGAGTGGGCTGAGCACTTTCTATATCATGTATTTGATTAGAAAACCCAAGTACCCACCATTATTTAATTAAATAGAAATATATTCTCATAAAAAAATAATTTTATACATTTTTGTATATACAGTGATTATTATTATTATTATTATTCGTTGTACCAACAAAAGAACTAGGAGTTAAAGGCTAAAAGTACAAAGGCCTTGAGACCATTGTTAGTCTTCCTCCATGAGATGATTGTAAAACCCGACGTGAATATGCATGCAGGGAAGTTGACTTTTCAACGCATGTGTGCAGCTGCCACGTACTGCTCTTTGCTCTCCAAAAAATTTACTGATATATCCTCCTTCTAATCACTTTAAGTCTGGTTTTTATGGCATTTACCTCTCCAGTTTCTGCAACCCACGTCCCTTCAACCAGAGAAGACTACAAAAGCATCCTGAGGCTCTGTTTTCCATTGTTGTCACTGGGTGTTGTTCCTTCGGTTTCTTCATGCTATGCGAGTTGTTTCTGCTGTCTATCTTGTGGAATAGCTTCATTTCAGTTGCATAAAATCTCCTCCTGGATGAAGGCTGGTACTGACCGAAAAAATTCCATTCTTTTCCTCTGTTCAGCGCCACCTTACTGCCCCTGTTCAACGTAGGTTCTGGTTTGAATTTCAGCTGCAGAAGTGCTCCTTGAATCTCTCCCGTTTTGCTGTTGGTTATTGGTGAAAATCACACCAGAAGAATCCTCTCCCCAAGCTACAAGTTCTGTTGTGCGTAGTGCTTCTGCTGGACTCATCTTAAACGCCTCCTCTCCCCTGTTCACCACCACTTCAATTTGTTCTGGTTTGACCCTTTTTGCTGCTTACTCTCTCTTGGTCTTACGCTGAGCTCCATGGCCATTTTGCTGGTAGGTTAACGATGTTTTATGTTTTCCCTAGGACTGGAGTCTTTGGTTATGCGTATTGCTCCTCCCCTGCGTTTTTGGTTTTTTGTTTTTTGTTTTGAACGTTCTTCTGGTGGGTGGCCAGCCGAGGGAAGTGCTGCGCAGAGAAAAGAAATGATTATTGTAGGAGGATGATTTGGTTGGATTAATCTCAATTCCCTTCAGAATAAACTGTAATTCCACTTTCCCATACGTGTTTTTGTGCTACTTTTCTTTCTCTTTGATTTTGAATCTAGTTGAGGAAATGGTACAAAAATAGCATGATCTTGTTTTGTTTGCTCCCTTGAGCGAAGGTGAGCCTTTGAATGAGAAATCCCAAAATGCCCTACTGTAATATATGAACATACATATATATACATACATATCCATATTACTGTATATGTATAGAAGGCGTGAAATTGAGTAGAGGAATAAATTTTAAATTAAGATAAGTCCTGTATGAAATTAATTAGAGTGATTCCTCTTCTAAAATCTGGTGAACGGGTCTTGTAGGGTATTCAGGAGACTGAGTTTATCGCCGAGGAAAGGGGCAGGGAATTTCTATAGTATCTCGGAAGGTGAGTAAGTAATGCGGACCGTGAGACACGGGAAATCCTTATTTTGTTACTAAGTTTCCTTGCAGTGTTTTAAAAATTTGATTATCCATTTATAGAGATACACATTTTAATATTTTGTCATATGCATGTTTACCAAAAAAAAGAGCGGTTCGAACGTGAATTTTTCAAATTGACAGATGTTTGAGTTATTTGAAAATTTTACTATGAAATTGATCTGGAAGGTATTCTGTCTGAGATGTTAAATGAAAAAAAAATACATGGTTTTATGAAGTTATCTGTTCAGGACCCTGTAGCTAACCGCAGTGGATGTTAGCCCTGGTGCACCATGATCTGTACCTCAGCTAGCAGGGGCGGTGCTAGCCCCCTGTGTAGGCCACCACACGCGGACTTATGTTATCTTCGCAAGCTAAATGCTTTGCATCTGTAGTTATTTTCCCTACGAGTTGTGTGCTCTGCGTCTGTTTTCAATTGGTTCTGTTTAGATGCTTTCGGTGCATTTTGAGAAAGAATTGATATACAGCATGTTCTATACGGTATTTATATATATATATATATATATAAACCTATTTGACCCTATGTTTATTTTAAAGAGGTTGGCATTGCTTATTCATTGAGTATTCAACTCGTTGTTTTATATATATTTTTTTTTCAGAGAGCAGTACGGACCCTACTCTACCCCCAGCAGTTTTCTAATGTCGATCTCTTAAGTACTTCTTTTGACGAGCCTGCAGTTGCTCATGTGGGTGTATTTAGGTTGTATGTGTATTTTGTTTGAAATTTTGTAAAACTTTGTAAAGTTAGCTCTACTGACTCATGGATGGGGCATCCCCACTCCCCGGAAGTTTTTTTTTTTAATTTGATTGGATATGGGTCATCCCTTTTGTTGTATTGTACTGGCTGACAATTTGTAGAAATATCAGGAGGTCTAATTTATAGAGGAAACTCTGTCGAAATTTCTACAAATATCCTTGAAAGAGAAGCTTATATGTTTTATATGATTCAAATTGATGCCCATAAGTATTTTCTTTATGTTTCCGCTTCTGCGTCAGAGTACTTAAATTGTGGGGTGTGACAATGATGGACGAAGAGTTCTCGATCTCGGTCCGCCTGAGTCGTTAACTTCACAAACCTTCGTCAAAAACTTTTAAAGTCCCATTTCATAATCTGGAGGTTTATGTCTTTCAATCCATCTTGGGTGAGAGGAAACCACTATTTGAACGGGGAAGGCCATTGGGTTACTAATAGCATTCTGTCGGGAACTAGATTGTGGAGCCCTCCTTGATGCCTCTATTAGCAGGAAGTATGTACCTCGACATAGCTAGACTGTATTTGGTGCCCAATTTATGAAGCAATAGAGATTGAAACCTGATCCGGATTGTGTAGCTCACCCTTCCCTTCCCATGTCACTTGTTAGTTGTTATGTATCCATAGAATTACCGACCAACCCTGACGGTCAATACTGTCCCGCCTGATAGGCATCTCGATTCACTGAGGTCTGGTGAAAGGACGAGTGTGGTTGACTTCATCCTGAAGGCCATTAAAAGGGCCTCATCTGGGGTTGCTGCATGACAGTCAAAAATCAATTTGTTTCTGTAAAACCAGATTGCATATAGCTTGTAGATAATGAAAGTTGTATGGTGATCCAATTCTTTTTGGCTCTGAGGAATACTAGAAAACCAAGATTGCAACCATTGAACTAGGTCTTTAGTTATGAGTCTATTAACTCGAATTGTCAAAGGAGAAGCCAAGCAAATGGCTCTGGTCAAGTGATATTGGATAAAAAAGATGATCAATGGATTCAAAGTGTTCCTGGCAGAAAGGACAAAGCCTAGAGATACACAAATGATGGGCTTGGAGAGTGTTGCCAACCGGGAGGGCATTAACCGAGATTTTCCACATGAAGAGAATTACCCGATAAAGAAGATTTGGTATCCATAGATGTTTCTATTCTTTAAAACCAGAAGTAATCGCAGATAAGTTTCCCTGAGTTAGCATCTTGTAACCATCGACAACCTTATAATTCGCCCGCATTATTACCTGACCAAACGAGTTGGTCTGGCATCTCTGAAATAAAGCAAATTTGTTGGCATGTCGGTTGAACTATTGGGGGTGGATAATGTTGGAGAACTAGAAAATAGAAGCAAAAAGCTACTGTAGTATAAAGATAATATCAGCAAACAAGAAAAGGAAACGAATAGTTGCAGCAGAGAAAAAACAGAGGAAAATATGCTCAATAATGAATATGCTGCACGACCTTTATTTCTGAATCAATGATGTCTATTTATGGGCTTACATGCAACTGAAAAGAATCAACAAATACTGACCTAAATCCCTATTTTAATGCTACTAACAGCCACTAACAGAGAAACTTAAAAACTTGCGGAAACAGATAATACAGATAACTTCGGAAGAGGAAAAAAATCTAGAACAAATTAAATTAGCTTGACTAAGTCAAGCATGTGCCTTTTAAGCAGTCACAATCATGTGCAATTTTGAATCAGTCTTTAACACTCCCCCTTGATTTAAAGTTCTACACACCAAGTAAGGATCTGAAGTAGATATGCTTTTGAGAGGGGAGAGCCTTTGTAAATATATCTGCAACCTGTTCATTTGTATTGCAGAACTTCAACATAACTTCTTCTTTTGCCACCTGCTCACAAATAAAGTGGAAACGTATATTTATATGCTTTGTTTTTTCATGGAATACAGAATTTTTAATCATTGCAATTGTGGCTTTATTGTCATAGAAAATTTCAGTTGCAATTTCTTGCTTTTGACAAACATCTGCAAGAAGTCTCCTTAGCCAAATACATTGACAAACTGTAGAATTAGATGCCATATACTCTGCTTCAGAAGATGATAAGGCTATAGTGGCTTGTTTCTTTGAACACCATGTAATAGCACCTGATCCAAGATTAAAAACATTGCCTGAAGTGCTCCTTCTATCATCCAAAGAACTTGTCCAATCACTGTCAATAAAACCTTGCAACCTGAAATTTGAAACTTGGTTGTACCAAATTCCATAATTTAAGGTTCCAATAATATAATGCAAAATCCTTTTTGTTGCTCCAAGGTGATGCTTTGAAGGACTACTCATAAACCTTGAGACAACACCAACAGAAAATGAAATATTTGGCCGAGTACGTGTTAAATAAATCAAACCACCAACTAAGCTTCTAAAACTCCTTGCATTAACTTTTTCAGTGCCATCTTCCTATTGCAACTTATCATTACTATTCATGAGGGTTGTTGCAGCTTTACAATTCAACATATTAAATCTTTTGAGAAGGTTTGTTGCATATTTCCTTTGTGATATAAATATTCCATTTTCCTCTTGTACCACTTCAAACCCAAGGAAATAATGCAATGAACCTAAATTTGTCATTTCAAATCTACTCATCATTTTGAATTTAAATTCAACTACAAGAGAGTAATTTGAGCCCATATAAATGATATCATCAACATATAAGCAAACAACAAGAACATCATTGGTACATTGCTTCTTCGCATAAAGTGTAGGCTCACTTTCACTTCTTTTGAAACCATTTTCTAGAAAATAGGAATCAATCTTGCTATACCATGCTTGTGGAGCTTGCTTCAACCCATACAATGCCTTTTTAAGCTTGTAAACCTTGTCTTCCATGCCATGAACAATTAAATCTTTTGGTTGGATGACATAAACTTCTTCTTCTAGCTTTCCATTCAAAAATGCAGACTTGACATCAAACTGAAAAATAGGCCATCTAAGTTGTGCAGCCAAGGCTAATATTGTTCTTACCATTTCAAAACGTGCAATAGGAGAGCATGTGTCATCATAATCAACACCTAGCTGCTGAGCATATCCCTTTGCTACCAACCGTGCCTTGTACTTTTGAATTTTTCCATCTGCATGATACTTGGTTCTATAAACCCATTTTACTCTAATAGCATTTTTTTTCCTTCAGGAAGATCCACCAATTCCCAAGTTTCATTCTTCTTGATTGCCTCAAGTTCTTCTTTCATAGCTTCACACCATTCTTCCTTACTTGCTGCTTCATCAAAACATATAGGATCTGCAACAAACAAAGCTTGAGTTGTCTTATAAATCTCCCTCAGGGATCTGAGTTTTCTTGAAGGAGTCTAATCTGAGAAGGATGAACTGCTACTTCCACCATTTAAAGGACTAGAAGTTATTGAATATGAAGGAGTAGTGCTAGGTGACCTTGAAGGAGATGGCACCACTTCAACAGTTGGTGAGTCTTCACTAGTTAGCACTTCAATACCTACAACTTCATTATTCTCACACCAATTCTGGCTTGTTTCTTCATCAAATACAACATTCCTACTAATAGTAATTTTTCTACTAATAGGATTATACAACCTATAAGCTTTAGATTCAACACTATAGCCTACAAATATGCATTTTTCATATTTTTCATCAAGTTTGCTATGTTTCTGTGAATCTATTAAGGCATAGGCAACACAACCAAAGACTTTTAAATGACTCACCCAAGGTCTTATACCATGCCAAGCTTCATATGGAGTCTTGTTCAAGACAACCTTTGTTGGTGATAGATTTAATAGATACACTGCAGTGGATATAGCTTCTGTCCAGAATATGTCTTGAAGTCCTTTAGCCCTTAGTAAGCTTCTTGCTATCTCAACAATAGTGTGATTCTTTCGTTCAGCCACTCCATTTTGCTCCAGAGTATACGGCTCTGTTAGTTTCCTGCATAGACCATGTTCTTCACAAAATTGAGTAAATTCATGAGAAGTAAACTCACCACCTTTCATTTTTTGAAAGCTTCAAACACCTCATATTTGTTTTTTAGGAAGTAAACCCAGCTCATCTGACTATAATCATTTGTAAACAGCAAGAAGTAGCAACTTCCACTAAGAGATTGAGTTTTCATTGGTCCACATAAGTCAACATGTATAAGATCAAGATAATCAAATGCTTTCTTGGATCTCCCAACTGGAAATGATTTTTTACATTGCTTGCCATATATACAACTTTCACACAAGTCTAAAGACTCAATCCTTGGTAACCCAAAAACCATTTCTTTTTGACTCAATCACTTCATACCCTTTACATTCAAATGCCCATATCGTAAATGCCATAATCTAGACTCACTTATTTTTTTTATGACAAGAGCATGATTTTCTACACTAGTAACTTCAAGTGGAAATAACGTATTTACTGCCATTTGAACATCTACAATAATCTTATTTGATTTTTTATCTCTAATCACATATGAGACATTATCAAAAAGGATAGAATACCCATTGCCCATAAGTTGCCCAATACTTAACAAATTTTGTGACAAATTTGGAATAAAATAAACATTATAGAGAAGTTTTACATTACCATGACCATTTTTTATTACCACGGTACCTTTGCCTTCTACTTACATCTGCTTGCTATCTCTAAGTGTTACCTTTACTTTGAATGTCTCATCAAGCTCCTTGAACAATGACTTTACACCAATCATATGATTTGAACATCTGCTATCCAGAAACCAAATGTTACTACTGATCACTGCATCTTCTTTATAAGCCATGAATAGCTTGATCTCCTCCTCCTCTTCTTTGGCATAGTTTGATTGCTTTTCTCTCTTCCAACGTTCTACCTTCACATGTCCATAGCGTTTGCAATGAAAACATTGAATACTGCTCTTGTTTTTTTGCTCATCATCAGTTTGCTGTCTTGTTCTATAGTGATCACCTCGATCACAGGCTCCACAACCACTGTGACCACCTCTGCTATGGAATCCACCTCTTCTGTTTCCTCTACTAGCTGCTTTTCTTTGCTGATTAGATGACTCTCCTATCACTTGAAATGCCTTTTCTTCAAGTTTCTCAATCTGCTTGTTCAACCTTACTTCATGAGATTGCAAAGAGCCCATCAATTCATCAAATAAATATGTTGACAAATCTTTGGACTCTTCAATCGCTGCCACTACATGATCAAACTTTGTAGTAAGACTTCTGAACACTTTAGAAACTATAGTTTGGTCAGAAATATCTTCTCTAAAAGATTTCATTTGATTCACAATTGTAGAAACTCATGATAGAAACTCATGAACAAATTCACCATTTTTCATAAACAAAGTTTCAAAATCACACCGAAGAGGCTAAAGTTTTACTGTATGTACCTTTGTAGAGCCTTGGTACACTTTCTGCAAAATTGTCCAAGCTTCCATCGTTGTGCTTGCTGCTACAATCTTTGAAAAGATTGTCTCATGAGCAGCCTGTTGGATAAAAAATAATGCCTTCGAATCCTTTTTCTTGTTTTCTCTCAATCTAGCTTCCTCATCTGTCTTAGCATACCCATTCTCAACCAACTCCCACAGCTCCTGAAACTTGAACAAAGTCTTCATTTTGATGCTCTAAAAATCATAACATTTACCCCTAAAAATTGGAATTGATGGTTGTGTAACATTCATGACATTGCCATTTGTCGCCATGAGTCGAACGCCCACTTGCAGATCAAACTGGGCTCTGATACCACAGATGTTGGAGAACTAGAAAACAGAAGCAAAAAGCTACTATAGTATAAAGATAATATCAGCAAACAAGAAAAGTAAACAAATAGTTGCAGCAAAGAAAAAATAGAGGAAAATATGCTCAATAATGAAGATGTTGCACTACCTCTATTTCTGAATCAATAATGCCTATTTATGAGCTTACATGTAACCGAAAAGAATTAACAAATACTGACTTAAATCCCTATTTTAATGCTACTAATAGCCACTAACAGAGAAACTCAAAAACTTGCGAAAACAGAAAATACAGATAACTTCGAAAGAGGAAAAAAATCTAGAACAAATTAAATCTAGCTTGACTAAGTCAAGCATGTGCCTTTTAAGCAGTTACAATCACGTGCAATTTTGAACAATCTTCAATAGATAAAGTTGACACAAAAGATCTAAATTCCATACTCCTTTATTTTGCACCATATTTAGATTATCGTCTCGACCTAGTTGTAACTACCATCATAAGTAGTGGTTTAAGGGAATATTCCTACCACCTCCTATTACTCTCCAACTGTGTTTTGAAGTAATGACATCATTGGCTCTTTGAATGCCCTTCAATATTTAGGACAAATTCGAGTGACTATTTGGGATGCTGGGATTTGGTTCCTTGAGATACTTTGCCCTAAAGACTCTGCCAAATAAGGAGGGATTGTTAGTATCCAGCAATCTTCATGTGTGCTTTGCTAAGAGTTCCCTATTCAAGAGGTGAGTTTGTCCGAGCCCAAAACCACCCAATCTTTTCCTTCATTATACATAACTTTTTCCAGTATAAAAGTTAATTTTGGGGGAGTATGCTTTAAAACCCCAAAATAAAGTTGGCAATTTTGGCGTCAATCTTCTAACATAGGTTATTGGATAATTCAAAGCAGGAGAGTAGTTATACCAAGATCGAGTTAATCATCTAAGATATGAGAATTCGTCGTGCCATTTGAGACAAGAGCATTGATTTTCACGATTGTAATTTCCATGATTCTTTTTATTGATTTCAATCTAAGACCCTAAGTATTTATCCAACATCCCTTTGTAGTGGGCACTGAAGATACACTGATTAATCTGTGATTTTGTGATTTATGCAATGTATTAATTAGGGCAACACCAAAACATCATGTATCAAAGTCCTAAAAAATGAGAAAAACTTTGCATCTCAACCAATCTTCTCTTAATTAATCTATTCAATTCCCCCCCCCCCCCAAAAATCGCATCTTTTTGCCTATTGTTATAATAACATGAAGAGTATTATCTTAAATTATTTTTAAGGTTACAGATCGTGTGTGTATGTCTCTATAGCTATATATATATACATTTGCCTCCAATTAGTGTTCCTAAGGCATATTAGCAATGGTTTTACTCTACAGCTCATTTGGTAGATGGAATGAAAAAAAAAATTTTGTAAATTATTTATTATATCCATATAATTATTACTTAACAGTAGTAATGTTAATAAATACTTATGTTAAAATAAGAGTAAGAAAATTATTTTTGATTCCTAAAATCACCTTTTTACTTTCTATTTTTATCTCTAACTTTTCGCGTATTAAATGGGCAGGTTTCATTTTTTACTTTTATCCTCCTCCTCTTCCTTCTTCCTCTTATTATTATTATTATTATTATTATTATTATTATTTCCACCACTCTATAGCATTTTTTTCCATTCCTTTATCTTCTTTTTTTATCTCTCATTTCCATGCATTGCAAGGTTTTCAAAACTACTTTCAATTTAAACCGGAATAAAATGTATGTAGTATACGGAGTTCTATATGTGTAGTCAAGTAGAAACCAAAATGCTTGCAAGTGGACGATGTGGGAGGGGGACTAAGCTCTTCTCGTGTTTTCTTATTGGAAAAGGAGAGAAAAGGCAAAAGCTAAGAATCATTAATAATTAAGTAGTTAAATTTTAACTTATTAAAACAAGCTTTACCATTTTAAATTTTTAAAATTATATTAAAATTTATTAGATATTTATATTTTATAATGCATAAAAAAATTTGGTAAATATTTTAATATATATACACACATAACTATAACAATTTTTGAAAAATGTATATTGTCCTTAAATTTAAAATATGCTTTTCAATTAAAATTGTCAACTCAATTAGTCAGTTTGACAAATGATTCAGGGCTTTATTATCAAGACACTACAAAGAAAAAAAAAATTAATGGTTCAAATCCTACAATGCCAAAAGTATTACCTTTAAATGCTATATATTACTTGAATTTAGCGACAATGCCATTGAGTTATCACATTTTTCTTCCCACAATTTAGCGACACAGCATCAAAGTTACCAATTACCACTTTCTTTCCATGAGTAGTACAACTTAAATGTATCGTATGCTCTCACAGAGTATAATTTCACAATACAATAGAGAGCCTTCTTATTTGAATATTGTAATCTGATGTACAACTCTTAGTTATTTTTCAAATTCATTTAAATGACCACTTTGAGAAAATTATGACTCCTAGTTATTGCCATATTAACCTACATGAAGAAAGTAATATCCAGGTCGACATATTGGGTTACTAGTATAGCTAGAATGGCATTAGTGGAATCCTCTCCACCCTCATCATCACTCTCATCATTCAACTCATTGTCATTATCATCATAATCAAGATCAAGTGTAGCATTATATTCAATTTTGTCCTTAAAGTCATTCATTATATCTTCTTTTCAAGTTGGGGGAGAAGGAGGTTGAGCACTACTAAGTAGTGGGTGGGATGAACTCGACTCCAAATTGGGATTGATTGGAGGGGTGTGATATAATGTCGAGAATAAGTTGACAATGGATAAAACGGGTCAATATTTTTAATTTATAAAGAGAATAAGAGTGTTTGTTCATCAGATCTATGCATATAGTTAGTTGACAGGAGTGATGTCAAAATATAATCATTTGCTACTAGCCGAGATTTCATACTAAATTGTGGTTCAATGGTCAAAATGTTTGCATAAAACTCTATCCTACACTATAACAATACAAATAATTTGTTGCAGAAGCATTCAATAGAATTACGACGGAAGCAATTTTTAGTTTTTTTTTCACGTATATTTTAAAATTTTGGTTGAAAACATAGAAAATAGAAAAAGGTTCAAAAAAATAATGAAAAGCTAACAAACATTCGCAATATGGCAAGGAAAAATCAATATAAAAAATAGTGACAGACAGGTTGCAAATTATATGTAATAATAATATATTTAAATTTTAATCAATTAATATATAATTAAGTAATATAATCTAAATTTTATTTAATTTAGATTATAATTATATTATAAGTTGTGGTATTTATACTTATTATAATTATTTAATAATTCAAACATTATATTATTTAATAAATATATAAATAAACATAAGTGGTAAAATAAAAAATGAAATTTTTATTAAAAAGTTAATGAAATAAAAATATAGAGATAGGGACCAACCATGTTGCTGTTGCTAACATGGACAAGTCGCCTAATATTATATAGTATAATGATATATTATATTACATATATAATAATATATAATATATGTATAATTAAAAAATATAATATAAATCAAAGAAAATTTAAATTATAATTAATTAATATATAATTAAGTAATATAATATAAATCCTTATTCAATTTAGATCATAATTATATTATAAGTTATATTATTTATATTTATTATAGTCATTTAATAAATCAAATATTACATTATTTAATAAATGTATAAATAAATGTAAATTGTAAAAAAAAATTATTAAAAAAGTTGATTAAATGAAAATATAAAGAAAACTATAGCCACATTGTTGCCTTTCACCAACCATGCTGCTGCCACTAACACGGACAAGTCGGCTATGGATATAATATTAATAATATTATATATTATAATAATATATTATATTACATATATAAAATATATATAACAATTTGTATAGTTAAAAATTTTAATATAAATAAAAGAAAAATTAAATATTAACTAATCAATACATGAGAAATTAAAAATAATATAATCTAAATATTTATTTGATTTATACTATAATTATATTATAAGTTATATTATTTATAATTATTATTAAATAATAAATATTTATTTCATAAATTAATTATTATATTATTCAAGAAATATATAAATAAATATAACTATTGAATAAAAAATGAAATTTTAATTAAAAATATGAATAAATTACATATATATTTATTTATTTTCTATATTTTGTACTTTTAACAAAAGAAAAAAGCTATATAACACACACACACATATATATATATAATAATAAGTATAATTAAAAAAGTAATATCAATTAAATAAAATTTTAATTTTAATTAATTAATATGTGGTAAATTAAAAATAATATAATCTAACTGTTTATTTAATTTATATAAAAGTTATATTATTTATATTTATTATTAAATGAAATTTAGTTATTTAATGAACCAATTATTATATTATTTAAGAAATATATAAATAAATATAAATTAAGTAATGAAAAATAAAATTTTTATTAAAAATATGGATAAATTTCATATATACTTATTTTTTCTCCTATATTTTGAACTTTTTAACAAAAAAAGGCTATGTAACATATATATACATATATTTGATATATTATATTATATTATATACTATAGTATAGTATAATAATATGTTAGAAATAATATAATATAATAATCATATGTTATATTATGTATAATATCATGTGTAATTTTTAAAAATTCAAATTTAAATTAATTAATACATAATAAATTTAATTTATGGCTGGAGGTTCAATATATGATATTAGAAGTATGTCTTATAATATATTGAAAAATCTTATGTCTAGATAAACTACACTTAATATCCAGCATATTTTCATGCTTCCTACATGCAAGAAATTGTGAGAAATGAATTTATAAGCATGTCACAACAAATTTATAATGTCTAACTTCAAGAATAAAGAATACAAATTGAACATCTAACAAAAATTAGATAAATTTAAAAATTTTGTTCAACATCTCTCACAACAACATCATCAAAATGATGCTAGGCCAAGTTGTTTCTATATGCCATGTACCACTTATTTAAATAATAACCATGAAGATGATAATTTTAATCAGGATAAGAATAATGATAATTGTTAAATTTTGTATATTTTATATAATGTAATTTGTGTAATTAATGTATATTAGATATATTTTTCAATTTTGTTTAAATTTAATGTTTTTATTTTATAAAAATATATATTACATAGCGAGAAGAAAAAGCAGGAATACACAATGTTTCATGGAATATGGTAAGCATGAAAATAACATAAATTATCATCATTTCGTGCAGTGGTGAATCTGAAATACCAATAAAGTGATTGAGCACACCAATTTTGTTTTCGTTTCTCTTTATATAAATTTCAAAGTTTGACTTTTTCATTTTATCTTCTCTTCGTTTCTAACAATTAACTCTCTAGTTCTTTTCCTTTCTTTCTATATAAATTTTAAAATTTTGTCATCTCATTTTATCTTCACATTCTCAGCATTTCTATTGAAGTTGTTTATCTCCTTTTGTTTGTCGTCTTTTATTGTAACTATTAAACTCTCAACTCGGCTTTTTTTTTTGTACAACTTTTTATCTTCTCTCTTATTTATCAAATTTATTTCAATCTTGTTTCAATCTTGTGAGTTGTTTCTAGTTGTGTTACCTAGGTGTTTTTAATCAATTCTACTTGTGAGTTATTACTGTGAATTACTATCTTTCTCCATTTTTTTTTTTTTGCTTCAATCTTGTGAGTTATTTCTAGTTGTGTTTTTTTAATGTCTTTTTTCTATTTTGTTTGTGAGTCATTACTATGAATCTTTATCTTTCTCGATCATTCTTCTTCTTTGTTGTCTCCATCTTTTTTTTAAGGTGATAATTTGAAACAATGATTAGGTAAAAATTTCATGATTAAAATTTGAAACTTTTGGTATTTGGATTTGATTTCTTTTATGTTTCACATGTGTTTTTAGTTTTGATTTAATCTGTTAATTTAATTTAATTTCTTTGATTTGATTTTATTCTTGTTTTGGTTCGAAAGCTAGTGAAAGATAGGCAAAGAACTAAAAAAATTGAAAATTTGAAGGAAAAGACCACTGAAATCCATAATATATATATATATATAACTTTGAAAATTTGAAGATAGCTGAACCTAAAAAAATATATCAATCTCAATGAAACATTAAAGAAACCCTAAAAAAATAGAAATTTTTTAAAAAAATCCAAATAAATTAAATATAACTTAAATTATTATTAATTCTAAACAATCATATTATAAAATAAAATTGTTTATATATATATAATAAATTATTATTTATTATAACATATATATAATAATAAAAGAATTTTAACATTTATTAATAAAATATACTTTTTAATTTATTATTTTTTAAAAATTATTTTAGGCTGTCAAAAGTGATTTCTTTTTTTGTTGAAAAAACACTGGGCATCTAACTGAACATCCCATTACAAGCAACTAAATCAAAATGAAAGACATCAGAAATAAAACTGGGAGCTTCAGAAAACCACATGACTCCTAACGGGTGCCCTAACGCCTCCTTAGCAATATGATCAGCCATAACATTTGTTTCACGATCATTCCAAGTGATGCTTGCATCCCACTCACGAGCGAGAAGTTGCCAAATTTCAAGAATAAGATCCATGTTGGGATGATCCTCTAACTCATCATTCTCAACCGCTTCCACAAGCTCTAGACAATCAGTAGTGATAATTATCGCCTTAAACCTTTTGTCCCAAGCCATCTAAAGACCCCACACAGCACCCTAAATCTCAAACTGGAAGCTACTCCCTCTCCCAATATTGAAAAGGAAGCCTCCAAGCACTTCGCCCGTGTGATTCTAAAGAATCCCACCACAGGCCGCCTGCGCAGACTGATCGACATAAGCTCTATCCATATTAATTTTAACAAAACCAGTAGGAGGAGGTGACCAGCTATCCCCTGCATTAGTCTCTCCTTTGCTCAAAGGCAGAGGAAAATTCGACCATCGCACACAAGCTTGGACCCTAGCAAAAATAGTAGCTGGACTTGGCTTCCACTTCTCAAACACATGACTATTTCTGCTAAGCCATATCTGCCTACACATTAAGGAGAACTAAATGTCCCACCTGGTGCCATCAACCATATTTCTCCTCGTCAAATTCCACTCAATCCACCTTGTAAGGTTCTACATGGAGAAGAATTTAGCTAGAAGGTTTGTAGGTAGCAATAAATGCCATGCACTCCTTGCTGGCCCACAGTCTCGAAGCACATGCAGGGTTGTTTTTGGTATGTCTTTACACATCTTGCAATCTACAAATGTAGCGAGACCTCTACGAACACACGACACATTGGTCAACAAGCGATCTTTGCAACACAACCACATGAACACTTTACATCTTTGTGGGACATCAATCTTCCAAAAATTTTTCTAGATCCCATGTCTCTTACCTCTACCATCTGTATTAACATTCTTGTAGGCTGATCTGGTAGATAACACACCTAAGCTTGTTGTCACACCCCACAATTTAAGTACGATGACGCAGAAGCGGAAAAATAAAGAAAATAATTATGGGTATCAATTTTGATTCATATAAAATATATAAGCTTTTCTTTAAAGGACATTTGTAGAAATTTCGGCAGAGTCCCCTCTATAATGTAGACCTCTCGATATTTCTACAAAGTGTCAGACAATACAATTCATCCAAAAGGGATAACTCACATCCATTCAGACCAAAAGAAACAACCGGGGAGTGGGGATGCCCTAACTATGATTCAGTGGAGCCAACTTTACAAGGTTCAAAACAAAATACACATACAGACAAAATACACCCACATGAGCAACTGCAGGCTCGTCAAAAGAAGCAATCGAAATATCGACCACTAGAAGGCGGCTGGAGGTAGATTAAGGTCCCTACTGCTCTCTGAAAAAATATATATATAAAAAAAAATGAGTTGAATACTCAATGAATAAGCAATACCGACCCTTTTTAAAATAAAGGTAGGGTCACAAATATATAGGTACATATTTATAGATATATCGCGTAAAACATGTTTTATGCAAATTCTTTCGTACAAATGCACTGAAAGTATCTAAACAGAACTAATTTAAACAGACACAGAGCACACAGCTCGCGGGGAAAAGTCACTACAGACGCAAAGCATTCAGCTTGCGGAAATAATATAACTCCACGTGTGGTGGCCTACACACGGGGCTAGCACCACCCCTGCTAGCTGAGGTACAGATCATGATGCACCAGGGCTAACATCCACTGCTGTTAGCTACAGGGTTCTGAGCAGATAACTTCATAAAACCATGTAATTTTTTTCATTTAACATCTCAGACAGAATACCTTCCAGATCAATTTCATAGTAAAATTTCCAAATAACCCAAACATCTGTCAATTAGAAAAATTCACATTCGAACTGCACTTTTTTTGGTAAACATGCATATGACAAAATATTGAAATGTGTATCTCTATAAATGGATAATCAAATTTTTTTTTTTAAAACACTACAAGGAAATTTAGTAACAAAATAAGGATTTCCCGTGTCTCACGGTCCGCATTACTTACTCGCCTTCCAAGATTTTTATAGAAATTTCCTGACCCTTTCTCAACTATGCCTCAATCTCTTGAATTTCCTACAATACCCGTTCATTAGATTTTAGAGGGTGAATCGTTCCAATGATCCCATACAGAACTTATCTTGTTAAAAAAAATTATTCCTCTACTAAATTTTACGCCTTCCATATTCGTACAATGTATACCATATACATATATTGTGCTCTTTTTTCCCTAATTCCACTTAGGAGCTAAACTCAAAAGCCAGAAATAAAGGAAACGCATACCGTCTTTAATCTGCAGCCACACGTTAAAGGGAAACTTATTCTGCATAAATATAAGTTGACAAGTAAGAAAAAAGTACAGTGGGGATTTTGTCTTTAATTAAGAATATATATATGCAGAATTTTGGGAGGAATTAACGTATAGGAGAATGGACATACAATTAAGCATGAATGAAGTCAGAATTTAATCCAACTAAAATCACTTCCTGCACCACCTTTTCTCCTGCGCAGGACCTCTCTAAGCTGGCCACTACAGAAACGCATAACCAAGTTAAGAAACAGAGGAGGGAGACGCATGAAAAGTTGACCAGAAAAACAACACATACATCAGAAATTTCCAGGCCCAAAATCACTACACAGCGTTGCTCTCCTGCCACACACCCACAGCCATGAGCTCAGCTTAAACAAAGAGGAGGAAGGCTGCACTGAAAAGCGAACCAGCAGAACAAAGTAGCGTAAACAGAAGGGAGAAGATGAACCCAGCAACAGCAATTCATCTGGCAGAAATTTCAGACCTGGTAAATTAATTTTTTCTATCTTGGTTTCACCAGCAACTAGCAGCAAAAGCTTAACAAAATTCAAGAAGCAAACACCAGCAGCAAGAACTCGAACAGGGACAGCAAGCAGCGCTGAACAGAGGAGAATTTAAGTGCAGTTTTTTTATCAACCCAGCCCTCGTCCAGCAGAAGGAGTTATGCGACTTGCATGAAGCAACTTACTGGAGATGGAGTAGAGAGTATTTCACAGCTCGAAGAAGCAGAAAAACCAGCGTCCAGCAGCTCGAAGAAGCAGGAAAGGCAACGTCCAACAAAACAAGGGATGAAGATGCAGAGTTCTGTCGGTTCTGTGATTGCTTTGCTGGAAGGATATGTGTTGCAGAATTCTGGATGAGGAATGACCGAAAAACCAGCTGAAAGGAAGTAAAAGGAGGGATATATATGTAAAGTTGCAGAATGAAGGAAGCTGGTACGTGGCAGCTGCAAGAATCAGCATTGAAAAGTCAACTCCGCTCCCTTCCCATGCATCATGCACGTCGGGTTTTACACTTGTCCACCTCCAAAAAGGAACATCAGGATTATTTAAATTAGTAGATCTTTCTAAACGGGCGATCTCATGCAACACAGACCCAGGAAGTAAATCTTGGAACTTTTCCTATTGCCAACCTCCCGATGCCAACATGAAGTCATTAACGTGGAGCTCCAAGTCCTCCTCAGGTATATCGTGAACAGCATACTAAATCAGAGACTCATGATGTGGCACCCATCAATTTTTCCAAAATCTCACAGTTTTCCCATCCTACACCTTCCAAGCTATCCGTTAAACAGTGTCCTCCCATTTTTTTCTAATCCCCTACCATGCTCTGGACGCTATTTTCCCAACCTTTATAGATGGTAAAATATCATCACCACATTTGTATTTTTCTCGAACGAAGCAAACCCAGAGCGCATCTCGCCTCTTAACAAGGCCCCATCCAAGCTTCATCATAAAAGCATCATTCTTGGATCTAGCATGACGTAACCCCAAACCCACTAACTTCCTTCTTAGAGTACACTTCCTTCCAGGAGACTAAATGAATTTTCCTGTTATTGCCACTGCCTCCCTAAAGAAAGTGTCTGCATTTTTTATCAATCTACTTACAGCAACTAACTGGAAACAAAGCTGATTGCATCGCATAGGACAGAATGATCGACATAACAGAAAAAACCAGAGTATGCCTAGCCGCCATAGAAAGGGTTTGGGCTTTCCAACTTGTCAATATGCTATCCATCTTGTCTAAAATGTATCTGTATGTGTCTTTAGACACCCTCTCATGGTGAAGAGGAACCCCAAGGTATTTTCCCAGATTTGATGTAGGCGTGACACCCAGAAAATTACTTATCTCTATAACTCTATTATGATTCACATTGCTAGAGAAAAAGATACATGATTTACTTTCACTAACCTTTTTCCCGATGCAGCACAAAAATCATCTTGGCATGCTTTCAACAGCCCCACTTGCTTAAGAGAAGCTTCTGCAAATAGAATCTAGTCATCAGCAAAAACACGTGTGAAACAGTAGTACCTCTTTTCGATAATCTGAATGGCAACTAGTTCCCCTCGTTAACTTCATTTTGAATGAGGTGAGCAAGCTTTTCCATCACCAACACAAATAAATAAGGAGATATAGGGTCTCCTTATCTGATCCCTCTGGAAGGTGATAAATTATCTCCCTTTTTCTCGTTCCAAAGTTGAAAACTGGAAGTAGCCATGCAATAATAAAGCACATCACAAACATGCTTAGGGATCTGTAACTCCTCTAAACACCGCATCACAAAATGCCATTTAACCCGATCGTAAGCTTTTTCTAAGTTAATTTTGACAATCATAAAGCCCTTTTCCCCTTTCTAGAGTGCATAAAGTGGATAATCTCTTGTGCCAGTATGATATTATCCACTCCTTGTCGTCCAAGCACAAAACTACATTGATTGGGAGACACAATAGAGGGCATGATCCACTTGAATCTCGTACTATAATCTTCGTGAGGATCTTATAGATAACATTGCAAAGGCTTATCGGCTGAAAATCTTTAATAGTCTCGGGCTTCTCACCTTTTGGAATTAAAACGATATGAGTGCCATTAACCCTTTGTATAGATGTAGGGTTAGAGAAGAGGAATTTTATCACATCCACCACCAAACTACCCACCACAGCCCATTGACTCTGAAAGAAGAGAGGATTGAGACCATCCAGCCCCGGAGCCTTTAACAGGCCCATGTCAAACAAAGCCTTCTTCACTTCATGTTCATCAGTATTACACCCAATCCATCTAAGAGTAGATTGGTCAGCCACAGGGAAAGTACCACAAAAATCTACCTCCAACTTACCTTGCATGTCATCAGTAAATAAATCTCTATAAAAATTAGCACCAACCTACATAATCTTGGCCTCATCATAAATCCATTCACCGTCCTCCCTTTTTAAAGCAATGATCTTGTTGCGTCTCTTCCTATTATTAGTCATGGCATGGAAGAAATGTGTATTCTTATCTCCTGCCTTATACCAATTGCACTGAGAGTGTTGAAGCCACATTAACTCTTCTTGCACCAAGATTTCTTCAAGCTGCAACCATAAGTGTTCTATTTTTTTTTCAAGAATTGAGCTACTTCTAACCCTACTGATTTCGTGATTCACCTTCTCCATTTTATAGAGCAAGGACTCCTTTTTTTTATTGATGTTACCAAACACATTCCTGTTCCATTTCTTAACACCTTCAGTAAAAGACTGCACATTATCCTCCCAATCATTGTTTCCTTTCCAAGTTGTCTTAACAAGTTCATGAAACCCATTATATGCAACCCAAGGGGCGAAGAAGTGGAATGGCCAATCTCCCTTCCGAGTCTCCTCCTCGCATGCTAGTCTAAGTAACAATGGAGTGTGATCAGATTTGAATCTGGGGAGGTGAGTGACAGATGTCAAATTAAATCTCTCAAACTAAGTCACATCCGTAATCACTCTATCAATAAGGCTGCGACTGTGCCCTCTAGACCAAGTGAACGAAGGTCTATAGAAACCCAGATCAATCATCTCGGAATCCGAAACCCACTTCCAAAAATAATTATCCACTTGAGACTTCCTTCGGGCATTAGAGGCACGTTCATCACCGCAAAGAATGGCATTGAAATCACCACCAACGGACCAGCTTCCTCTCACAACTTCCGCAATACATGAGAGTTGGTGCCACAACACTTTACGTCTAGTCGAGTCTGGACTTCCATAAACAATAGAAAGATGCCATTCGTACTATTTACCTATATTCATAACCCCATGCAAGACTTGCTCGTGTTTCCAGGTGACTTGAAAGTCAACGTCGCCTCCCCATAAACACCAAATCCCGTCGCCAAAACCATCCGCCTCAACCACTGCTAACTTCTCGAAACCCATCCGCTTAGCAATATGTACGGCTCTCTCCCCTTTCTAATGAGGTTCAAGAATAGCTAGGAACCTTCTTCTTGAGTTCAATACGCAACTACACAAAATGACTACTTCCTACTCCTCTGGCATTCCACAAAAGGAAATTCGTTATCATAAAAAATTTAGATTAAGAAATAACGCACGTGACCCACAAGGTCAAAAGCTCCAACCCACAATTTGGTTGTCATGCTCCATAAAGTCCTCCTCGTCACTGTCCTGTATTAGGGGACTAGAATGCACAAGAAATGGGCCACTTTTTGCTAATCCTGGGTCTAGAGGATTGTCATCCTCAACCAATTTATCATTGGGCTCGGTTGGGTCCAAGCACTCCTTAAGAACTTTTGACGGACCTTCACTACCATTAGGCCCAACTTCCACATCCATGTCCTTAACCCCTTCCAAAGTCATTTCTTTGTCCCTAACCTTCTCACGTCCCGATTCCAACGTCTCTTTCACCGGCATCAAGACATCAAGATCACTCTTAACATGCTTACCTTGTGCTGGCCCATTATTTTTCTTCACTGGCCCATTATTAATTTTCTTTTTTTGCACCACGTTAATGGACCTATTTTTAACCTGTTTATTTGGCCAGTAGATTTGACCGTGTTTATGATCTCTCCCAACAGCTTTCTTGTTATTTCCTTTGATATCTGCTCTTCATGCCCTTCATCTTCGCCCATTAATGCCACGTATCGAGATCCTCTCTGATTTCCACCATAACCATTCCTAGAATCTTAGCGATTATCTCTCCCTCAGCCATCGCTTCCCCAATCTCGCTGGAAACCACATGAACGTTGGACTAAATTCCACTCGCTGATCTTCGGTTTCTCCGGTGACTCGTTACCATCTCCGGTCACCTGCGAGCCTACCTCAGTTTTGACCAATCCTCCTTGCTCCGTGTGGACTACCGCCTCCTTCGATGGACAATGATCAATATCATGCTCGTATTTTCCACAATTAAAGCAAATGAGGTGAATACCCTCATATTCAATCCTCCTTTCTTGACCATTAATCTGAATCACCAGTAAAAGAGCCTCGTTCAAGTCTATCTCAACACAAATACGAGCAAATCGCCCTTTCTTCCTCTGTAACGTAGTCATATCCACTTTAATAACCCTACCAACCTGACTGCTCAAAACATATAAAATTCCCTTATCATTATAATCCATTGGAAGCTTCGGGATGCGAACCCACGTCGCAATTTTGCATATCTTCTCTGCCTCTAGGTCGAAGTCCTCCTTCCACCTTTGAACAGCCAAGTAATGCTCTTGTATCAGCCAGGGACCTTCTGTCAACGCCAGATTGTAATCAGCCTTACGTTTGAATTTGACAAGGAAGAATCCCGCCCAAATGTCAATCCTTTCAACCAGCCCTTTATGCCCTCATATCTGTTACAGCTTATTTCCCAAATACTCATCATTCGTCATATGCCCTAATAACTTCACAAAAAGAGACCGCTTCCACTTCTTAACCAGCTTTGCTTTAAACTCTGGCGGTATAATGACATTAGGACCCCTCACCGTCGTCTCAACCTTCACCCTCTCTTTTCAACACCCCTCACGCAACCAGTCATCCTCCCCCTCCTCATCTTCCTCTTCCTCCTTATCAGAATCGCTATCCCCATTGCAAGCCTATTTATACGACTTTTTCTTCCCCTCCTCCCCCACACTGTCCTTCTTTCCTCCCTTATCATGCATCCACTCTTGATCACGAGGAACAAGGGTGTGTTCATTAGAGAACTCCCCACCCCCAGTACGAACCTTTTTCCTACTCCTATCCAAAGCATCGGCCTCCTCCGGCAAGAGTGCCGGCGACGCCTTCCCATCGTACGCTCCCGAACCTTTCGCGCAAGCCATTTAGTATATAATTTTCTAATTCCTTTCTAATAGTGTACATGTTCAATTGCTATACTCTAACTTTTTATTATTTTTTTAAAATTTATAAATAGATTTTTTTTATTTTTATTAACATTATTTATAAATAAATAGTATGATTAATTAATGAACTTAATCAAAATAGTTATTATTAATTATTATTGACATTATTTTTTTAATTTTTTATTATGTAAATTTTTATTAATATTATATTTGTATTAAATATTTTTTTTACAATAAAATATATATTTATTAATATGACATGACAAAAATGTTAGTGTGGCAAGGTGGTAGAGAAGAGAGGAGGAAAGAGAATTTTGACAAAAATATTTATAAGAATAAATTTGTTACAACAAAAATAGTGATAGATTGAGTGATAAATTATTTTGTTGAAAAACTACAATTTCTGATTATTTATGATAAATATTAATTATTGAAAATCTGTTGCATTGTAGTGCTATTCAGCTAGGTTAGAAATATGAATGCATTTGCTACATCTTTTGAACATCAAAATTGTTTTCTAAGATAATTATTTGGTATCACATTGGATTTAGCGATGCTAGATACCTATATATCAACTTAAATACAAATAGATTTTAAGAAAGTTATAACTTTTACTAAACTGTCTCTTTCAACTCCTTCAAAGGGATGTCAGTATTAACCGTTATTATTTTGGAGATGGCATACTAAAATTTCACACCCTGAACATTTTCATAAAATTTTCCATTCACATATATGTGAACAAATTCATTTCTCTTATAGATTTTTTTTTCCTACAATAGAATTTTTACTTAGTAATTAATTTTTTGCTTCAATATCAATTCTTCTATGACACTATATATGGGAAGTTTTCCTTCATTTCCTTCTTGGTTACTAAAAATTCTAATAGTAATTTTTTTTACTTTGGATGCAAATTATGTTCATTTTTTAAAATTTAGTTAAATTATATATGATATTTTTATTATTTTAAATATTATCTCAATTATTTTTATATTTGGTTAAATACTGCAAATTTTTTTAAAATTATTTTTTATTATTTTTAAATGTTTTTTTTAAATATCCTAATTTTTAAAATATACATATTTGTACTATTATTATATTTTTCAAATTTTAAATTATTTCTATTTAAAAATATTTTAGGCAATTTTAAAATAAATATTTTTAAAAATAATTTTTTTTACCTTGAAATATACTAGTATTCTATTTACAAATTTTAAATTAAAATTTACAATTTTTTAAATTTATATTTCTAAAATATCATAAATTTTATGCTAAACTTTAAAATTTAAACTAATAACTTGGTAATAACCTAGTTTTAAATTCTCACATACTTTATTACTAATATATTTACTACGATCTTTTTAATACTATTTATTTATTAGATACTTATTTATTTATTTTACCTAGAAAATATTCCTTACATACAACAATTATAATGAAAGCATATAAAATATTAAATCATGTAGTAAAATACAAACATACAAGAAAAATGTATATAAAAAATTAGTTGGCACTTACATATATGACATCTAAAGAAAACATAACAAAAATTTCCTTGATCTAAATAAACTTATATAACTATAAAATAGTCACCACAAACAAGATTATTTTTATATACAATAGATAAAACACAAAACATGATATAAACAATAGGAAAATAAATTAAAAACATGTTGTATTAAGTGTCACACCCAAAAATACGTCCATGTGGCACCTTGAAAAAAATAACTCAAATAGAAATTTCCATTTGGTTTTCAAAGAAAATAAAAACCAAATCGAAATTAAAGTAGAAGAGTAGGTTCAGAAGTTGTCACCAAAATTTTAATTTTTAAAAGGTAAAACTTTGAAAAAATATTTTTATTTAAAAAATGGTCTACAAACCAGAAAATGAATTTGGAAGTCGATTGTAAGTGGGAAATGTATTAGGCACACTACTACACCCGTTACTAAGAACGGTTACCCTAAGTCAGTTATGCAAAATTAAAATGGCCTTAATTTTATTTTAATTTTTCCTAACAAATCACATGCAAAATAAGAAATAAAGAAATTAAAAGAAATAAAATTAAAAGTAAAAAAAGGAAAGAAAATTAAGAGTAAAACAAACAAAAAGAAATTCAAAAAATAAAATAAGAAGGAAACGAATACAATTAAAAGTAAAATAAAATGAAAAAATTAAAGGAATAAAACTAAAAGAACATATTTATTTACAAGGGCGGATTTGATTTAGGATAAAAGCCTAGGGTCTACGCATCCTTCGTGAGGGATTAAAGTCCACGTAATTCGATAAAAGTTTGATTGTTTTTATTTTGTTTTGTTTTGCTTTTTTTTTTGTCTTTTCCCTTATTTTTATTTTTGTTTTGTTTTGTTTTATTTTGTTTTGTTTGTTGTGCTTTGTTATTTTGTTTTGTTTTATTTTTGTCTTGTTTTGTTTTTTATTTATTTTGCTTTTTGATTTTTCAGTTTTATTCTCTCTTTTTTTAAATTGATTTTGTTTTGTTTCGTTTTTTGTTTTGTTTGATTGTTTATTTTTTTTCGTTTATCTTTGTTTTATTTTTGCTTGTTTATTTATTTATTTGTTATTTTTTTATATTTTGTTTTGTTTTTTGTTGTTGTTGCTTTTTGATTTTTTTAGTTTTATTCTCTTTTTTAAAAAATTGATTTTGTTTTGTTTCGTTTTTTGTTTTGTTTTGTTTGTTTGTTTTTTCATTTATCTTTGTTTATTTATTTATTTGTTTGTTTGTTGTTGTTTTTTGTTGTTTTGTTTTTGTTGTTGTTGCTTTTTGATTTTTTTAGTTTTATTCTCTCTTTTTAAAAAAATTGATTTTTTTTGTTTCATTTTTTGTTTCGTTTTTTTGTTTGTTTGTTTGTTTGTACTTTACTTTTTTTTTTACTTTGTGTTTTTTGTTTTATTTTGATCAATTTTTGTTGATTTATTTTTTAAATGATCTTTTTTATTATTTTTGATGATTTGTTTTTTGAAAATTTTTTTTAATCTTACTTGATTTGTTTATTTTAAGTAAAAAGATCAAATTTTGACATTTGTGTTTAAGTGCAGGAATTTTCCCCTTTCTTTTTTTCTTTTAACCTTTTGCTTTTTCAAATGTTTTTATGTTTTTATTTTTTTCTCTTTTTTTGTTATTATTTTTTGATTAAGCCTATTTTCCTTTGCTTTTCTTATTTTTTCATTTTTTATTTAAAGAAAAGGACTAGCTCTAAAAGAAAAAATTTACTTTTGGATTTCGGAACACCATTTTTCAATTTTTGTGAAAGACCCTTTAAGAAAGGATAAATCTTTAAGACTCAAAATAATTTTTTTACTAAAAATTTAATCTTCTTCTACTTTTTTTTTGAGAATTTTCTTTAAAGGTCTTTTGAATGGGGCCATTGAAGCCCAAAATATAAAAATGCAAATTCACGACCCAAAAGACACCAAGGAGGCTTTATTGCCACACATAGCCTTTTGGTTCCTATGTGCCTAAGGGGATATAAAATTCCACACGGCTATACTAATAAAATAAAGATAAAATAAACAAAAGTAAAAACAAATAAAAATAAAAAATAATAATAAATAAATAAAATAAATAAAAATACACAAATAACTGATAATTTGTGAGGGTAGGTGCTCAGTGTTCAGTCTTAATATTCTGTATTACTATTAGGCATATTTACAAAATTGATATGGAAAAGAAGAGAGTACATGAATTACAACTTAATCCTTCAACATATCCTTCCTTTTTCTGACGGGATCAATAGGGTCATTCTTGGGGCATTGTAATCAAGTTCCTCCATTTTGCTCCACTAACATGCCGCGTCACCAAAACGAGCAGCACAATCCACAGAAACACAATAAAAACAGTGGGGAAGAAAACATTCTCAAGAGCAGAATTTTTTAAAGTTTCATTGTATCAATAATTCGAATTTAAAGTAATAAACTCTGGAGTACAAATGATCAAAATGATATAAACAATCAACATCAATCCACATGAAGATTCCAAACCCCATAATACTAGCAAAGCATATCCTAGTTGCATAAGAAAGCAAGACAGAATTAGGGCAACTGCTGCATCACTTTTCTGATTATCACATCAAAATCCCACAAACAAAGACTCAATCTACTAGGCCTCACTCAGGCATTTTATCAAACATTTGCTAAGCAGTTCTTGGGACTGTATAGAATATTAGATTTTACGGTAAGCCCCAACCAAGATTAAACACACGTAGCCATAACGGTAGGTATAAAATCCTATTGGAATCACACTAGCAACCTGACTAAGAAATAAACCTTTCAAACTAATAAACCTTTCAAGAACTAACACGAATCAACAGCAATATTTAAGTATCAATTAAAATCCCAAAGTTCAATCATGGCAATAGATTCAAGAGCCACGATTCTTAACA
Organism: Erythrophleum ivorense; assembly: GCA_026724425.1. Lineage (NCBI taxonomy): Eukaryota > Viridiplantae > Streptophyta > Magnoliopsida > Fabales > Fabaceae > Erythrophleum > Erythrophleum ivorense. Next base: position 342,843 of record JAIUCV010000392.1, read on the forward strand.
AAGAAGAGAGCAGACAATAAAAGATAAACCGATAAACAACGTACCTTTTGAGGTTTGCTTCCTTAGATTAATTACTGGAACCTTTGATTAATTTTGGGCTACTAGGAACTGTTCTTCTTCTTCCAAAATTTAGCAACCAAAGAACCTCATCCAAAATTCCCCTTCCACAGCACCAGACACTCAAAGAAATCCATCTCCAGAAAATTGCTCAGAGAATCCTCCTTTCAATTCCTCTACTCCTAAGCCTCTCCTTCGACTCAAAAATTTCTAAGCACATTCCCAAGAGGCTCTCCTTTTTTTCTTTAATCTCTCTTTCCCTCAATGAGTTTCTCTCCGCCTCTCTCTCACTCGAAATCAATTCCCTGAAAGAATCCCTTCTCGCTTATTCTCTTTCACCTTTTAATTTTTTTTCAATTCGAAAATCCCCTCCCCTTTCTCTCGTTCTTCTGAACTTTATAGGCGTCCCTCTTGTGGTCCCCTTCTACTCCTCATACCCAAAATCCTTCATGATTCCCTGCTCCACTAACATTTCCGTCGTCCTTTGTACGATTAGGTTTTCAGAGATGCAACCCCATGGATGCCTTTTGCCCTTTTTTTGTATGCAGCGTCTGGCTTTTGAGTGTGTCTATGCGCACTCACCCTTCTGCCAGAGTCATGCATTGGCTTTGTGCCTTCACTCTCTCCATTCTATCATACCGTCTGTTGCTAGAGGATACGGGAGCGAGAAGGCCAGAGGGGGGGACCAGAGGGACCACATGGCATTCTGAGTAGGGTTGGTTTTTCTGAATGTGGGTTTCTGAATGGAATGAAAAGGGCTGAGGCATTATTGGGCTTCAGACATGAGTGGGAGAGTCTGAAAGGTTGCTAGGCTGAAAGAATGGGCCTCCACTTTTGACCTTTTCTTTTTGCCTATTTTCTTTTCAATACTTGGGCCTTTGATATTTAGATATTGGGCTTTCTTATATTTTGTTTTTTTTTTTCATTCTCCTTTTTTCCTTGTATTGGGCCGGAGCTATTAATTTTTTTTATTTTTGGTTTGATTTTGTTTTAAAGATGTTGGGCTTCTTCCTTGGGCTTCCCCTATTTGTTTGGGTTTAATGATTTTTTTAAAATTGAAGAAAAAAGGATATTTCTTTTTTGTTTTTTTTAATAGTTTCATTTTTTTCTTTTCTTTTCTCTCTTATCCCCTTTTTTTTTGTTTTGAAAATTTTGATTGATTGATTTTTTTTTTGAAAATGTGACTTTTGACCCTTTCATGATTTTTGATTTTATTTTTGGTTTGTTCTCATTCATTTCTTTAAAAAAAAATAGACCTTTTTATTCTTTCTTGACTTTTCTTTTTTTTTTTTTAATTGAAGGGAAAAGATGAGGATATCTCTCTCTCATCTCTCTCTTTCTTTGTTTAATATACCTTTAATTTTTTATTGGAAAAATAAATAGAACTTTTTCTCTTTTTTTGGATTAAATATCCTTAATTTCCTTATTTTTGGTTTTGATTAATTAATTTTTTTTGTATTTCAATTATTTTTTTTATTTTTATATTTTATAACTTCTTTTCTTTTACTTTTTGAAAGTTTTCCATTATACTTTTTTTTTTGCTAATTTGATTTTGTTATCATTTTTTACAACCTGCCGGATAAAAGACGGTATTCACAATTGTCTCTCTTTGCTTGCTTCTTGGACAAAGAAATTAAAAATATAATTTTTAATATTTTTGCATACGAAACAAATAAAGATAAAGAACATGTATTTTGTCTGAGATGATTTGATTGCCTCTTGACACAACTAGAAAATAAACCAAAAAGAGAAAAGCGACACAAACAAAATATGGTATTTACATTAAGGAAAAAAAACAACACTTACCTTTAATGTTGAGATTCACAAGAAAAATTGTGATAATGCATCTCACTAATTTGAGTCACATGGTGAAGTTCACTAACTCAAAAGAAAGCTATGCATGGTTGAGGTTGAGGGAAGAAACAACTAGGCATTTTTTTAATTCAAGGTTTGAGGCATTTTTATAAATCAAAGGAGTAGAGGTATTATGGTAAAAATATAAATTCAAATTATCTACATAATTTTCTATTTTTCTCAACCTAATGGAAACGTAGCAACACGTGTCTTGGAAATCCCCTCATTCAATCACAACACGCCACATGGATGGGAGTTTATCTCCTAGAGCAACAGTCCCATTGACTAGCCACAAGTTAATTGGTCAATCAGCATCATTTTTGTAGGCTAGCATGCCTGAAAAAGAAATACTAAAGCTCAGTAGCATTATCATTAAGCTTTAATGATGTTAGTTAAAACTGTGATGATGTCATTGAGCTCCAGTGTTATGGAAAATAGCTTACCAGGCTCTAAAGGAATTTTTATGGCAAGTGGAACTCGGTCCACTTCGATGATAGTGTCACCGAGTTCCTAGAAAGTCATCAAATTAATAATGAGCAGTGGTACCATCAAGTTTGAATGAAAAAACAATAATCTCAATGACACTGCTACTGAATTTCATCAAAGTGTGGCATATGCATATAATTTTTTTTACATAGTAAGATTTAAAACTTCTTATTTTTTCTTATAGCAAATGGCTTAAATTCTACTTCTTATTTTTTATTACAAAAAATTAATTATTTTCACCAAAACATCCTACCCCTAATTTCCTTTTTTGACCTTTTTAGCTCTAACATTTTAGGCATATTTATAATGCATTTATGGGTGAGTAGTGGAGTTCTAATTTTTATTTTTTAAGAACCTTAAGGTAGAAACCCTACAAAATTGTTATTTAAATGAACTATGAGTTGTACAACTGAACTAAAAGTATATTTGCATTGAAAAGGGCTCTAAAGAGTGAAGAGTGAATGCTAAAAGTATATTTGCATTGAAAAAAAAAAGGAAAAAAAGAAAGAAAAATTTTGATTTTAGATTTTCTTTCAATATAGATATTTTATCCTTTAATATTTTTGCATCTAATATTTTAGGATTTATCTTTTATCTTTACTAGATTGTTTGTTATTTGTTTAAATAAAGAGATAAGGAAGGTTGTTTCATATTATCTAAGTAGTTTAAATTTCAAATTTATCTTTTACTTTAAGGGATTATCTCTTCCTATAATTAAGGAGAAATCCCTTACCGTTTCCATGGGGAACAAGAATGATTAGCACTAGAGGGAATGATAGTTCAAAAACTTCTATTTCCCCACAAGTAAGCCTAATAAAGCCTTCTATAGTGCATGTTTCTCATTTAGATAACTCTTACCTCCAAATTACCTCTCACAAACTTAATGGAAAAAATTACCTACCATGGTCACATTTTGTGGAAATGGTTGTTAGAAAAGGTAGATACGATTACCTTGATGAATTTGCAAAGAGACCTGCATAACTAGATTTAACTTTTCAAACTTGGGATGTTCAAAATTCAATGGTAATGGCATGGTTAATTAACTCCATGGATGAAAAAAATCAATGAAAATTTTATATGCTGCACAACTACCAAGCATATGTGGGAGGCTGCCAAGAGATAATATTCAAACCTTGAAACCTCATCTAAGTCGTTTGAGCTAAGAAACAAAGCTTAGATTTTAACCCAAGCTAAAATGTATTTGGCAACCTACTATAATGCTCTTAAAAAGTTATGGCAGGAAATCAACCTCTTTAAAAGTAATCATTGGATGTGTTCATAATGCAATGAAAAGTATTAAAAAAATAGTTAACAAGGAAAGAATCTATGACTTTCTTTCAAGTTTGAACAATAAACTAGATGAAGCGCGTGGATGCCTACTTGGCTCTAAGCCATTGCCAAACATTGATGATATTTTTGTTGATGCTTAAAGGAAGAAACTTACAATGGTGTTATGTTGGGCACCACAAAAATAGCAACTGAAAATTTTTCCTTCTCAACCTGTGGACTTCACAATGTTTAATGTAAACCATGGAGTCAAAAAAGGAATGGAAATCCTTGGTGTGATCACGACTAGAAATCAAACCACAGTTGAGATATGTGTTAGAAATTGTATGGTAAACTTGACACGTGCAATAGTATAAGAGAATCAAGAGGACTTCAAGTTACTACTGACTCTTCTTCAAGGACTAATAACAATATGTTTAATCTTTCTTTGAACAAAGAGCAAATGGAATAGCTTCAACAAATCTTAAGTGGTCAATTACCTAATCAAAATCAATCCACTACTCAAGGCCAACAACCTTAAGAAGCCTCAAGTACTTCACTTTTGGCTGAAAAAGGTACTTTCTTGATTGCACTTATGGTATAACTTGAAAATTTGAACCTTGGGTAATTGATTTTGGGGCTACAAATCATATGACAGGATGTGGAAACCTTTTTTGCTCTTATAAACCTAGTCCAAGAAACCTAAAAATTAAGATTGCATATGGCTCTCTTGCAATTGTTGCTGGTACTCGTACAATCAAAATTAGTTCTCAAATATCTTTTGAAGATGTTTACATGTTCCTAAATTATTATGCAATTTATAGTCTGTCAATAAGATCACAAAAGACTTTGTACTACCCAATTCTCACTTTCCACTTGTGAATTTCAAGAAATGCCTTTAAGCATGAGGATTGGTAGTGCTAAGGAATACAATGGCCTATATTATTTTGATGAGGAAATCTCCAACAATAAACAAGTTCTAACAAGTAGCTATGAATTTGTTTCCTTATCTAGAGAACAACAAATAATGTTATGGCACTTTAGATTAGGCCACCTTAACTTCCAATACCTAAAACGATTGTTCCCTTCACTTTTTCAAAATAAAGATACATTTCAATATGATGTGTGTCAACTTGCCAAACACCAAAGGTCATCTTTTCCTAGTTCATCATATGAATCAACTAAATTATTTGCATTCATTCATAGTGATATTTGGGATCCTCCACGAGTACCAAACATAACCCGAACAAAAAACTATTTATCACATTCATTAATGATCATACAAAAGTTACTTGGGTTTATGTCTTAAAAGTAAAAAAAAATTAGGCCAAACAAACTTTCAAAAACTTTCATCTCATGTTAAACAACTAGTATGGTGCAAAAATACAAATCTTACGTATTGATAATGGGAGGGAATACTTTAACTCTATCTTAGGGTACTATCTTTTAAAAAATGGTATTGTTTACCAAAGTTTATATGTTGATACTCTCTAACAAAATGGGATGGTAGAAAGAAAGGGCAAACACCTCTTGGCTTGTTAAATTATGATTACCAAAAACATTCTTAAATTATTTTAGGATGATTCCATTCTTACATCATGTATCTTACAAATCGTCTTCCTACGTGGGGGTTTCAACTACAAGGTACCTTATTAATATTTTCTATAACACTATCAACAATCATGATTATTCACCTCATCCCTCAAAGTCATTAGTTGCAAGGCCTTTGTTTATATTCATAACCATAATAGAAGTGTATCTTCCTAAGGCACTCGACCAATCAAAAAGGATACTAATGTTATTTCTTAGACAAAAACAAATATTTTGTCACTATAAATATCACCTTTTTTTGAAAACTAGTCATTTTATCCTAAAACTTTACTTCAGGGGGGTTGTAGATGAAGCTTCTTCTTGGGAATCCACAACATCAAGTCCCATCTTACCTCTAACTAAGCCACTCACACCACCCAAACAAGAAACAATTGAACTTTCATAAATAGCATTTGAAACAGTAGCAACTAACCTTGAAACATCAACAACTAACCCAGATTTTGACATAAATAATGACAGGGAAAATTCATAATAGTAGCAACTTAAGCTATATGTTCACTTTAGGAGAAATAACTCATGTAAAATAGAAGGCATTGTGGACATGTAGCCTTGCAATGAATTAGGCCTAATTCTTCTCTTGAAGTTAGTGATTTTGATTACCCTATTACTTTAAGAAAATGAGTTTGTTCTTGTAGCCAGCATCTTATTTCAAATTATGTTTCTTATAGTCATTTCTCACTTTCTTTCTAAGCATTTGTTCCTAACCTATAAGTTGAAAAGGTTCTTAGAGATATACACAAGGCCTTAGAGAATGCTAAATGGAAATAAAGGTTGTAACAAAAGAAAAACAAGCTGTGGAAACAAATTGGACTTGGGATCTTGTTAAAAAAATTGAAGGGAAAGTTTTGGTTGGATGTAAATAGGTGTTTACTATGAAATATTAGCCTATTGGAATAATTGAAAGGAACAAGGCAAGGTTAGTTGCAAAGAGTTTCACTTAAACATACAATATTGACTACAATGAAACATTTGCCCCAATTTCCAAGCTCAATACAATTAGAGTTCTTTTGTCTCTTTTAGTAAACTTAGATTGGGATTTACAACAATTAGATGTAAAAAAATGTTTTTCTCAATAGCGACTTGGAAGAGGAAATCTACATGGATCTCTCACCAAGATTTGATAAAGACAAAAAGAATAGGATGGTTTGTAAACTTAAAAAGGCTCATGATGGCTTAAAACAATCTTCAAGGGCTTGGTTTGGTAGATTCTCAAAGGTAGTCTCACAACAAGGGTATAGGCAGGCTCACACTAACCATACATTGTTCTATCGACCCAAAAATGGTAAGAGTACAATTCCTATTGCCTATGTGGATGGCATCATTTTAATAGGACATGATTTAGTGGAGATAACAAGATTAGAGAATACATGGGCTATTGAACTTGTGATAAAAGACCTTGGATCCCTATGTCATTTTCTTATAATAGAGGTTGCTAGAACCAAAAAAGGAATGTCAGTTACCCAAAGAAAATATGCCATAAATCTATTAAAGGAAACATGGGTGTTGGAATTTAACTAGTAGACACACCAATGGACTCTATAATAAAAGTAGAGAACCAAATTGATGGAATCCTAGTTGATATAGGGAGATATCAATGGTTAGTTAGAAAACTTATTTATTTTTCATATACTAGACAAGATATTAACTTCACTATAAGTGTTGTGAGTCAATATATGCATGCGCCATGTGAAGAACATATGGAGGCAGTGATCCAAATTCTAAAATATGTTAAGGGTCACCTAGTAAAGGCTTATTTTTTGGTAAAAGTGATTCTAGAAGTATCAAATGATTTACAAATGCATATTGGGCAAGTTGTATTAAAGATAGAAGGTCTACTTTAAGATATTTTACATTTGTTTAGGGCAATCTTGTTACCTAGCAAAATAAGAAACAAACAGCTATGGCTTGGAGTAATGCTGAGGCTAAATTTTGAACTAGAGCTCATGGCACATATGAAATTCTATAGCTGAAATTAATTATTGCTCGAAGAATTAAAGATGAAAATTAATCTTCTTCTTAAGATTTAATGTGATAACAAGGCAGCCATAAACATTTCCCACAATCTAGTTTATCATGATTGAAAAAAGCACATGGAAGTAGGTTGACACTTAATTGAAGATGGAATATTTTGCATTTCCTAGGTGTCAACAGGTGACCAAGTTGTTAATGTACTAACAAAAGCTCTTGCTAGGAAGATGTTTGAAAAGCATATTGACAAACTGGGCATGTTCAACTTTGGAATTCTAACTTGAGAGGGGTGTCAGTGGTTTATCTTTTATCCTTTAATATTTTTTCATTTAATATTTTAGGAATTATCTTTTATCCTTATCAAATTGTTTGTTATTTGTTCAAATAAACAAAAGGGAGGTTGTATCTTATTATTTCTAAATAGTTTAAATTTCAAATTTATCTCTTACTTTAAAGGATTATCTCTTCTTGTAATTAAGGAGAAATCTTGACAAAATTACTATCAAGCTTCTATATGTAAGCTATGTCTTTGTTATGAATAAGATATCAAAGAAAAGATAAATTCTTCTATCATTTTTTACTTCCATATTTTCACAATCTAAATAAACATTTTTGCCTTCTTTTCTTGTTCATTTTCCTTAATTCAAACATACTTTATGGGAAACAAAAGTTTTATATAAATATAAATCAAAGAGAGCATCTATATTAATATTTTTGTTTCCTTCTCTTCCCCGCCCATTCTCCCTAATCAAATAAGAAGCACCTATATGACACATGCAAAACACCACACTATGCAATATATGATGTTTCAAATATAATTTAAAGTGTTGTGTCATATATCTAATATGTTATATACATATCAAATATGATACAACTCCATATTTAAAATATTAGTGCTTCATAGAATCCAAACATACCCTAGATCACTAGCCAAAGCCAATGCAATTGTCTGTGTACTTATCTTCAGCCTCCCTGTGTGAAAACGAAGCCGAATATGCAAATCCGTAAGGGTAATTACAAGGGTAATTAAATGCACTTTGGATCTTCTAAAGTTCCAATATGCAAATTTCCAATAAATTTCAGAATGTGACACAAAGCAATAGGAATATATATACAACCAACTTTGTTTTTTTCTTTTCAACCCTCTCCATCTTGTTTCTTTTCTCTCTTTGAAATTAATAAGAAATTTAGCCAAAAAAAAAAAATAGACGATCCAGAATTAAGTGAGAGTACTTGATTGTGAATTCATATTGCCTCCGTTATTTAGTGGCAAATGATGGACAACCAGATCCACCCACCGTTGTGCCCCTCCCTTCCAAAGATTGCCACTTTCTGAGTGCTTGTGGTAAGCTCGTATCGAGGTCGACGCCGTACACGCCATCATCAGAACCGGATTCCATGGGCTTCCACACCTGAACAAGGGCCGATAGCACGTTCACTGCATGGCCCATGTCAGGACGCTGATGAGGCTCACTTGCACAGCAATGGCCAGCCAACTCTGAAACAGTCCTAATGCTGGACAAGGTTTCTTCATTATCAGCATCAATTGTAGGGTCAATGGCCTTTTGAAATGTGTCCTTCTTCAGTACCATTCGTCGGAACCACATAACCAGGTGGAAATCTTCGTCGGGTTGGCTATCGTCAAGCACTCTCCTCCCTGTTATCATCTCCATCAGAATCACCCCGAAACTGTATACATCAACCTTCGTTGTAACACGCCCAGTGGCTGCACAATCATTTATGAAATTATGCTATATTAGTGGCTTAACATGAATAAAAGAGTATAAATGTAACTATAATTTAGAGTATCGCGTAGTATTTAATAAAAATATTCTAACATGTACCAAATATAAACATGACTCTTTCATAAAGTCTCCGTACTTGATAGAATCACAACTTCAAATCTTCTATATTAAATAGATTATTGCATATGGTGTAATAAGAAAGAGATGGTAAGAAAGAAAAAATTAGTGTAAAGACAAAAAATGTGTCCCATAAGTATTTTTACTCTTTTATGTCGTCACTCTTTCTCTTACAACACAGCTATAATACTGTAAATTATCCAAAATGGTAAAATCAATACATGGAAGAGTCGAAGGTACGCTTCTGATGGACTACTGAAATAAAAAATTAAGTAAACTAAATTCATTCTCCCTGAGGCCTTTAAAGCTATACTCACTTTTCCTCTATCTTTAATTTATACAAGAATCTCCTGTGAGTTCATAAATCCCATGCTCACCCTCTCTAGTTTAAAAGAAAAAAGGAAAAATTATATCAACCTCCCTTACTTGAAGTTTTCATGAGAACCAATTTGGCTTTCTGGTAATTTGATCAGCATTGAATTAGAGTATTAAGAGTTTCAGAGAGGAAGAGTGGTTTTAGTGTCAGGAGGATATATTAAGCTTCGTTAACAATTTAAATTGAATTTAAAACTAAAAGATGAATGCAATTTACTCAAAATGTTAACAGATAATCTGCCATCTTCCATTCCTCCGTGCAGATGTTTCCAGAAAAATTTTGAGAAACAAATGATGCTTAAAATAGAGTTGCAATCGATTAGTTTCTTTATAACCATATTTGCAATACTCACCCCCTGGGGGCCAAAAAAAAAACACTGCAAACTATAATATCTTTATATGGATTTGGATCTCCTGAAGTACTTTAGGGGATAAAGTGAAGAGAGAAACAATAAGGGTACGTTTGGTACGTAGAATGACTTTTGATGGGAATGGGAAAGGGAAAGGGAATGGGAATGGAAAGGAATCTTTAGATTTATTTTTTTATTTCTAAAATTAAAAAAAAAAAAACTTAGCCTTCTAAAAATATTATCCTCCACCTAGGTAAAGCTCATTCCATCAGTTTATTGAAGGAAAGCTCATTCCATCATTTAAAGGAAAATTTCATTCCATTGGAAAGGGAAGCCAGCGTACCAAACACAGGAGACCAAGGAATCCATATTCCTTTCCATTCCTTTCCCTCATATAGCCCTCATACCAAACATGCCCTAAGAGAAAGGTGAGACTCACCTCTGCCATGTGGCTCTCACTTTTTTTTACTTTGTCTCTCTTCTTATTTTACCTAAAGTACTTCAGGTGATCCAAACCCAATATCTTTATGGCCCAACTCAGATCATCTGCTGTTGGTGCTTTCATTTGCTGACATGCAAGTAATGAAACTGAATGAAAATTTCAACTATTGGTACAAAAAGAAGACAGAATAATGATACTCTGTATAATTTTTTCAGATAAAAAAATTAGGGAAAAATATAATAACCTGTGCAAAAAGAAGACAACAATGATGATTCTCTATATTATATTTGTAGATTAAAAAAAAAACTTAGGGAAAAATATAAATATCTTTGCAAACATTTACCTCAATTTGAAAACCGAAAATAATTCCTTCTATTATTACATTTTCCTTTAACATCTAAATCCTTCTATCTATTTTCTCGTTATTCATATAATGAAAATTTTACCTCAAACTCCGTGACTTATTGTTTACTTAGTGCAAAAAGAAGAAGACAATAATGATCTATATTGTTTTTTAAGATAATAAAAATTAGAGGAAAATGCAAATATCCTCATTCAAGTTTGAGTTATTTGCAAACATTCCCACAACTTTAAAAACTCGAAAATAACCCCCTCAACTATCAGCAAAAATTTCTTTATCCATTCTTCAGTTACCCAGATATGAATATTTCACCTCAAACTCTAATGTTTCTAGAGGAATGACCATGTACCACATGACAAATGACAGTGTTTAAAGTGGCATTTTCGTTTTCAGGGTTAACAGGAAAATGGATAGAAAAGGGTTTAAATTTTTAAGGATAACGTTGAAGGGTGTATTTTCTTGTTTTCACAGTTGAGGAATATTTGGAAAGTTGAATGGGGCTATTTGCATTTTGTCCCAAAATTTAAGCCACAGATAACAAATTTTCGAAAGAATCTAAAAGCCTACCCACCTGCATACTCTGGTGCCAGATATCCGAAAGTTCCAGCAAGCCTAGTTTCAACCGAGAAATTTCCTTCTGGAGCAAGCCGAACTAGTCCAAAGTCTGATACTTTAGCTCGCATATCATCTCCAAGAAGAATGTTTGATGGCTTAAGATCTCGATGAATAAAACTTTGTTGGGCCAAAGTATGAAGATATTCAACGCCTCTAGCAACATCCAAGGCAATGTTAAGCCTTCTCGTCCAATCCAGAGGTTTCGACCCATCTTCTTTCCAGCGAAACAAATGTTTACCAAGTGTTCCCTGAGGCATGTATTCATACACAAGAAGTCTCTCATTTCCATCCAGGCAATACCCCAGAAGTGCAACCAAATGTTTGTGTCGAACCTTCGTAAGTACTGCAATTTCAGCCCGGAATTCACTCAGCCCCTTCTCAATCAACAATCCTGATTCCATTCTTTTCACTGCAATCTTTGTTCCATCATGCAATTCGCCTTTGTACACAGTGCCAAAACCACCCTTTCCCAGTATGTTCGCATTGCTGAAATTGTCAGTAACTTCTCTCAAAACATGAATTGGAATTACCATACCATGGACGTCAAAAACATGACCATTAGCACCAGCGCCTGCAACAGAGATCTTCATAGCTTTTCTATGTCCAAGATCACGAGGATGTATTACCTTCGCTATTAGACCTCCAAACTTGCCTGAATCCTTACGTTTTTTAACCAACATAATGAACACCAGAACTGCTATAGCAAGTAAAACCACTAGGCCAACCACAATGCCAACAATGAGTGCGGTACGTTTGTTACTCTTACCATTACCTCCAGAGTGCGAGCCAGGTGGAGATCTAAGAGGTTTTCCAATATCAGGATTTCCACTTAATTTAAGAACCACATCTTTACGAAAAGATGGTACAAAACCACCTAAATGGTTATTTGAAACATCTAGCTCTTGTAGATTAGGCATAGCAGTAAGCTCACTCGGTATAGGACCTATGAGTGAATTGTTAGCAAGAAGCAATTTTGTCACAGATGTAAGTGAGGCAAAAGTAGGAGAAATAGTGCCCGACAAGCCCATGTTCTGAAAATTGACAATTGAAATGTTACCCCCAGAGCACACTATCCCTGTCCAAGTACCATTACAGGGATCATTACCCTTCCAACTATCAGCCAATTTCACAGGACATCCCAAAGGTTGAACAACAGAGACTAATGCATTCACAAGGGGACTACATGGCTGACTAGGATCATTCGTGCAAAACCGGTTAATTCCAGACATATCAACAACCACACCTGATTTGAATGTTGGAGTGGGTCCTTGAAGGAAATTGTTGGTTAAATTCACAACCTGTAAACTTGGAAGAGCCATAAGAGATGGTGGAACAGCACAGGCCAATTGGTTGTCCCTTAAACTCACATCAGACAATTGATCATGGTTTGATAAGTCCGGTATAGGACCAGTAAATGAATTATCATGTAGCCAAACTTGTGTTAAGGATGTCATGTTCTGCAGCACTTCAATTGTGCCATTCAGTTTAGAAATACTGTTTTGACCATGCAACACAAGTTCCTCTATTGAACTACTCGCGAAGCTTGCAGGCAAGCCACCTTCAAGACCATTAGAATTCAAAATTAATGAAACTAAACCTGGGATGGGACCATTTTTATCAAAAAAATCTGGGATCGTTCCAGCCAAACTTGCATTTCCTGCTGAGAATGACTGGAGTGCTACACAATCCTTGAGACTATCAGGAATAGGCCACTGAGAAAATGGGTTATCTCCAATTCTTACTTCTTGCAACATTGTCATTCCCTTGAAGAAATCATTAGGTATGGAGCTGAAACCGTTATCATGGATTAGAAGTCTCTGCAATGACTTGGATAGATATGGAAATGGACCCGTGAGGCCGTTCCTTGGGCATTCAAAACGTTGCAACTCTGAGAGATTCTCGAGTTGTTTTGGAAGCGAGCCTTGCAAATTCAGGTTCCCAATTTGGATGGAAATGACGCGATTCCCAGAGTTGCATTGCACGTGCTGCCATTTGCAGACGTCTGGATCGATCCATCTGAGACTAGGTGGGGCATTGATCGCCTTCTTAAGAATGTTCATCACCTCTGCATCATTCTGAGACAAAGCCGAAATCGCCACAGAAAGCACCAAAACAAGACGGTAAATTATGAAAGAAACCCCAAAACCCAGTTGGGGTTTCTCCATTTTTTTTCTGGGGAAAATCAGCCTAGAAAGTGAAGGAAAAGGAAAACAGAGAATTGATGGTAGGGTTTAAGGACGCCATTAATAACCACATTATTGTATTTGATGAAGGAAGAACCTCCAAGAGAAAAGCGCTTTTTGGGGAAAAAGGAAAAAAATTAGGTTTGCTTTTCGTTGGAGGAAGGATTAGAACGTCGGAGATAGAGGACGGAGAGAGGGAGGGAAAAAAATAGGAATGTGTATGAATTGTTGTTTGGGGAGGGAGAAAATCGTGGGGCACATTCACGTGTACTAGTACCCAATTCATTGGTGGTTCAAGAACCACTGGCTTGTAACGCATTTTGCAGTCAGCTTAAGGAGGGAACTCCACGTAAGTGTAGTAATGCAATGTGGTTTTTGTCATAGGACAAAGGTTGGTCCTAGTTGGATTTCAGTTGGGATTTTACCATTTGTTGAAAATTATCTCCTTTCATTTTGATTACCCAATAAATAATTTAGCATGATTTAATGCATGTGGGTTCTTGATACTCGGCCAATAGATCATCAAGTGGCATTTTTTTTTAATATAAATTTCAAAGGATTTTACTGTATGGGGATCCGATTCTTATCTCATATTTTCACTTCCAAATCTTATGGTCCAGAGTCTTTTGTAACAAAAAAAGCTTTTAACAAATTTTTAAAAATAATGATTTAGTATTATTTTTTTAAACTACAAATGGAGGTTGTTTATTAGAAGAGAGGAAAAGGATAGAATTGGGGTCCAACTTAAATATATTAAATCTTCTAATATTTAAAAAAAATGTCACTTGAGCTTAGATTCTTAAATAATTTACCATACTTTTAATATAATAATTTGTACATTCAAATTTTAATATGTTTCACGCACATACTAATCCTAATATATGTATATTTAAAATTAGATTAATTATTAAATCAACAGAAGCACTTATTTATGATTTATTGGTTTAATCATGTGATTGAATTTATAATAATTAATATATATATATATATATTTATATATTATAATTTTAATATAACAAATAAATATTAATAAATTTTAAATATTTGATTACTAATTCAATATTTCTTAACATATTTAAAAAGTTATTTTTAATTAAAAACAAAAATTACTTATAATTAAAAGTTAAGAATATTTAATATCAAATTTTTTAAATTTTCAAATTATATTAAGATTCTATTTATCATTAAAAATTAAAAAAATCAAAAAACAAATGACAATTTTGGACAAATACATTGATATTTGAAAAAAATACTGTTAAAAAAATATAATATGATAGAGAAACATACAAATAGTCAAGGACATATCTTCTATTTTTTTATATTCTTTTTTTTAATTTATCTCTATTTTAACTCCTTCTTTCTTCTAGTGTTTTTATTTTTAGTTTTTTTATATCTATTTAAAATAAATTATTTTATTTTATAAGAAAAAATCTCTAAAAAAATTCAAAATCCGATTTTCAAGCCAATCAGTCAAATCAAATAGTTTGGTCTAATTTTAATTACATTGATATATATGTGTGTGTGTGTGTGTATGTATATATCATTTCATTTAGATTATTTTTCTTAAACAATTTTAAGAGTGTACTGTCCTACATTGACTTAATAAATTTTATACTTTTCAAGTGATAATGTTGAAAAACTTGTTAAACGAATTGTAAACTTTTACTTAACATGGATGTCAATCAAAATTAATTTTACACTATTAAATAATTTTTTATATGATGAATTTTTTAACAAAATTCATAGTTGAATTAAGAGTTTTAATCATAAAGATCATGCTTACAAAATTTTACACAATGTAACATTTTTTGTTACTTTATCAACATATTAACAAATTAAAGTATGATATACTTTTAAATATAAAGAAATTAATGAATTTTTATTACATATTTATTGTTATTAATTTTTTTTCTAAAATTCTCAAATTTAATTAGAGTAATTTGTTTTAGTTTGTTCTAGTTTCCTTGATTTTTCTTTATCTCTAATTGATTGTATAGTTAATAGTTTTTCTTAAATTAGACTTTGAGTGAGTATATGTAAGTGTAAAAATAATTCTTCAATGATATAGTGAAATTTATATTTTTCCTCATGGTATATGTGAGAGCTTCGAGGATTATTGAGTGACTTCCCTTTTTCTTTTCAAATTAGAAGTTAGTTATTAAACCTTTCTTTGTGGAGACAAAGTGATCCAGTCTTAAGAGGTTAATGGATCCTTTCCCATTTAAAAAAGGATTTGTTAGAAAGGAAAAAAGATATAGAATAAACCCTAGTGTGACACGTCCAATTGCCAATTGGGTCCCACTCTATGTCTCTTTCTTTCTCTCATGAGATTCTCTCATAAATAAGAAAGGATCTTGGTTTCTTTAAGTGTCGTTGGGCTCTTCATCTAAAATCTATTACCTTTACGAATCTAATAAACCTTCTTTGTTGTTGTTCTTTGTTTGTCTTCCACCCATTATCAACAACGAACCCATTAACTTCTCCTTTATCCATCTTGATGCTTGTCTTATGTTCCCAAATTTTGTTCAAACCTCATAACATTCGTTGTTGCTAATATCCTAGTTGATGCTCTCCTTGTGTTATGTCTATTTTGTTAAAAATAAATTTGTGCATGTTGCTTCAAGATCCTTTCAAGCTTCCATTTCTTACTTTCTATTTATTTTGCCGTGGGCAATTTCTCTTTATCCTTGTTTGATCCTTTACTTGAAGAAAAATATAAATCCACAGCAAGTGAGATAAAAGTCTCATTAACAAGCATAAAATTCCAATGACATATACAAAGATTTCATAATCAACATTTGAGTAATAATCATATTGTATGCTATGAGAAATCACGACAAGGATATAAGTTTGGCTACATTCGACTATAATCTCATGCTTGCAGTCAAATAATCATAGTTAAATACCAATAACTTAGAAGAGCAAATCTGTGGCACAATCTCCAAACAAATGAGCACATCCATGGCCCTATCATATCATAAAAATTTCATAAAATTAGACTAGAAAAATGATATATAAGTGGAAAGGACTTATAGAATGATGTTAATTTTTTTTGGTAAAATTTTGTGTTTTGTAATAATAATAATAATGATAATAATAATAATAATAATAATAATATTATTATTATTATTATGGGATTCAAAATGTTATAATATAGAAATATAGAATATAGATTATATAATTCTATTTTTTTTAATTATATATAATATAATTTATATTTCACTATTATCATTTTATTGATATTTAATATATTTTATATTAATTACTTTAATTGATATAAATAATAATTCAAAATTTTTTAAAAATCAAATTGAAAAAAAATTAATTAATTTTTATTTATTTACTTAAAAAATAAAATTTGAAATTTTTTAAAAAAATTTGAAACACTTAAAAGAAATATAAACATGTTAAACCATATTTTTGGTTGGACATGCATCCAAATTTATGCAAGAAATTTTTCTTAAAGAAATATGGTTAGACACATGAAAAATTTCCTAAAAAGATAGTTGAAAACATGTCCTACCACCTTTTCTACTACATAATTTAAATAAAAATTATGTATTATATGTAGTTTTATGAAGTAAAAATAATAAATTTAAAATAAATAAAAATTTAAGAAAAAAAAAGCTCTTATATGAGATTATTTAATAAAATTAAATTTAATGCTTAATAATTTTAAATAATTAATATAGATAATAAATAATAGTTATAAGTTATCATAATTAATAACTTATAATAATTAATATAAATAAATAATAATAATAAATTAATAATTAATATTAACAATATTATATATGTAACACTCCAAAATTAATTAAGGTGTTAATTATGGTTTTGGATTAATTAGGAATAATTAATATGGATTAATTAGGTAAGTTAGGTGAATAAAAATTTTAGAGAGATAAATTATTAATATGGGTTTGATATTTAATTGGGATAGAAACTTCATCTAGGCCTAAATTAATGTAGGGGATCATGATAAGAAGCTAATAGATGCCCAATAAGCTAGGTGCAGACCCAATTTGATTCAATGTGATAGAGGACCAAGATCCACCTTGTATAGGCTTTTAGGAATGACCCAATAAATCTTGTGCAAACCCAAAATCATGGAGTTCTTAAAACTAGGTTTGGCCTAATAAAATTCTGCAGCTCAACACCTTAAAACTGGCCTAAACAAAGCTAAAATTTGAAGCCCATTTGGAGTTAGACCTTGGAGTAGCCCATGACCCATCTTAGACCCAACTTAGACCTAACTAAAACCTTAAACACTTCAGCCTCTTTCCCATATTTGTTAAAACACAAGAGAGAAATTCGGAGGTTTGAAGGGAGGTTAGAATTTGGGGCAAGAAATCCATCATTTCTCACATTTAGAGTAAGATTCAGCTAAGGTAATAGTTATATAACTTAATCCCCTCATCTTTTTCTTTAATTTAGCTCGATTAGTTTTTCATTTGAAGTATTTTCACCCACACTCAAAATCTGAAACTTGCTATTTGATATTTCTATGTTGAAAATTCATAGGTTGAGGTTAGGGCTGACATTATGTGAGTATAAACTCTTCTTTTTGAGGTATTTCTATTTGTTTGAGGCCCCAATGATTGAATTATAGTATGGGTATTAATTTTGTACGAATTTGCTTAGGATTTTGGTTAAAATATTAAAGTTTTTGATAAAGGATATTTCAATCCAAATTTGGGAACTTGTAGTGGTTGGGTATAGGGGTGTTCATCGGCCCGGTTGGCCCTAGGGGCCCACCCTAACCCGGTCTAATCGGGTCGGGTCGGCCTGGCTAAAAGTACAAATGAGCATAACTTTAAACAAGACTATTCCGGGTCAGGTCGGGTCGGCCACGGGCGAAGGTATGTTCCGCCCAACTCGCCCTAATAGCTACTTTTTTTTTTTAGTTATTAATATCTTGTCATCTTATTTTTTTATTTCATTTAATTATCTCTGCATACTGCAATTTTTATTACTTACTCAAATATTCTTTACTTCTTAATTATTTTTATCATTAATGTGAATCCTTATTGATATTTCTTTTGTTAAATAATGAAAAAATATATATTTACCTAAGACTAATTATGTTAGTATATCTTATATTTTACTTGATAATACTAGACTATTTTTTTATTACTGATACAAATATAAGAGTTTTAAAAGTCCATTGTTTTGAAATATATGCCTATAAATTTGTGTAAAAATATTTTTATATTACAAGTATCAATTTATTAAAAAAAATTAGTTTGGGCGGCCCTAACCCGCCCTATCCCAACATAAATCAGACTTATTAGAGTTAAGTAAGGCCACAAGTATAAAAACAAGCTTCATGTCTTAATCAGGTTAGGTATCGGACATACTAGATGTTCAGTTTGGTCCTACCTATGTACAGCCCTACTTATTAGGGCCATCTCGGGCCGCCCTAACTCGCCCTAAAATCGAACTTTTTCGGGCCAGGCTGGGCCTGACCACAGGCATAAAAATACTCCCAAGACCCTTATCGAGCGGGGTTTCGGGCCAAGCATCGCCTTGACCCGGCCCTGCCCATGTACACCCCTAGTTGGGTAAGTGTTCCTTAGGTAGTCATTAGCATTTTAAATTATTTGGGTACTTGTTGCTACCGTAAATGATGAATTAAAGTAGTAATTCTCTGATGCTATGGTTATAAAGAGATTTTTGTACCATTGGTGGCTGTTGCAAATTGTTTACAAGTGAGGTAATCAGGACTATATTAATTCCATGCATATATCTGTGTTAATTTCATATTTGCTGTACATGAATGATTTGAAATGTTGAATGAATTGGTTGGCTATCTATTGTATTATAATTGGACCTTGTGAGTCCATGGTGGAGTTGTGATGCGGCTGCCACCCATGCATGTGCTTCGATCGAGTATCGGGTTATGATCAAACCCCAGATGCACTGAATCCTAGTTGTGCTCAATGGGGAGTAGGTGTCGTAGACAGGTCTCTCCCAGTGTTAATGGTATTTAACATGTGAAAATATGATTGTTAATATAAGATAGTAATCATGATAGCCTAATTGTTTCATTTACTGATATAACTGGTATTTTTACTGATGTTTATGTGAAATTATGCATGTATATTAATTAAATTAGAATATATGATGGAATTGCCTTAGTTACTAAGATTGCATCTCACCCCATTTTATGAGATTAAACATTTCAGGTGAAGGTTTTTTGGGTAAGGATAAGGGTAAGCAAGTGGATGAACATCCATGAGTTGAGGCCTGGTATAGGGAGCTACACTTAGTTTGAGTAGAATAAAGTAGATGCTAATTTTGTTAACCTTTGTATAACATCATCATGTATCTGTAGTGCCAAGTGTAAGAGTTTGTATTTTGTTAACATAAAATGTAACTATTGAGAAATAGGCTTCATATTAGCTGTTGATAGATGTATGAACTTTAACACTTATTTTGGCTTGTGAACCTATGATATAACTGACTATTTAAGTAATGAAATCCTATGATATATTGATTGTAGACTTGAACTATTGATGCATGAAATATCCAATGAACGTATGATTGAATGACTATTGTGGGAAATTTATAAATTTGCTGACGTAAAACCCATGAATGAATAGAAAAATCCACATTTAAATGATAAATGGGTAGTGATACAATGGCTAGGGTAAATCAGCTAGATAAATGCTATTAGAATCTTATAACAAGTGGGAGAGTGGCCCTAGAGAATCCCTAGATAGAGAGTGGAGAGTATGAGGCAAGGTTTTAAGAGTAGTAGGATCAGAAGGCATTTAGTCATAGCCAAAATATTGTTAGCCACGGCTAATAGTGGCGAAGTTGCCCAGGGAGAGTATCAGAGAGCAATTCGTTGTGGCAAAATCTAGAATTGGTCGCGGTGAAATGTGAGAGGCAAAACTGGGAGCCGTCCAGATGGTAATTCGCCACGGCTAAATGAGAATTGGCCGCGGTGAACTTTTGTGAAAATGAGCCAAGTATTCTAGAGAAGAATTGGCCGCAGCGAAAGGAGGTATTAGCCGCAGCCAATAATGAGAGGCGAGCGAGATAAGTTCCAAGAGGCTTTTTCGTCGCGGTGCCATGTAGGTTCACCACAGCGAAGGTCTAATTTGTCGCGGCGAAATTAGTAATGATGCAAGGGGTGAAGCCGAGAGGAATTGGCCACAATTAAGGGGAAATTGGCCACGACGAACATCCCAAAACCCTTATAATAACCAAAAAATTTTGGTTTTTCATATGGTAATCTCAAGATTTGACTTAGGAATATTGGTGGAAGATTCTTGCAAATTAAAATTAATCGGTAATAAAATCAATGGCTTATGAATGAATGTTTGTCTCCCTAATGTATGTAAATACTTGTAATTATATGGTTGATGACTCTAATAATATTAAGGTTCAAATTTCCCCGCATTTCCAGAATATAATTAGTTTTAATGTAATGTAACCCTGGTTTAAGGCTATTAATCACGTATTTAACTTTAATTACAATTATTAGAAGTTAGGGTCATCATAATATATATAAATATATATATATATATATGTAAATAATGAATTGCTTTTCAACTAATAGTTTATTTTCATTTCTATCTTGCACACCTAAAGATTCATCTTTGAATAAGTTTTATATTGGATAAAATTAGACTAAAGAAAAGCTACATAAGTAGAAAATGATTCATAGACCTAATACTTTAAATTTTAAGGTTAAGAGGTAACGTCAAATCTACTTATTAAATCAAATCAATAGAGGGAGTTGTCTATAAATCATAGTTCTTTTTAAAAATTGTAACCATATACTATTTGTTTGTCTACTCGGCCCAAGAGTCATTTTATAAAAGCTTCCATAAATTTTGGAAACTATAATTAATGATGGCTAAGTAGGAGAATGTAAGAACTTTATGGACTTCCATTCATTATATTTGTGCATTTTAATAAAAATGGGCTTTTATTTATATGGGATTGGATGATAATATTGGGTCCAATTACATTAGTATTCAATTTTGTGGATTGTGGAGCTTCATTAATTGATGTGGTTAGGCAATATAGTGTAGATCATATCCTATTGGGTCTATGATGGGTGGGCTTTAAGGGTTACAATAATTGAATGGTCATATCCCCTCTCCACTTTTTATAAAATATTGAGAGAATATAATTTTTGACTTGTCTAATCAAATGGTCAAGTTTTGTAAGGAAGTTAGAGAAAAGGACCTAATTTAATGTATTCGTGTAAACATCTATAACATAATGGCAAATATAGGTATGTTTTTATTTAATATTATTATGGTATGTTTTTGCTTAGCATTATTACAGTGTTTTGAATTCACATGATCAATTAATTTATCCAACAAGTAATTGAATAGGAATGGATGACAAAATAATTGTGCTCAAATTATATGGTGCATCATGTTGAGATGATATTTTTAGGGCAAAAACAATTTGTTCACTAATTATAGATTTGATTATCAAATTGAGCTACATCAATTCCTTAATCAAAATTGAATTGCTCTAATTAATTGAATGAATTATCCAGTTCACCTTTGAAAATACTACTATACACGTGGATGGATTTGGGGCTGCGTAGCACCAACAACATTAAATTAGAAAAAAAAATAATTTTTTTTTAAAAATCTAACCTCTTGTATGGAGGGTTAGGATCTGTACAGCACGCCAAGCACGGCGTGCTGCATAGTAGAGAAGCCAGACACTACTATACACCTAAGAGAGTGAGCCTCAACTCATTACTCAATGTCAAAAAACCTTACTCTATTTTTAGTTCTATAATTTTTTATAACTTTCTATTGTAATATGTAATAGAAGAATATTAAATATTGTGACATTTTATAACTCCATACATTCTCTTTTTCTCTCTCCTATTCTATGGGATTGTGTCTTTCTCTCTCCCATATAACCAAAACAAAATAGGAGAAGATCTTTGGGCATATTTTATACCTGAAAAGAAGAGCTGTTTTTTTTTGGGGGGTTAAGAATACATAAACTTTTCCTTTTTTGGACAAAAGATACATGAACAAAACTATTTCAATGTTAATGTTGGGCTTAATGTACATAATATTATAGGCTAAAGCCCAATATGAAGTAAAAGTATCAGTGGCCCTACGTCCTTGGCTTGGGCTTGAAAGGCATATGGGCCTGGGACGGACTCCATCCACGGCCAGGATCTATCTTAAAATTACAGGACAAATTTCGACCGTTCAATGACGGAGGCCTATGCTCACGAACCTTACAAAAACCCTACGCATACTTCTTCGTTAGCCGCTCTGAAACCCTAGTTTTGCGCCGTATCTGCGTCAACAAAGCGTGCACACGACAAGGCTCAGTAAGTAGGCTTCGAATTATACTCCTTTCGAGCACCATCTTCGATCGATGGGTTCTCTCTTTTCCTAAATCTATAATCTAGATGTGACATTTATGTGTCTACGTCAACTTATTGCTTTTCATTGTTACATTGTTAATATGAATTCTCGCTTGGTCTTCGTGAAATGGGAGAAGATTCCATTTCTGAAAGGAAGGGAAAGATTTTAGTGAAGAAGTGTTTCTTTTACTTAGCTTGGATGAGTAAATCTGCGTAGATAGCGCTCGTTTTGTTTTCTGTGTTATTTTTATGATTTATATCTATTTTTGCCCCGGTGCTTGCGAATTTAGTGTAAATTAGATTGCTGTTCAAATTTTGAAGAGTGGTGGACCATTGTAACCATTATTTTTTGTTTTGGTAAATTATGGATTAGCTTCGTACCAATTTTTGAACTAGTTTTGTACCTCATTAAGATCATTGAAACAAGCATTTTTCTGTATAAATCTTGTCCGAGTCCGATAGTTTCTACTTTTTTTACGGTTTTCCATGAAGTTAAATGTTTCAGTCTGAATCGTCCCCTATTAATTCATTGTAATCACACCTGGTGTATTTATTTTCTTATAGAGATGGGTGAGGAGGTTAAGGCTATTGTTCCAGAGTCTGTGTTGAAGAAGCAGAAGAGGGCAGAGGAATGGGCATTGGCTAAAACACAGGAGCTTGAAGCTGCTAAGAAGAAGAGAGCTGAGAGCCGTAAGCTGATATTCAACAGAGCTAAGCAGTACGCCAAGGAGTATGAGGAGCATGTAAATATCACTAGCCCTTTTTAGTTAGATGATTATCTTGATTTATGGTAGCTCCTAATTTTTCTCCTTTCTTTTATTATAATTTTGGTTTTTTTAGGAAAAGGAATTGATTAGATTGAAACGTGAAGCAAAGCTGAAAGGTGGATTTTATGTTGATCCAGAAGCTAAACTTTTATTTATTATTCGGATTCGTGGGTATGTGTTTTCTGTTTGTTTATAATGGCTCACAAGTTCCAAGTATTCTGCTTCTTTTTACATATAGAAACTATGATTTTTCAGTATTAATGCCATGCACCCAAAGACAAGAAAGATCTTGCAGCTCTTGCGATTGAGACAGGTACTACATATAATCTTGGAATGCTGAGCAGAAGATTGATTTTTCTTGTTATTCAATTTTATGTTTTCTAGTCATCCCAAATTTTAGTGGCAGCATCGATCAGGGCTACTCTGAAGAAGAATCAGATAGAACTTTCTCTAGTTTGCGGCTGTCCAATTGAGCAATCTAGCCCCCTACCCCCCAGTCCCTATCCCTGAAAGATAATGCAAGACAACTGTACTCTCATGTTTCTTATAATCGTATAAATTACTGGTTGAAACGGGCAGTGGTTGGCTTTCTATATGATTGATCACTAGGGCATGTGTGGTTATGAGGTTCATTAACATTTAGATTTCAAAATTCATGCCTTTTAGGGAATCCTTATATAACCTGTTGTAAACAATAATCGTAGAAACTTGAGAAATTGTATTCTGTTGGTTGTTTACTACTAAGATTATAATGGCACACCATGTCATATCCAGGGATTTTTATCCTACAGTGCATTTTAGAGGTTCTGTATACAAATCTATGTGCTGTTGTATACTTTATAAAGGCAATGCGGTCATCCTTGTGTGACTTCTGAAACAGATCTTCAATGGTGTGTTCCTTAAAGTTAACAAAGCTACAATGAACATGCTGCACAGAGTTGAACCTTATGTGACTTATGGGTATGTAATTTTCCTGTGACTTATGTTTGTTTATGATGTTCTTTTTATTCTCTGAGAGTATACCCTGTCTTGTTCTAGATACCCAAATCTGAAGAGTGTTAGAGAACTCATTTACAAGAGGGGTTATGGTAAGCTCAACAAGCAGAGAATAGCTTTAACTGACAACTCCATTATTGAGCAGGTCTGTATTAGTTTCTTTTGCTATGAATGAACTTATAATTTGAAATTGTTGATTGCATCTTGTTGACTTGCTTTGGTGGTCACTCCTTAGGCATTGGGCAAGCATGGAATCATATGCACTGAAGATCTGATCCATGAGATCATAACAGTCGGACCCCATTTTAAGGAGGCCAACAACTTCCTTTGGCCATTTAAGCTCAAGGCACCTCTGGGTGGATTAAAGAAGAAGAGAAACCACTATGTTGAAGGAGGTGATGCTGGAAACCGGGAGAATTACATCAATGAACTCATCAGGAGAATGAACTAGACTGTAGCAGTGTTTGGTTATTAGTCTTTCTTTTGCTTTATGGCTCTAGAACAATTTCAAACTCCAATTTTCTTCTTTAAAATTTTGAAAATGTTGATGATAAATCATGTTGCTAGGTTCACTTTGATTTGTTTTTCATTTCAATTTGAGAATTATGAATTGCCTTTCAAAATGTTGTTATAATGAACGTTTTATTAAGTTTTATTTTCATCATCTGGGTGTTTTCGTTATTTGTTCATATTGCAGCATCCTCACGCATGATTTTCGTGTTAGTTTTTACTTGCTAACTTTGAGGTGGGAGTGGTTAACACAATAAGTTCATGAAGTTTTTAAATGTTAATATTTCTTACGCGGGAAAATTTCGGTGGAAGTTAAACTGTAATAATGAAAATCATGACGCGGTTATCTATAGCGTTGTTATCCATATTGTGTTCTGCAAATCATCTTGTCTAATTCTTAGTTGTGTTATATTGTTTTCCGTCTTAAATAAGTCATTTATTAAAAAATTATTTTGGTTTAAAATATGTCACTTCTCGCAATTATTTTGATTATTAAATAATTTTTTTAAGTACTCTTAATTAAATAAAGAATTATTAAGATAGAGGTAAATTTTTTAATTAGGGACAAATATAAAAGAAAATTGTACCTTGATATAAATTTAATTTGATAAATTATTTTTAACTAATTTTTTTTAACATTTATAAAAAAGATATTGGTGATTTATATTAAAAATGTAAGAATAATTATAATACTAGTTGCATAAAACTTTAAAAACGTTATTCAGTTGAACTATGGAAAATGTTGCATGATGTGTTTTGTCTAGAAGCAATGTTAGTTGATTCTGATCATTTGGAGTCAAGTTTAGAGAACGCGTACAGAAAAACAAAGACAACAACCATAAACCTTAAGTTCGCTTATTTGGTATTTAAAATTATTAGGATAAAAAGGAAAAATAGAAAATATAAATATGATTTTAAAAATAGAAAATAACTATTATGTGTCTCTTAAAAATGAATAGAAAAATAAATATTATTAAATAATAATTAACTAATAATTACATAAATATAATAAATATTATATAAAAATTTTACCTATATCTTTCTTTTTCCTTAAGCTTACCAAACAAGAGTAAGTTGCTGATGTTTACGGAGAAAACTGTCTGACAAGTGTGTCTAGAGATTATAAGTTTTCCCGTTTTTTCCTAACTCCAATGAAGACAACGAGCTGGAATGTGGATTTGGAATTTAATTTCTCATAGGAAGCATATTCTTGGAGAAGCTTATCGATTTGGAAATAATGACTTGAGTTGGATCTAGAAAAGCCCTTGCCCTCTCCGTTTGAAAATCATCTTGTGGCTTTTGTGCAACAAACAACAATCTCCCTACTAGGCTTCATGATTACTGCCTCCTTCCCCATAGACAACCGGAGACTTTTATGTTTAGATTCAGAAAAATAGGAAAAAAGAAAGAAAAGTAAATTTTTTATTTTTTATATTTAAATTAATTTTTTTCTTTCTCTTCTCATTTATTTTCTTCAAAATAAACATATTTTGAAGGAAAAGATGTCAGATTTTTTTATAGAAAGAAAAAATATATTGAAATCTACATAAAAAAAATTCAAATTCAAATTCTACTTTCCTTCTCTACCATTTTCTTCCAGAGTAAATTATAATTTTCTCCTTCAAAATATGTTTAAATTACACAGTCTTTTTTTATTTATTTAAAAAGCTTATACTCTCCTATAAAATCAAAAGATATACTATACAGATTTTTGCTATAACAAATGATAAGTTATAATTACACTTATTTTAATCAAAATATTCTTGTATATATTATTTACATAATATAAAGTATTATATATGTTTTTGACTAATATAAAAATAGTTAATTTTTAAATTTAAAAATAAATTATATTTTTAATAAAAGAAATCAATATTATTTTTTAAAGTATTTTAGTTTCAAAGGATTTTTTTTAATATATTTTCATAATAAAAGAGAGAGTTATGTAATTTAAATATTTCTTATAAAATAATTTACTCTTTCTTTAATCCAGATTGCCCCACTACATTAGATGTTAGCTTAAATCTTTTAAGATCTAACCCCTTCAAATGGATCAAAGATAACTGCGACTCCCTGCTGAGAATTAATCAAGATATCACTCAATTCATGTATACTTGTTGCGTATTTGGAATTGGATAGCAAGGACTGTCATCATGAACCTTTGACCCAACGAAATGGTGTAGAAGCGGATTAAGGGAGCAAAAGTTGGGTAAGGTTAAGTCTTTCTAGCAGACATTATGGGGTATCCTTCATGGGTTGTGCTTGGCATTTGATTTGGGATAAGCCCAAAAAAAAGTAAAGAGTGATTTTAAGAGTGGAACTTGATTTAGGGCCCATTTAACTTACAGAGAATTTTTGTTTATTTTAAAATAAATTTTTAATTAAGTTTAATAAAAAGCACTGTAATAAAAGAAATAATTATTTTTTCTAAAATTATCTAATATATACATTTATCAATATCATTGTAATTAACTAATTATCTTTCAAACAAGTATTTTTTACCATAAACCCACAAAAAATGACATAAAAAAGTGACTTTACAATCAATTGTTTGAATGGATAAATGATTTTAAATATTTATTATAGTTAGTTTTAATTTTTTTTTACTTAAGTACAATATAAAAGATAAGTATACATGATATATAAATTTATAATAAATAAATGAAAATTGATGATAAAAAATTTTAATTTTAAAGAGAAAGAAGAGGAAAAAAAAAAGACTTAAGTCATAAAAAATAAGTGATAAGTTTGTAATAAATATTTTGAGTGCGAGGATAATTTTTTATTTATGTTTTTACTCAGAAAAAAAGTCTAATATACAATTTCCTTTTGACATCAGAAAAATAAATTCTACCATAGCTTAAAAGTAGTTTTTTCCCCCCCTAAATAACTAACTTTTTTCTTTTCAAAAGCAAGGCTAAACAAACCCTATCACAATAATTATTCTGACAACTTCTTCTTCCCTGTTATGTTTGAGTGCAGGCACCGGATGAAAAGGTTTCGTCAAATCAAAGTTTAGAAGGTTTACTGAGAGAGAAATAAGGCCACAAATGCTATTTATAGTTCGTGCTCAAGATGAATATTTTGTGTTATATTCAATCTCCTTCCCTTTAATCTGTGTATAAGGATCCAAATTTTTTATCATACAATTTTTGTAAATTTTTAAAGAAATAAAATCACCTTTTTTTTACTCACTTTTTTTTTTCTCTTTTTAAAATTTACCCACATTCTTTTTTCTTTGTTCTTAAATTTACAAGAACTTTATAATAAATAATATTAAAGAATTCAGATTCTTAATTTGTTGAGCACTCTCCTTGATGATGCTCAAGTTATACTAGTTATAGTAGGAATATTCTCGTGTTGTAATTTTAAACTGCTCATCTTAGCATGTAGGATTTGTATGAACTTTATCTATATATACATATATATATATATATATATATGTATATTTCCTTTCTACCAAAACAAAAACCCAAGAAACCCTGCCTAAGGCGGTGATTAAGAAACATGAGCAGAAAGAATCAACACAGCTTCGAGAGACTCAAGTTTTTCCCTTCCTTGCCGGCAACTGCTATAACTCAGTCTCACGATCCCTTAAGTCAACTGTCTTGCTTTCCCAGAAATCCAGATATGTGATGGTCGGCACCAAAAGATTGACAAGCAACGTGTTCACAGAGTGGCGTGCAGATCAATATCACAAATCTGAATCGTCTGTCAATACGAACAAAATATTATTTTATTAGAAAGAGATATATTAAAAAGAGTATGCCTCTCATATATTCTCACTCTGTTTTTAAACCATGTTAGACCTCACATCTTGCAGCTATTTCCCTTTTAATAGAATAGAGAAGATTTGTTCTGTAATAACATCTTGGAAACATAGCCACAGAAAAGTAAGTTTGCACTTTTGGAGGGTTAACTTTGATGTGTGTGATTGCAAAACGTGTCCCTTGTTCCTTAAGAAAATAATTTCATAGTTGACACGTTCGTGTATGGAAATTGATTGTTTTAGAATCAAATTTATCTATATTTATATTAATTACTTGGAATTGGAAGCCAACCCATGCTAGGGCGTTTAACCTTATTCAATTTTTTTCTTTTTTATAAATTAATGTTCCTCTTCACTCTGCTACCATCCTCCCTTCTTCCCCAACTAGCGGTGTATATAGATAACATACACACACATTATAACTAATACAGGATTGAATTTTAACTCAATCTCTGACCTTCAAAAAAGAAGAAGAGAAAGGAAAACAAGTTAAAAGAAATAAATTGATTTCACAGAGAAACGGAAATAACTAAATTGATAAACAGAAGAAGACGGCTTAATTGAGTTAACATGCGCAGGTGTTATATGCCTGATCTTAAGAGTAAAAGACAAAACTCTTTAGCCTCGGGAAAGAAGCAGGAGCCACTCCTGATGGGGGTAATCATGGGTCTGATGTTGGTTAACTCTGGTATTAAATTCAATTTTGTATTGGGTTTTCTTTTTTTCTAAGCTTGATGCTTATACCGACATAGTATGGCCTGATTCAAATTAGTATTGGGAGAGACTGAGTTGGATGAGCTATTCTTTTTTTAATTAAAAATTAGAAGATGACTCTAAAAAAATGAAACTTTTATATAACTTTTTGCAAAATTACATTTTATTTTTTAAAAGAAGTTTTTATAAAATATTTTTTTATAAAATTAATAAAATTGAGGTGAGTCAGGCTAAATTAATTAATATAACTAAGTTTGTATTAGGTATGATTTGGTCATGTGAATGGGCCTATATGCCTCTTTTTTATTTTTTTTTCTCTTTTAACCTAACCTAATCTAAGTAGGCTAATTGAATTGTTGGGGACCATGATCACCCAACTCCCACGTCCATCTCATCTTCAATTTCAATGTTTGCATACTCAAGCTTAGGCTGAGCCTATTGGTCTTGTGAACTAGATCCTCAGCAGCGGATACAATATGACAAAGATAGAGAAGTGGGTTGGAGTATCACCCAACTCCCACCTCCATCTAAATTTATCATGTATAGTTCTTAAAAAATGCAGAGAATCCAAGTTAATTGGTCTTGGTTCACTGTCATTAATTAACAAATTATTAGCCCCTACTTTAGTTGTTTATTATTAATACTATTACTATTATCATTACTATTACGATTATTCTTCCTACTATAACTATTATTATTACTATTATCATCACTATTATTATTATTATTATTATTATTATTATTATTATTATTATTATGTATTTTTGGCAGCCGATTATGTATTTTGGCAGTCAAGGTTCTTGTTGGCTATTTGAAATTGGAAGCAAGAGATGATTATATTTTGAGATCATGACTCTTCTGACCCAAAGAAAAGAAAGTGACATTCCGTTTGAAAAGTAAAATCATAGTAGTTATCATCGCCAACGCTCCTACCATCCCCGTCACCGCCACTATTATTATTATTATGTGTTTTTGGCGGTTGAGTTCTTGTTGGGCTATTTGGAATTAGAAGCAAGGGATGATTATATTTTGAGATCATGACTCTTCTGACCCTAAGAAAGTGACAATCCTTTTTTAAAGTAAAACCACAGAAGTTCTCCACTTAGCAAGGATTCCACTCTAGTGCGTCTGGTAATCAAATCGTACACATATATATAAACTCTGTAAGCCTTTTCACCGTAGAAGTCAGTGTTCATTTCTGTTTTTGTTTTCAGGCTATAGGCAATATATTTTTTTTTTAAATTCCACTGATTTTGTTTTATTTTGTATTTTCTTTTTTCAAAATCCGGGCCGTGCATCAGTAACTATAGTATTGTAAAAGTAGATTAAAGGGATTTGCAGTAAAAGCTGGGTTAGGGTAAGTCTTTATAGGGAAATTATGGGAAATCCTTCATGGGTTGCGCTTGACACATAATTTGGGATAGATCAAATAGACCTGAGAAGTGATTTCAAGAGTGGCATTTGATTTGGGGCCCATTAGCCTTTCTTTGAATATCTTTCTATTTTAAAATAATTTCTTAATTAAGTTTCATAAAATATTATAATAGAGAAGTAATTCATTGTTTGATAAAATTATCCGATAAATACTTTTATCAATGTCATTGTGGTTGACTAATTATTTTTCACACCTTTCACTGTAAAATCACAACAAAGTGATTTTGCACTAATATTGTTTGAATGGATAGATAATTTTAAATATTTATCATAGTTAATTTTACTTTAAGTTTTTACGTTTTCATTTAATCACAATATAAAAGATATAAAATTACACTAAATATATTAAAATACATAAAAATAAGTATATCAGATTGATGATAAAAAATTTTAATCTTAAAGAGAAAGAAGAGGAAAAGAGAAGACCTAACTTATAAAAAATAAGTGATAAGTTTGTAATAACATTGAGTGAGAGAATAATTATTTGCTATTGTTTCTAACTCAAAGGAAAAACTCCAATTTACTTCCTTTTTTATAACAGAAAAATAAATTCCGCTGCAGCTCAAAAGTAGTTTTATCTAAGGGCCAAACACCCAAAAAAACAAGAAAAAGAAAATGCTTTACAGAAAATAATAAATTAATTTTTTTCATCCGAAAAACAAGGCTAAACAAACTCTATAATTTATCAAAATAATTATATTGACCACCACTTCTTCACTGTTATACTTGAGTGCGAGTACCGTAGTTGGTATTCTCTGCAATTAAAGAGAGAATTTGATACTATGCATCGGGGGAGAAATAAATAGAAAGAATAGGGCCAATATTGAAAACAGGTTCCAATATTGGGAATTCTTCGTTGTTCTCTTTTCAATTATACGTTGTACAATATTGCAAAATATTTATTAATTGAAAAGATTTTGTTAAATCTCAGTATGCTTACCGAGAATGAAATGAGGGCGCAAATGCTCTAACATTTATAGCCCGTACTCAATGTGAAGATTTTGTGCTACATTCAACCCCTTTCCCTTTAATTTGTTGAGCACTCTCCTTGGTGATGCTCAAGGGATATTATAGTTGCAATAGGAATGTTCTTGTCCTGTAATTATTATAAACTGCCCATCTTAGCATGCACGAACTTCTTTTTAGGGTTGTGTTAGGCAGTCGACAGCCAACGTAAAATTTTGTCGAATCTTTATGACATGGACAATCGATATATTAAACGTAAAGCTAGGTCGTTGCCTGTAAGTAACGTGCTGTATAACTCGGGTACAGTGAGAAGTGAGCAAGAGCCGCTGCATCGACGCCTGGATGTAGTGAAAAATAAGCAAAGGTTCCCACATTTTCGTGAACAAATGTGGCTAAAGAAGCTAGTTCATGAGAGTAGGATTCGTTTTGGCACTTGGAATATAGGTACACTTACGGGTAAGTCTATGGAAATAGTAGATACTATGATTAGGAGGAGGATTAATTTTATGTGTTTACAAGAAACTAAATGGGTAGGAGAAAAAGTGAAAGAATTAGACACTTCAGGTTTTAAACTTTGGTATACTGGTAAGACTAAATTTAGAAATGGAGTAGGTATAATTGTAGATAAGTTTTGGAAAAATGCGATAGTGGATGTAAAAAGGTTAGGAGATAGAATCATTGCATTAAAGTTTGTAGTAGAAAAGGAAATCTTTAATGTTATTAGTGCTTATGCACCACAAGTAGGGCTAGAAGAATATCACAAGGTAAAGTTTTGGGAGGATTTAGAATGTTTAGTTCAAGAAATACCATTCGGAGAAAAGATTCTTTTAGGAGGAGATTTAAATGGTCATGTGGGAAGGGTATCTTCAGGGTACGAGGGTGTTCATGGAGGACATGGCATAGGGGAAGCAAATGCAGAGGGTAAAACTATTCTAGATTTCTCATTAGCGTTCGATCTTATATTAGCTAACATTTGTTTTAGAAAGCGTGAGGAACACCTTATCACGTATAAAAGTGGAAGGGTATGTTCTCAAATTGATTTCTTTCTTATAAAGAAATCAGATAGAAAACTTTGTATAGATTGCAAAGTTATCCCTGGAGAGAGTTTAACTACTCAGCAGAGTTTTGGTTATGGATGTAAGAGTTAAGAGGAGAGTAAAAAACAAAGGCAAAGATAGGGTGTTAAGAACTAAGTGGTGGCAACTAAAGGGGGATAAAGAAAGGAATTTGCAGAGATAGATTGTGGAGGAAGGATCTTGGGAAATACAAGGAAGTGCTAATGATATGTGGAATGGAATGGCTAAAGAAATTAGGAAGATAGCAAGGGAAATATTAGGTGAATCAAAGGGTTTTGGACCTAGGGATAAAGAATCTTAGTGGTGGGATGCGAGTGTACAAAATAAGATTAAAGTTAAAAGAGAGTGTTACAAAGTGTGGTCATTATGTAAGAGTAATGAAAATTGGGAAAAATATAAAGTAGCAAGAAAAGACACTAAGAAGGCAGTGAGTGAAGCGAAAGCAAGGGCATTTGATGGATTATACCAATCTTTAGGTACTAAAGTTGGAGAAAGAAGTATCTATAAGCTAGCTAAAAGTAGGGAAAGAAAAACAAGAGATGTGAACCAAGTGAAATGCATCAAGGATGAAGAAGGGAAAGTGTTAGTAACGGAACAAGATATCAGAGAACGGTGGAAGGATTATTTTCATAGGCTTTTTAATGAAGGGCATGAGATTTTATTGCAATCGGATAGACTAGACATTAGAGAAGAGGATCAAAATTATACTTTTTATCGTAGGATTCGTGAGGTAGAGGTAAAAGAAGCATTACAACGAATGGAGAATGGCAGAGCAGTTGGACCGGATAATATACCCATTGAGGTATGGAAGGGTTTAGGAGTAAAAGGCATAAGTTGGCTCACAAAGTTATTTAATGAAATTATGAGATCTAAAAGAATGCCAGACGAGTGGAGGAAAAGTACTTTAATCCCTATTTATAAGAGTAAAGGGGACATTCAAAATTGTGCAAATTATAGAGGAATTAAACTCATGAGCCACACTATGAAATTATGGGAAAGAGTAATTGAGAGAAGGTTAAGGAAAGAGACTCAAGTGATGGAGAATCAATTTGGTTTTATGCCAGGAAGGTCAACTATGGAAGCAATCTATTTGTTACGAAGATTAATGGAGAGATATCGAGAGAATCAAAGAGATTTACACATGGTATTTATTGATTTAGAAAAAGCATATGATAGAGTGCCAAAAGAGTTCTATGGAAGGCTTTGGAGAAAAAAAGGAGTTCGTATAGCTTATATTCGAGCAATCCAAGACATGTATGATAAGGTTACAACTAGCGTAGTAACAAAAGGTGGACTTACGGAAAATTTTCCGATAACTGTTGGTTTACATCAAGGGTCAACTCTGAGCCCTTATCTTTTTACTTTAGTCTTGGATGTGCTTACTGAACATATCCAAGAGCCGGTGCCACAGTGCATGCTTTTTGCAGATGATATTGTCCTAGTTGGAGAATCGAGAGAGGAAATGAATGAGAAGTTAGAGAGGTGGAGACTAGCTTTGGAAGCTTATGGATTTCGTTTAAGTAGAAGTAAAACGGAGTATATGGAGTGTAAGTTTAGTAAGAGGCACACCATTTCTAGCGTAGAAGTAAAAATTGGAGAACATATCCTACCACAAGTCACACGATTTAAGTATCTTGGATCTATCATACAACATAACGGAGAAATAGAAGAAGATGTAAAGCATAGGATTCAAGCGGGGTGGATGAAATGGAGGAGTGCCTCGGGTGTTATTTGTGATAGAAGAGTACCACTCAAACTTAAGGGTAAATTCTACTGCACAGTTATAAGACCTGCAATGTTGTATGGAACTGAGTGTTGGGCAATAAAAAGTCAACAAGAAAATAAGTTAAATGTTGCAGAGATGAGAATGTTGCGTTGGATGAGTGGACACACTAGAAGAGATAGAATTAAAA
This sequence comes from Erythrophleum ivorense, assembly GCA_026724425.1. Classification (NCBI taxonomy): domain Eukaryota; kingdom Viridiplantae; phylum Streptophyta; class Magnoliopsida; order Fabales; family Fabaceae; genus Erythrophleum; species Erythrophleum ivorense. Next base: position 377,782 of record JAIUCV010000392.1, read on the forward strand.
ATGAATGCATTAGAGAGAAGGTGGAAGTCGCTCCTATTGTGGAAAAGATGGTAGAATCGAGACTTAGATGGTTTGGTCATGTGGGGAGGAGACCTATAGAAGCCCCAGTTAGGAGAGTAGATGAGATGGAGAATAGTCCAATAACTAGAGGTAGAGGAAGACCAAGAAAAATTATAAGAGAAATTATTAAGAGAGATTTAGATTTAAATGGTCTATCTAAAAATATGATTTATGATAGATGTTTATGGCGTCGATTGATCTATGTAGCTGACCCCACTTAGTGGGAAAAGGCTTTGTTGTTGTTGTTGTTGTTGTTATTGTTGTTTAATATTCTACTAAAACCAAAAACCAATACCCTATTTAATGCGATAATATTAAATATCATGAATTCAAAGAATCACCACAGCTTGAAGAGGAGTACATGTAGTGCTGTCAAAATGATGTGTAAATCTTTTGATAGGATAATTACAATGTTGTTTTTATAATTTGTTTAGTTTTTTAGTATAATTTTATCTGATGTATTAAAAAAATAAAAACAGTTTGGAGAGACTCAAGTTTTTCCCTCCCTGGCAGAAACTTCTGACTTGGTTTCACGAAATCCAGATATGATGTCCGCACAGAGAGATTGACAAGTAACCTTCATAACATATATATGTTGGTTCAAAACCTATACTTATAACAGACAATAATATCATCTGTGAAACATATTACCGTAAAATAAGTATGCACCGTCGGAGGATTAACTTCTATATGTGCGATTGCAAAACGTGTTTCTTGTTCCTTAAGAAAACAGACGAGCACCACTCCTACTGCACCAATATTTTTACAATTAAAGAAAGCAGATAGATCAAATGAATTTCATAGTTGACATTTTCGTGTGTGGAAATTTGATTGTTTTAGAATCAAATATATCTATATTTTAATTAATTATATATGTACGCAAAATATCATATTAGAATATAAATGTCACATGATCGATGCCTCCTCATAATTTGTAGTCACATGAAACAACTAATTATAATTAGTTGAGTTACCTAAAAAAAAATTCGTTTTGCCAGAAGCTAAAGAAGTACTCCTTTTTCTTTATGAATATGATGATCATAATATTATTAATATTCTCTTGCTAAAATTAATACTGCATCGAGTCTCATACCTTAACAATTAGATAATGTCATTTCTTCAAGAACAAATTAATTAAAAAAGTTAAATGACTCTCTTTTCACTCAAATTGTTAAACTTTTGATAATGTTTTAGATTTAGATGACATAGCTATTATGTATTATCTAGTATTTTGAATATATATGATTTAGACACAAAGAAAAAGTAAAAATAGATAATAAAATGAAATTAATTCATATATATGACATGTAATGTAACATATACTAAGGTATTTAGGTGAATTAATTTAAATTATGTATATTCAAAATATTAAAATAATATATGATTGATCACACTTTAACAAAATTTAACAAAATACAAACAAATTTTTAACGGAAGGGACTAAATTAAATTTTTTTTAAACATAAAGATTCAATTACAAATTTTTAAATAATAAATACTAAATCAAAAATATAAAATTTTAAGTAATAAATATTAAATTAAAAATTATATGAAATTATAGAGAGCAAGAGAATAATTTGTTCATTAATAAAAAACAACATCAATCATACAAATATAATAGGCAGTTTTAGCGTTTACGCCTCTCACAGAGCATGTGGTTTTCCTTACGTACGTGACTTTTTCCCCACCTTCATATATATATATATATATATATATATATAGGGCAATGATTAAACCCCAAATTCAGCATTCGTTATTAGTAGCCACAACAATATCTCATTATAACCTATTTACAGAGTGTCGTGCATATCTATATCACATAATATATAATAACATTTGCGAAACATTGCCGCCTAATATGTTTGCACTTTTGGAGGATTAACTTTGATGTATGTGCGTGTGATGGCAAAACGTATTTCTTGTAAAGACAAATGCCACCTCTCCCTATAAAATTTTTAATATTAAAAAAACAGATAGATCGAATCAAGTTCATAGTTGACACTTTCGTGCGTGGAAATTGATTATTTTAAATCAAATTTAACTATATTTTAATCAATTGTATAGGTACGTAAAATATCATATTAGAATATAATTGTCATAAGATGCAACCTCGTAATTAGAACGTAGTCACATGAATAACTAATTATAATTAGTCAATTAAGTTCCTAACTAAAAAATTCGTTTCGTTAGAAGCCAAAGAAGTACTCGTTTTTGTTTATTCATTTGTTGATCATAATATTATTATTCTCTTCCTAAAATTAAGATTGCATTGAATCTTTACCTTAATTATTACATAATGTCATTTCTTCGAGAGCATACTAATTTATTAAAAACATGATCAATAATTCAAATATAATAGGCAGTTTCACCTATTACGTTTCCCATAGAGCATGTGGTTTTCTTTACGTGATGTTTTCCCCACATTTCTATATATAGGCAATGATTAAACCCCAAATTCAGCATTCGCTATCGTTTTCCATAACAAGTACTCTATCCAAAGTCCTTTCTCTTTCATCTTCCCTTCCTTTTGGTTCTCTCTCTGTTCGCAGCTTATTAAACCCATGGCGTCCTCTTCTGCCTTAATAACCAACAAGGTACAAGAAGGTATGTAACATACTGGCCTTCTTTTTATTCTCTTTTGTGGGTTTGTTTCTTACATTTCTACATTGAAGTTTCGTGTTTTTTAATTGCAGCTGCAGTACTGTTGTTATAAAACTTACCAATACTGAGACTTATGTTTGTGGTTTTCAAATAATCATATTCTTTTGCATCTACTTTATAATTTTCTTTCTATTGAATTTGGTCCCTGAGGATACATGGATTTTTAATTTTAATTTTTTACAATTTATTTTATTTTAATTTAATTTTTTAATTATTAAAATGCTTATAATATTATCATTTTATCCCCTTTGTCTTAAATTTAAGGAAAAATTATAATGAAGAGCCTATATCATTAAGTATTTATAATAAATGATCTTAAAAATTAAAATTACTAGTAAGAACTATCATTATTATTAAATTTTAGAGAATTTTATTGTCAGTTTTAAGGGATTTACTACTGGGTATAGGAAAATTGCTGAACTTTCTTATACCTTGTAATAAATCTCCTATAATTGAAAGTAAAATTCCTTAAAGTTTGATGATAATAATAATCTTTAAAAATAATTTTGATTTTTAATGTCTTTTATTATAAATATTTAATAATATGGGTCATTTATTGTAATTTTTTCTAAATTTAACACCAAGTTTGCTGACTTGGACATTATTGGGTAACAAATCTAATCTAGACGTTGGGTAGCAAATAATGTCCAAGTCAATAAACTATTAGTTTTAACGATAAATTTTGACCGAAAGTGAAAGTAATAATACTTTAAAGATGGTTATAATTGAGGGACTAAATTAAAAGAAATAATTTATGCAAATTTTAATTGAAAATATAACTATTTATCAATTATAAAAAATATAATATTTTTCTATAATTACTCCCGTTACAAAGTATTAAAATAACTACAATAGTACTGCAATTGACCGTAATTTAAAGCTATATGTCATTTTTTAATTTTCCCATTATTAATGGATATATATGCAGGAGTTGCTGGTGATGAAAGCGCTCTGCAGAGGCATGTTTCATTCTTTGACAGGAACAAAGATGGGGTTATTTACCCATGGGAAACTTTCGAAGGTTTTCTCCATGCCTAATTTGTTCCTTTCCTTTGTCTTTCTTTCAAATCTCAAACATATACTTATATATATATATATGTATATATATATATATATAATTAGCAACCAGAAATTTTGAAAATAAGAAACAATTTGTTTGTTTACAGGGTTTCGAGCAATTGGGTCTGGGATCTTCCTGTCCGCTGCAAGTGCTATTTTCATCCACTTAAACCTCAGTTTCCAAAGTCGCCCTGTACTTCTCTCTCTCTCTCTCTCTCTGTTTTTTCTTTCATCCTCCCATACATGCATAGAAACCACGATTAGGAAATGTAATATTGAGGGTGAAGAGTCATGTTAGCGTAGAGATGAGAGTAATAATTGAACATTGGTAAATCACAAATTAATCATAAAGATCAATACAAACCATTAATGCCAAATTCAAGATATTTATTATGACTTTTTGTTAATTAATCCTGACTATTATTTTAAAATTTAACTATAAGTATATTGAATAATCTTATCTATTAATTTATATCGAATTAAAAATAAATGATGATATGTATAGTTGTTATGTGAGATCTTCACATATGATGTATATATAGATATTCTTTTTTTTTTTTTTGGTACATCAAGAGATTAGAAAACTCTTAAGACACTATCCGAATCTCCAATCCAGTCTCATCACTTTTATCCTAAGGTGACTTTGCAATGTGTGTCATATTTTTTTAGCTATAAGTGAATGGATTCTCTGCTACGCAGCTCCATGCTACACAACAAGAGAACCATGAAAAATTTAACTGAAAAAATACTACAGGAGAAAACCCCTTGTTTGAGGGGCGCGGGTTGCTGCTCATCTTAAGATAGCACAGAGCAATAGAGAAGAGAGCACGTAACAGAGAATCTTGGGGCTTGTTTGATTTGGTTCTGCAGAACAGTTTTTTTGTTTTCAAGAACAAAAAAACAAAAAAACCTGTTTGATAAGGTGTTTTTAATGAAGTGTTTTGTAAAACAAAAAAACAAAATTTTGTTTTCAAAAACAAAAAACTCAGAACACTTTTTAAGTGTTTTGTAATTTTTGTTCTACAGAATCAAGTAAAAAACAGAAAACAATTACTTTTCAAAATAATGATTCAAACAGATTTTTTGATTTTTTTGTTCTTAAAAACTTGTTCTTGAAAACATATGTTTTGAAAACATTAAAACAAAAACAATTTCAAACAGGCCCTTGATTCCTTTCTATAATGTATGTAGTTTTATATGCTTTAATACCAGTACAACAAGTATTAATCAAATAAATGAAAATATTTTATGGATCAAGCATATATGTAAAATTTTGTTGAATGGAAAGTTATTTTAAAAAAACGATAGCAAACCCATAAAAACTGTATCTTATAATTAACAGTTGATAAACTTTCAGTTTATTATTCATTAATAAGGTATGTCAATTATAGTTCTTAAACTGATTTATTTTAGCATATTTTGTTTCATCCAGTTTCTCACTTTCCCTGATTTACGCCATGTTTGCTATGCCGGAAATGGAAAAAGAAAAGGGAAGTCAGGGAAATTCTAATTTTACCTTTATAATTATTATTTAATATTATCTATTAATTATTATCTAATTATTAAAAGTAAGGGTATTATAATAATTTTTTATCTATAAAATCACTTTTTTTTTTCTATCTAATTTTTTTTGTACCAAATGAATTGTTATTCATTAAAAAATAAAATAATTGCTGCAAAGTCAAATACAGGTCATGTACGTGTAGGCACATGGAACATTGATTTTTGCCGGTCTCTTGGGAATATTTCTTTTTCTACTATAACTTTTATATGGTTGTAATGGTGTAGGGAAAGTTTCCTTCTCCACTCCTTCCAATTGAAGTCAAAAACATTAAACTAGGCAAACATGGGAGTGACACTGGAGTCTATGATCATGAAGGAAGGTATGTTGTTTCTTTTTTTAATTGGTACGAAATAGATAGGATATATGCATGTGTGTGTGTGTATATATATATGTATAATTCACCTTTGTTATATAGAGGCCTCCGCGCGCATATATATATATATATATAGATATAAGATCTTTTGACAGAAAATAAAAAATTGACACTCTTTCAGTACTTAGGAAGGAGCGTTTGGCTTGTAGTATGAAATAGCCCTGCGCTAGAGTGCATTCGTACGTAAGAATGCCCAAGAATCATTATGTTTGGTTCATTATTGATATTTGTATAATCTTAATTTGTCACAATTTTAGAAAATTTTTAAAATAATTTTTGAAAAAATCCCTATCAATATTTTAATATATTTATATTACTTTTATATATTTGTATTTTATTATTATTATTACATTCTTACTGATTATTTTATTTAATTTTTTCAGTATTCTTTATCTATTATATTAATTTTAATTTTTTTATTTCATGTCTTATATTTTTTATTTTAATATATATTATATTTTTAAATTTGTATTTATTTATTGTTTAACATAATTTATCTTTTTATCTTCTATTATTATTTGCTTTCAATTCATTGTATATTTATTTATTTATTTTTGCCAGAAATTTAATTAAATATTCATTATAGTTGCTTTTTTATTTATTAAAATTAGAAGTGCATTAGAATAAAGACAAACAAATTATCTTTTAATATTCAGAAACATTTCCAATGGAAATGTTCGCCATCCTTCACAGGATTGCATATGAGGATTATAGTGATGAGGATTTAAGAGAATTAAGGGGAGAGTTATACCCTCTTTGTTATGTAACTCACACAATATATTAAAAGAAGAATAAGAAAATTTTCTAGAATCTAAAATCTTGTATTATTTATTTTTCATTGTGTCACAGTTTCTCTTCGCTATACTTGAATGACTCTACATACTTTTTAGGTTTGTTCCATCGAAATTTGAAGAAATCTTCAGCAAGCATGCGCATACCCATCCAGATGCTTTAACAGCTGATGAATTGAAGGAAATGCTAAAGGAAAATAGAGCTCCTAAAGATTACCGAGGATGGTAGGTTTACATATGTCACAACCTTCAGTATTTTATCAATTGATTTCTAATTTTTGGGATAAAAACTTGAATGATTATTTGCTGAAAAATGCACGTAGGGTTGCTAGTGAGGCGGAATGGAATTTATTATATAACATTGGCAAAGACAAGGATAGTTTACTGGAGAAAGACACAGTTCGAGCTGTTTATGATGGAAGCCTCTTTGAACTATTGGAAAAGCAACACTCTGCGCAGAAAAAGAAGTGATTCAACTGATGGATACTAAATAAAATAAATGAAAGACTATGTGATTGTATATAAATATTTAATGTCTCAAATTTGTTGTTGGAATTAAGTTTATATTATTGAATTTGTAGATTTAAATTGAAACTTATCGTTGAATAAGTACAATATTTGTTTGCAAATTAAATTAATTGTGTTATTGAATTTGTAATTAACAACCGGTCCCACAGAGGACTTGGCTCTCCAAGCAATCTGTTGGAGGGAAAAATTCTCAACTATCATAACAATATTATGTCAAACTTTAGGTATAATTTTAGCTTCTTGTTATTAGGTTTTTTTTATTAGAATATAGCAAGTAGATTTTTTTTATAGCTTAGCACCACATAATTAACATTTTTTAAGAATTTTTTTATTTATCAATGATTTTATGTATTTATTGAAGAGGTTGATATTAAAAGTCCATATAAATAAATTAGCCTTCCTACATCTTTGAAATTAAAATTTAATCATAAAAATATTATTTTTATCAATAAGAAATTTAATATTTTAACTATAAATTTTAATATATTTATTTTGATGTGTTTTGATATGTTTATTTTAACTAAAATATAAAATATATTTATTGTGATTTCATTTTTGTATTTTAATTAAACAAAGAAGTTTGAATTTTCATTCATATATATGGCTTTGGGACATTCTAATTGATCCCAAAACCATGTGTTAGCAATATAGCATATAGATAAAATAGAGTATAAATATAAATTATAATATAAGAAAAAAATTTAAAATGTATGTGTATGGGAGAGTGAGGTGTTAAATAATCTCCTACTCCATTTTTATTATTTTCAAAATATAAAAATTACTATAATTTTATATTAAAAATTATTTAAATATAAATTAGAAAGAAAATTGACATGCACTTTTGTGCATGCCAAATCATTAGTGTGTGCGCATTCATATAAGTAACTTTGGATATATATGTGTGTTAGCATGATGAAAGAGGAAGTGCAGTATGCATTTAAAAAATGAAAAATGAACAGTGGAAAGCCTCAGTGGATTCTTGACTAGGTGGCACGTAGAGAAAGACCAACATGAGCTACTAATACATAAAGTTTGTATGAGTTCCTAAGATATCAAAGAAGCCTCCCACATGCATTTCTCATCAAAGAAAGCAAAACAACTTCCATTGGTGCCAAAGGAAGCATAGTCTCGGCCTAAGCTAGAAGTAGTACCTAGGAAGTGTTTTAAATTTTTTTAAGCTTAGATTTGCATCATATATGATGGAAGAATATGAGAGGAGGTCTTGAAAAAAATTTAGAAAGCCTAGAATGTGAGATGAGGGTATAGGCTCCATAATATAGCATAATGAAACAACTCCTACTTAGGCTCCTCAAAATGAGTATGTGATAATTCCAAGGAGTCTAAATAGAGTCAAGAGATCTAGAATGAAAGAGAAAATGAAGCCAATATCTTGAATTTCAATAATTGCTTTATTATATCTTATATGGAAGCATTATGGAGACAAGTGAGAAAGTGAGCATGCATAGGAGTTGCATAAGTCTAGAGCTCATTCCAATGATCTAAGCATGTCTCATTTGATGTGTCTTGGCCAAGAGAACTTAGTGCCTCCAAGTTTTAAGTCTTGGTTGAGAAGAGGGAGGAAGAATCCAAAGAAAAAGTGTGTGACATTGGTTCCAAAGTAGTTCTCTTTCCTTTCTCTCATGCATTTTTAGGTATTTTTTTGTCTTTGGATATGTGTATGTATGCTTATGCCATGAAAGAATGCTTCTAGTAAATGGTTACATGCCATGGTACCATGATACCTTTGGTATGTTCTTGAAAGATGTTTCATAAATGTGTTTTGGCTTGCATAAGCTTGGTAAAGCCAAAAGTTTCCTAACAAGGGTGAGGATGAGTTAAAAGTTCTTAAGAATGGGTGAGACAAAGCCAAAAGTCTCTAGAAGAGTGAGGCTTAGTCAAAAGTCTCTTGAAAGTGGGTGAGGCAAATCCAAAAGTTCCAAAAAGAATGGGTGATGCTAAACCATTATCTTGACAAGCCTATGTTGATGAGCATGACTACTTGATTGTGAGAAATGTATTATATATGTGCATGAATTGAAAGTTTGCCATGCATTCATTCTTAGACTTGTAAATGCATCTATTATATATGTTTAAAAGGGGGAAGAGCTATTGAGATTCTTAGAATCTCACTCTCCCCTCTTCATTGTTTATACATGCCTAGGTGGACCAAGTGAGTAAAGAGATGGGAGGTAACATATTTGAAGGCAAGAAGATTGACAAAAGAGTTGCTAAATGCTTGTGTTGTAACCATTTTGTTGTCAAATGATGTAATTCTATGATGTATATGATTGACCTCTTGAACATATGTATATACATGGATATATGATGTATGAATCAGAGTTGATAGCTCATGAATGAGATTTAATGTTTTTGCCAATGAGATGCATTGATGCACTTGTAAGATCTCATGTATGTGGGCAAATGGGTGAGTGATTTTGTAATGAATGGATAGTTGAACCTCTTGGACATGTTTAAAGGACTATTTTTATGTTTTCCCATGTGTTCAAGTGGTCTTAGAAAAGTTAGAAGCCAAAATGGTCCATAATTGACCCTTTAGGAGACATAAAAGTGTCATTTTGTAACCTTATATCACAAACTGATCAAATGAACGAATTTTCTTATGAAATTTGGCATACATATAGATTTCATCTAGAGATATTTGGCAAGTAAAAATTAGATTATTTGGAGTTTTAGAGAATTAATTATGAATTTTCAAAATTGAAAAAAAGATGCTGAAATGGTCAAGATACTATTCATATGGTTAGTTTTTTCTCCTATATTATTCAAGAGACCAATGTCATCCAATTCATATAAAATTTTATAAGAATAAACAAGACAAGATAAAATTTCTGTGGCCACTGAGATCACTTGATTTGGTGTTTTGTAGAGGGAGATATGAATTTTTGAAGTTGGTGGTCAGTACTAGTAATGCAGCAGCACTTCTGGTACTGTTCCATTTGATTTTATGGGGTAAATGATTTTTTTTGTTTGGAAATATTTTTATCCTCTAGTTAATATTGATATCTTTTTAAAATGGTATGGTTTGCTAGATTTTTATTTTTGTAAAATTAGTTATGAATTTTTAAAATTTATATCAGTAACTTATGACAGCAAACTTGGGCAGTCAGACATTTAGTGCTTCTCTATTGTCAATCGTGGTCCAGTTAGGTTTGCATGGCCTGAAATGATTTTTAACCTATAGGTGACATTTAGAGCTTTCCAGAAAGCTATCATGATTTTGATATTTCTAGAATTAATTATAATTTTTTAAAGTTTGCACTAAAAATCTAGCATAGCAACCCAATCCTGATATTGTGTTTTTTAGTGTGAATGCTCCAAGCTCGAGAAATATGGCACATTTTGCGATAGTTTTAAATTGTATGAATATATTTTAATTAGAGAATGATATAGGTGAATTCATGTGGTCTTGGGACATGAAACAAAAATTTTAAGCTCGATGTAATGCAAAATAATATATTATTTTAATTAAATTTTCTTTGAGAATTTGTTTATTTAAGAGAAGGAAGTTAAGAAATGAGTAAGGAAGACTAGATAAATATGGCATTACACTTTTGGTATCAGAGCAAAGTTCTAGACCTTTTAGGGATATTTATGGCTTGAGGATATGGTGATAAGGTCGTGTAAAGGTTTGTATAATTATGAAAAGTCTTGTATGAGACATTAGGGTGTCCAAAGTTACTATGTTTATGTTAAGTAAGATATGAAATGGTCCTAAGTAGGTGGTAAGCCTTAGGTGAGGTTGGCATCCAGAGTTTTTAGAGCAAAATTAAGTAATCCAACAACTAGAGCTCCATAAGCTATAGTAGCTCATTGGGATCAGTGATAAGCTTTGTGTATTAGCAGTAAGAGATGACTGTGTAGCTGCCAGAAAGGCTTGCTTACAGAGATTATGAGAGGCCTAATCCTCCCTAGTTACCACACTCATGCCATTTTGAGATGTTTTGCCCTAACTACCAATTATGGATTACAATCCACTCAAACTGAACAATATGTTACTTTGGAGATTCCAACTAGTTTTATCTCCCACTAGATCCACTAAGGATATACTCACTTCCATCTTGGAGCCATAAGATTAGTCTTCAACCTTTCCGGAATAAAAAGGATTGTGGCTACAGCCTATGTCTCCCTCTTTGATACCGCATATACCTCTTTCCAGAATGCTCTTATTGGAGTTGCTCTTGTTACTTTAAACAGTGGTAGTGTGATCCTCACTATTGTTCCAAATTTTAACATTAAGTTGACAAATCCCACTCTTCCCACCAGATTAAAGGTACAAGTATAGTTCATTGGTGCTGAACAAGTCTAGAATGCTGTCCTAGCAACTCTCCATCATCAGATGATTTGTTGTCTTTAGAACCATTTAGTTGACCTTCAATTCCAAAACACCATAGATGATATTCTTTACATGGTTTTTGATAGACCTGACAATACTACTATTATTCAAATCCCGAAGCAGATTCCCAAGAAAGACTTGCTCTAACTTATGCTTCTTGAATGGGTTACCACTTATAAAAAATAGTTTCATGGTTAATAAAAGGCTTATCATACTTCTGCCCCTCCTGTAGTTGAAAAACTCTCTGATGGCAGTGTTAAATCCACCTTCAAGAGACCTGGATCTGATGAGGGTACATTCTCTGGTTCCTCTCGAAGACTTCTTAATCAGTCAATGATGATGACTCTTGTTGTCTCCTAAAAATAGGAAAAAGGCCTTATTCCTAATCAGTGGTTTTAGCCTGATGGGTCTTATGCCAATGTTGAAAAAAATTAATGGTCACTTCCTTTAAGATTGTAATCCATCTATGTGTGACCTTGACTATGGTTGTTATGACCTTGAAAACTGGGAAGGCTCAGAAGATAATGAATGGAGACCTCGTGACTCCTCTGCTACTTATTAGAAGAAATAGCATCTATGACCATCTTGGAAATCTGGCCATTGCTCTTATTATAGACATGATTCAGGTACAAATGATGATGATGACCAACTACCAAAACCTAAGTGGATTAGTATCAGAGAGCCAAAACCATGGCCTAGAACTATCCATGAGCTACTCAGGGAACTAAGTCATGAAAACCTTCTTCCTCCTTCACCTGAGCCTGAATAGGTCATTCCAATATAGGCACAACCTCATCTTATCCCTTGCATGATGTTCTCATTTGCATCAAAAGCCTATGACTCTAAATTTTCACATATGGAAAGAATGACCAATCCTAAGACAAATGTCACTTGTAAGCCGTTCTCTGTACCCACTGAAGTCACTCTAAGTGGGATTATGAGGCCAGTATCATAAGTTGAAGAAATCCTTAACTGGCACACACATAATGCGATGGCACAAAACAAAGTCCTTCAAAAGATTGATTCTCATTTAGAGAACCTTTTAAGTCAGACGACTCACACCAATTCTCAACTCGATGGACTATCTACCCATGTCTAAGAATTGTATGATCGCCTCTAGCAGCAGATGACCCTATTGGCTACAGAACTCCAAAGCTTTATCGCCCATGGTTATATGGGTCCAGCCTTTGGCCAAAAAGAACAAGAACTCATACGTGTAAAATCTCAGATTGACCAGATTGAGAAAGATATGGCAAGAGACCATTCCAAAAGCATCAATGAATATTTTCCTTCCCCTTTCATGTCCTCATATAATCCCTATCTTACTTCACCATATTCACCTTATTCTTAAGAAGTTGATTATTCAAAATGTTTTAAAATAATCTATGAAGTCTTCAGAAAAAAAGAAAACTATCTTAGTCCAGCCCAGTTTAGACAGCTTTAACCCAGATAACCTCCACCTCCTAAAGAACCTTGACCTCCACAGAGACCTCTTCACTTTCCCTCTCTACATACAGCCTCACCCTCTTGGACCAAACTACCTGAACAACCTCCTCCATTAAAGTGTTTACAAATTAAAGCACCACCTTCTTCTCCAAAAAACACTCAACCACCTCTTGTTGATCATACCCAGAAAAATAAACAAGTATAGTTTGAACCACCCAAACCTTTTGGACCTATATCATTAGCCACCTCAGTGATTCCTTATAGTTTTGATTCAGATTATGACCAGTTTAATCTCATTGATCTTGAACCAGTCAGTTCTAATGATGAACTTATTGGTTATCCTAAAATCCTTACCTCATATATGGTTATCCTTACTTCTATTGAGGAATATGATGAGTCTAATATTGAACATGAAGATCATGATAAATATCAACCATATCATACTACTTCACCTGACCATGCTCAAAACCAAGCCTGTCCTTCTATTGGACCATGGTTTACATTTGATGGCATCCCTCCTGAAAAATGGAGAGACAAATTGCATGAGTTTTCAGCATGGATTGATCTTTAGATGACTCATCTAGTAGCTAATTTTCAAGAAGTCCTTACTTAGTCACAACTAGATTTACAGGTACTTTCCAAGAATGATTTCAAAGCCTAGGGAGTATAAGCAATGTCTATACATTAATGCTACCAATGCAAATGAACTCCTTGGATTCCTCCATAAAGATTTTTTTGGAGATTTCCATCTTATTGATAAACAGAAATGCCAAGAATATTTTCAGATGCATTGTTATTCTTTTAAGAAAAAGGATTTTGATTTCCATTGCCAAAGGATGGCAGAAAGATATTATCTCTTTAATGGATTTAATGACATTAATTTCTATCATACATTCATTGCCTTCTTACCAAAAGAATTTCAACCAGAACTATTATGAGCCATTCAGTTTCTTAGAAGAGATATGATAGATATCTCTTTTAAAGAAATTTATCAACTTTCTATAGCTACTCTGGAAAAACTATGTGAATAGCACAAAATATTTGATTATATGATGGATGAAAAATTGGCACTTCAAAAGGTTTGCAAAAAGTCTTATCTATAGATTAAATGTAAGGACAAAACAAAATGCTCTTGTTCTACAAAGAAGAAATCACATTACAAGCATGCTTATCCTAAGCTTTACAAGCCTTACAAAAAGAAAAGGCATAAAAAACCAATTCATTTTTTTAGAAGGAGAACAACTCAATACAAGAAAGAGGATCGTTGTTACATTTGTGGTAAGAAAAGCCATTTTGCCAAACAATGTCCTAAAAGAACAAAGAAAGAAGTGAAACTCCTCCACCAACTTCAAGCCAGCATTCCTTTTCCTAATCACCAATAATTTGAAGAGCTCTTTTTAGAACAAGAAGATGTTGATGCTAACACTATTTTTGCCTTGCCTGGCTTAAGAGTTTCTAATTCAAACTTCTCTTACTTAAACCATTCAGATGATCATTCTAACATATACATCCCTCATAGTTATACTGTGTAACCTTGCAATCAAGCAAGTCATAAAGAACCACTAATGCCTTACGTCTATATACAAGTTTTGAAAGCAAGTATCATAAGCCAATATCAGTAACTACCTACATGGATATAGGAGCCTCTAAAAGCCTTATGAATCTTGCAGTGCTTCCTCCGAAAGCATGGACTACTCACTCTAAATATTTCAGTGTTGCTGATGGGAAAATATTCAAAGTCAATTTTATTACCAAGAAAAAGATTGGTATTAGGATCTTCCCCAACTATATCATTTCAACCAAGATACTTGGTAGTAATCTCTCAAATAAAGACATTCTCATTGGCATGGATGTCTACTATTAAGGAAAAAAACATCAGATCCTCCTTGAAGGAATTTAGTACAAGCAGCAATTCAAGCCATACACTACTATTCCTAAAGTGTTTGAGCTTTCCCAAGTCCTTCTTGGTTATGAAGATATTCGTGATCAATTTATGCAATACTACCCAGAGGCTCATGATCAATTTTCTCACTCCTCTCCACTTTGGAAAAATTAAGAATTCTTCATCTAGCTTCCTTTTAAAAAAAATGAAGATGCTAATCCAACAAAGGCGACTCACCCTAGCATAAATCCTGATGACTTACAATTAGCTAGAGAAGAATGTGCAGCCTTGCTTAAATAAGGCTTAATAAAACCACAAAGTCTAAATGGGCTTGCCAAGCCTTTTATGTGGAAAAATGCTTAGAGCAAAAGTGTGGTAAGAAAAGATTAGTCATTGACTACAAGCCTTTCTACATGTTTTTACAATATGACAAGTTCCTCTTGTCAAAGATCAGTTCATGGCTTAATCTGTTAAAAGACGCCAAAGTTTTCTTTAAGTTTGACCTTGAAGCAATTTTCCAGCAATTAGGAATTCATTTAGTAGAGAGGTATAAGACTACCTTTTGCATTCCTAATGCTCAATATTAGTGGACTGTGATGCCATTTGGCTTGAAAGTAGTACTATCATTATTTCAAAAGGCCATGACAAAGATTTTTTTGAGCCTATCCTTCACGATATGCTCATCTACATTGATGACATTTTCCTCTACTCAAAAAATATAGATCATAAATAGCTTCTTCGATAGTTCCTAGATCTCACAAAGCAATATAGAATAATGCTCTCAGCTAAGAAAAGCCAATTGGGCCAAGTCTAAATAGAATTTCTTGGGATGAACATTTCCAATGGGCATTACCAACTAGGCCCACATATTGCACAGGAACTACTCACTTTTCCTGATGAGAATCTTTTCGTAAAAGAAATTAAACAGTTCCTTAGTATCATCAACTTTATCTGAGACTTTATCCCAAAAGTATCTAATCACATTAGCTATCTGTCTAAACTTTTTAGAAAAGACCCCCTCCTTGGGGACTAGTACAGAGAGCAGCAGTGCGATAACTCAAAAGAGTCTCTCAAGTGCCTTTATCTTTAACGATTCCTGATAAGGGTAAATGGATACTCCAAATAGATGCCAGTGAAAATTTTTGGGGTGTAGTACTCTTTGAAGAGATTGATGGAAATAAATATTATTATGGTTATGCTAGTGGACAATTCAAAGACTATGAAAAATAATATCATGCGATCTTCAAAGAGATTCTTGCAGTAAAAAAGTTCTACTGGATAAGCAACTATTATGCTGGAAAGACTGATTTTTCCACTATAAATTTGGAGTAGAACATATTAAAGGTTACAACAACATCCTTACATATTTCCTTTTCAAACCAAAAACCTTAAGCCTAATCACCCCTACTAAACCTATTCCTTTGATCCATATGGCTCACTTCATCATTAGATGCACTGTCTATTATCCCTTTCCTCAGTTAAAAAAAGACTTCCCTTCAGGAGAAAATAAACTAACTATTCCTACTGAAGTCCAACAATTTGCTCAGAAATCTCTATTCTTCTATCTCTGTCAATACCTGAAAGATGCTCCTCCCAATATCATTCCTTCCTCTTTCAACTTGATATAGACACCCTTCTTGATCCTACTAAGGATTCATACCAAAGTAATTAACAATGCTCTCTGGTATCTTTGGGCATTAACAACCATTTACTCAGGAGCCATCGAGTTTCCACCTCTCTTAGACTTTCAACATCTCACCACCTCTGAAAATAAGAACACCAATCTATGGACCCTTCTTGAATGGTTCTCACCACTGCCCTGGTGGCACAATGAGCTTAACAGGATCATTATGCAGCATAACTTCTGGCAAAATGCTGAAGCAAATAAAAAAGTATCCACTATCTTCATCCTCTACCTTTCATATTGGATAAATAGACAGAATATGCTCCTCACAAGAAATCATACTTATGAGTGGAATACATTCATTAACTGGACTAAACAGTCCTGTGATGCATTAAAAGCTTTAAAATTATTTTTGTGTGAAATTAATAATTATCAGAAAAACAAGTTTATCTTCTGCACTTCATTAGATCCTTATCTAAGAGAATTCATCCCTGGAGAACCCAGACTTCCAGAAGTGAATCTTTCTAACATTAAGATATGGACTCTCTCTCAGATGGCCAATTTCCTTAAAAGAACTAGTCCTTTTACCCGAAGAGCCTTTACTTTAGGCATATCCTCACAACCACCTCAAGATGTTTAAATGCAAGACTCACAGGATCCCAATGATCTTAGTGATCTTGATAAATTTGAAGAGTGGTTTTCTACTCACTTTGAAAAGTCAATAGCTGATGACCCTGATGATATAGACACTGATGATGATCCAAATCTGTCACCATCCCACGAGCCAATCAAAAAAGAATAAGGCTTATCTTTGAACTTATTCTTTTCAGCATGTCCTTTGTCGTCTTGTATAATTATTGTGTTTATTGTTTTGCATGTGAGATGCTTTCCAGTTTGTAAAAGATACTTTATTAAAAGTGTGTCTGTCCTTTTGTCTCCCTCTGATATAAAAAGTTATTTGTCTGTATCCCATAGCCTTAGCTATAAGTAGTGTAAGTTTCTCTGAAGTCCACAAGCTTCAAAAGCCCTTGTAACCAAGTTTGAATAAACACTTTAAATTTTCTCATGTCTTCTTTCTAAGTCTTTTTATCTATTGAAATCTTTTATCAGTAAATCTCTTATGATTATCTTGTTTAACATAAGTATGCTCTACACTTACCTCGTATGAGGATCCTATGTATCAGAAAGTGTTGAGAAAAAATAATTTGGTAAAAAGTAATCTCCTTGTCCATGAATTCTCTGATTAAAAGGTTTTCTAGTAAGATCAAAAGAATCCTTGATTCTAATAGACCAGCCCAATAAGAAAGCCCTAAGGAAGAGAGGCTATTAGGGCAAACATACCTGGAAAAGGATTTTGTTGAGACTAATTGGGAAATCAGAATAGATTATTTTGTATTAAAGAGACAAGGCATAGAACCTATCCCAAGAAGATTAAGGGATAAGTGCAACCACCCTGATTACTTTTGTTCAGATTGTCTTTCTAATATTACTCCTAAAAAGAGAAAGGAAATAGATTAAATATTTCTTCCACTTTCTTTAGAGTATTTCCAGGAGCATTTAGATTTTTGGATGACACTAGAAATATGTCTCTTTGAAGAAGATCTCCTCAGATGGAAAGATCTTAAGGAAGAGATCGAGAAACAAATGATGGTTGATCTCGGGCGTACCTTACCATAGAAGCATGACTAAAGAAAAAAAAGGAGTACCATAGTGGGCCATAATTCCAAGTCTTCATAGTCAGCCATATAATCGTGAAACACCCCTCCCATTGCATAAAAGTTGTCCTTTCATTTGTCTTCCACTGAAACTTTACCATGTGATTTTCTCTCTCACTAATAGTATATGTGTCTACCATTTTTAAGCTCTTACATCTATAGTGTCTAGCAAATTTGTTCCACCAGTTATCATTCATGGAGAATTGTGAAGAACTATCATCCTCCTATTCTTTCACATATAGATGGGCTTACGATGTCTTCCTTAGTTTTAGAGGTTAAGATTCTTCTTTTAATTTTGTTGGTAATCTCTACAATTCTCTGCATCAAAGAGGAATTTGTACTTTCATTGATGATGAGGGGCTCAGAAGAGGGGAAGAAATCACACTAGCTCTTTTCAAAGCCATTGAAGAATTTAAGATTGCCATCATTGTGTTCTCCAAAAGTTATGCATCCTCAACATTTTGTCTAAATGAACTTGTCAAGATCCTTGAGTAGTTAAAGGGAGAAGGTCAGTTGGTTTGGCCAGTTTTTTATGGTGTAGATCTATCATAAGTGCGGCATCAAAGTGGGAGTTATGGTGAAGCCTTGTCTAGGCATAAAAGAAAGTTCAAGAATGACATGGAGAAGGTGCCAAAAATAGAAGTGGGCCCTACGGGATGTGGCTAATTTATCTGGCTAGCATTTTTAACTATGGTACGTATCTACTTTTAAATGTTATTTTTCTTCTTAGGATTTGGAATTAGGCTCATAATTTTCATGAAAACCTATGGGATATTGTTTTATTGTTTATGGACTTGAGTTCAGAGTGTTCACTTTAACTTTACATATAAACTTTTGTAATTTTTCAGGCAAGACTATGAATATCAATTTGTTGAAGGAATCGTTAAAGAGGTTTCTAGTAAGATTAAATGAACTCTTCTGCATATTGCCAGCTATCTAGTTGGGTTAGAGTCTCGAGTAAAAGAAATAAGGTCAATTGTAGAAGTTGGGTCAGATGACAGAGTGAACATGGTGGGAATTTATGGAGTTAGTGGAATAGGTAAGACAACAATTGCACGAGCAGTATATAATTCAATTATTGATCAATTTAAAGGTCTATGTTTTCTTGCTGATATTAGAGAGAAGTCTTCTAATAAGCATGGCCTAGTTCAACTCCAAGAAAAATTGCTTTTTGATTTAGTCAAGGAGAAAGAAATCAACTTGGGAGATGTTAATCAAGGAATACTAATAATAAAACTTAGGCCCTATAAAAAGAAAGTTCTTGTTATTCTTGATGATGTTGACAAAGTTGAGCAGTTAGAAGCACTAGCTGGAGGATGTGACTGGTTTGTTTTTGGTAGCATAATCATTATAACAGGAGATAAACATTTGTTGAGTACTCTTGGGGTTGAGAAGATGTATGAGGTGGAGGAATTAAATTGTCATGAATCTTTTCATTTGTTGTGTTGGCATGCTTTTAGAAGAAATGAACCTGATCCAAACTACCTAGACATCATGAATTCTTTAGTGGACTATGCCAAAGGCTTTCCACTAGCTTTAGAAATCGCAAGTTCTAACTTGTTTGCTAAAAATGTAAATGAGTGGAAATATGCACTAGACACATATAGAAGAATTCCTATTAAAAGAGTTAGGGAAGTACTAAAAGTAAGTTATGAAAGTTTAGAAGAAGTGGAGCAAGAAATTTTCCTTGATATTGCTTCTTTTTTCAAAGGACATACTCATGAATATGTCTTGAAAATGGTGCAACATGCTCGTGGCTTCCACCCAGCTTATGGTATTAAAGTGTTGAAAGACAAATCTCCTTTAAAGATTGAAAATGATTGTGTTGAAATGCATGATTTGATACAGGATATGGATAGAGAAATTGTTCATTAGCAATTGCTTAGAGACCCTGGAGAGCGTAGTAAATTATGGTCTTGTGAAGATATTATATCTGTTTTAGAAGAAAATACGGTGAGTAATAGATGGTTTGGTTTTTCTTTTGCCATTTGCTTTATCTTTCTTGATTAATATGTTATGTGCTAAAAGATTTAACTTTTGACCTATGCTTTTGAGTTAATAGGGAACAAATAAAGTTGAAGTCATAATTCTAAGCTTGCTAGAAGATGATGTGCATAGTGTGCATTGGAGTGGAAAAGCCTTCAAGAAGATGAAAAACCTCAGGATACTTATAATTAAAAATGTAACTTTTTCCAAGAGGTCCAGAACACCTCCCAAATGGTTTAAAAGTGCTGGAATGGTGGGGATATCCTTCATCGTCCTTACCAGCAGATTTTCATCCGAAGGAACTTTTGATACTCCACTTAGATAGGAGTTGTATTTCATTGTTCGAACCATTCATGGCAAGTGTAATTGTTATCCATTTTGTAAGCCTCTTTGGTATAGTATACTAATAAGTTTCACTTTAACTTTCTTACGACTATTCTTATATTTTTTGTTTTGCAGGGCTTCAAGAAGTTGATTGACGTAAATTTTGATGGGCTCAATTGAGAACACAAATACCTAATGTATCTTGCCTTCCAAATTTAACAGAAATTTCATTTAGTGGTTGTGAGAATTTAGTTGAAATTCATGATTCAATTGGACTTTTGGATAAACTTAGAATCTTAAAGGCTTCCCATTGCAACAAGCTCAGGAATTTTCCACTAATCAATTTGACAAATCTTGAAGTACTCTGGCTTAACCAATGCTCAAGTCTTTAGATTTTTCCTGAAATTTTAGGAGAAATAAAAAATATAACAGAGCTATCCTTAATTGGCACTAATATGGAATTTCCATCTTCAATTCAAAATCTTACTTGGCTTGAATCGATAGACATGCAATGTTGTAGAAGGATTCGGCTACCAATTGCATTTGCTTTGTTGCCTAAATTGACTCTTTTACATATGCGAAGTTGTGAAGAGTTCCAAGTATCTAAACAGGACTAAGGTAAAGAAATGAGGAGTTTGTTAATGTGCCCAAACATAGAACGTCTTGTTCTTTTTGCCCGCAATATATCTGATGAATCTCTTTCAATATGTCTTTCTTGGTTTTGCAATGTGAAGACTTTGGAACTAAAATGTAGTAATTTCACAACTCTTCCTACCTGCATCAAAGAATTTCAATTCTTGAGGGAGCTTTATTTGGATGATTGCGAGTGTCTTCAAGAAATTAGAGGGCTTCCACAAAAAATATAGGATTTATCAGCCAAGAATTGTACATTGTTGAGTTCCCAGTCTACAAGTATATTACTAAGTCAAGTAAAGTTTCTCTCTCTGTTTTCTTTATTCCTTACATGACTTATTATTTTGCTACTCTTATGAATTATGATTGATAGGAATTGCACGACACTAGAGGCAAAATATTTTCTCTGCCTGGAGAAAGGATCCTAGAATGGTTCGACCACTATTACAAGGGTGGATCTATTTCTTTCTGGTTTCGTAACAAATTCCTAGAATAGCTCTCTGTGTTGTTATTGGATTTGTAAATGAGCAAAGTTTCACTGTCAAGTTTACCCCTAATATGATCATCAATGGCAATAGACAGTTTCGTGGCCCTGCGTTTGGTTACAAGTTCTTAGCAGTGGTAAATCATATATTTGTCTGTGATCTACAACGAATGGAATTCTTTGATAAAGTGGAAGAAGCATCTTTGGAAAAAGAGTGGAATCATGTGGAGGTTTCATGTGTGGAACCACTTATATCTACTCGTGAATATATCTTCGACCGACTCCCCTTTGAAAAGGCTGCAAAAGAGAGTGGAATTTATGTATTCAAGCAATAAAACAGAATGGAGGATATCAAATTCACAAATCCTTGTATGGAAAATGAGGGCGATGAGATATGTAGTCCTATGCCTTCAGAGCCATCGGTGAATAAAGGGAAAAGAAAGGAAATAGTTCAGAGCAACAATGATAAGGAGGATAATGGCGAGAGACCATCAGAGTAGCTACCATTGACAAAGGTGAGGGTGTGTTGACATTTATATTGAAATGCTTTTATTAGAGCCAATGAGCTAGTAACTCATATGATACCAACTTTGGTCTATAAAGCCGAGTTAAACTTGACAATAATAGTTTGATTTTTATCCTAACCCCTTTTTTCACTTCCTACTCTCTTTTGTAACAAATATACTAACCAAATAAATTACTTCAATCAATAAGAAAGAATGCTACCTTTTCAACTGAATCTTGTTCAATTTATCTAATAGAAACTCAAAATATAGACACACACACACATAATTGAAATTCTGTATAACTCTAATCCTTTGTAATTGGAAAATCAGGTGAAAAGAGAGAAAGAACAACCTACCTCAAATGACAAAAGCATGATGGATGATAAGGGCAATGGTGTGGTGAGATCAGATCAAGAGGATCGGTGGCAATTCTCATTATGTGCTTTGATCTCTTCTGTTGTGTCGCTCTGTTCTTCTCTTACTGATTCTTGATTTCCTAATATGTTTCTTTTATTTTTTCCTTTAGTTCAGAAAAAAAAATGCTTGAACAGTAACCAAGCCACTCATTTAAGAGCAGAAACAAAAGTTCAGACAATCATTTGTGAGAGAAATCTTGGAGAAAATTATTTATGATCTTTGATTTGATTAGTTAGTTTTTATTTCTTGAGTGTCATTTAATTTCAACTATACTATATTGGAAATTAGTAGCATATGATTGTTTGATATGCGTTTATGCTATTCCTCAAGCGGGTAGTAATCTCGAATGGCATGATAAAATTGACGAGAATATTATTTATGTTTTGATTTCAATATGTTTTGAAGGAAGTTTTTTATTTTGGAAAAACTTCTCGTTTCTTTTGCTAGAGGAAGAAAATTTTTGCTTTTATTTTGTCAGAATTTTTTTTTTTCAAAAAAGGGTATAACAATTATTCTTATTTATTTATTTATTTTTCTAATACAGGTGAAAGATTATAAATTATTATGAAGTTAGTCCATTATAATTTTTATTTTGCAAGAAACAGAGGGTAATTTCTTAGTGGCTAATCATGTGTTAAATCAAATAAAGTTGCCTACCTGGGCTAATATACTTGCTATTATTAGTATGCTACCACATTCAAATACACATGTCAGACTAAAGTATGCATATTATATTTGGTAATCAAATGACTCTCTCTTTTCAAGCACTGAAAAAGATAATTTTTTGTCACTACCGAGTTTGGATGTTGGGTTTCTTCCTGAAGGATAACAAATTTTCTCTGTTTTACACTCTTTTTCCCTTTTTTATTTGGTCGGTCATCTGGAAGAACTTCCCTCTGTTTCTTGCCCTCATGTCTCATCTCATATCCAGAATGAAGATGGAAGTCCATGACTTCAATTTTTTTCTATCTTCCCCTCAACTTCATTAGAAGATTATTTTTTTTCTTGGAAAGTGTATTTAATAAATAGTAAACTAACAAATAAGTTTCTAAAGTTGTACGCCCATTTAGTTTTAGTTTTTAAATTTTTTGGAGTGCACGAATTAATCTTTAAAAATATTTAATTCTTATTAATTTTTTTCATCAAGAATCACATGACTAAAAATGGGATATTTTCAGAATCTATCTCACACACTACTAAAAATTCAGGGACTAAAAATTGGATATTTAATCAAGAGAGCGAAATATATGTATTTACAAATCCTTATTTAGAGGATATCGTATTCAAAAATCCTTTTATGGACAATAAGGGCAATGAAATATGCAGTCGTGCACCTTCAGAAGAAGTAACATTCATTTCTCTATTTGCAATCATTATAAGTTTTCATGTTTTGCATCAAGATTTTTTTTTTCTGTTTTATTTTTCATTAACACAATTATATTTTCTATACTCACTTTTCTGGGAAATATTTACTTGTATGGGTTTAATTTTATTATGATACTCGGTCTTGGCATTTTTAGCTTTTAAGATTGAGTTAAGCTTGATATCAAGGCTTCAATTCTTATTATAATCCCTTTTCCCATTTCTTACTCTAAAGGTCTTAAGATGTTTCTTTCTTTCTTTCTTTTTTAATTCTATTCTTTTAGGTAAACATAGCAATTGCATCATAGTTACAGCTTCAATAATATTTCAGAACGCTGAAAAATGCTTAAACAGTAACCAAGCCGTTCCTTTAACGGCCTAAGCGGAAATTCCCACGATCATTTAACAGAGAAACTTGGAGAAAATTAATTACGAGCTTCGATTCATTTGATTTGTTATTTATATTTTAGAGGTCTTCTTTTTTATTTCTTGAATGCTATTTAATTTTTGGTTCTCTGCGTTTCTGCTATTCCTCAGGCAAGAATAATTAATGTGATTCTAAGGTAGTTATTCTATAGAAAAAAGAAAACAAAGGTAACTTTTTATATTTTTCTATGATGTTTTTTAATAAAAATATAAAAAGTAAAGCTTATATATATATATATATATATTTAACATTACATGATTGATTTTTTTTAAAAAAAATTATTTACATATATCATGTATTTATTGGAAAGCTTCTTAATAAACTCTTAAGGAATTCTACTTATCTACTCCTATCCACATGACATGATAAAATTGATGGTTGTGATGAAAATAATACTCATGATTTGATTTCTTTAAGACTCCTGTGTTTGTAGAAAAATTAATTTTTTTTGAATTTTTTTTGGCTACAAAAGATTTTTTTGGGGAAACTTTTCTTCAATTTTTTAAAGAAATTTGGTTTCTAAAAAAATTCGGAAACTATTTTCATTTTATTTTGATTTACCTACCATGGCTATAGTTATTCATGATGGGCCAATATCGTCGTCAAAGTTCACCATAAATTTCACCAGACCACAAAATGAGTTGGATTAGGGCTTGATTTCAAATATAAATACTTTTATTTGAGTCTTATATAAAAATTCTGTAAGCCATATGGATTTTTTTTATTTAGGCCCAAAAAAGATTTTTAATTAGAGGAATTTTTTTTAATTTTTATTTTTCAGAGATAGAGATAAAGATTATGAAATATATGAATATTTTAGTCAAAGACCTCAGTCAACCGTACTATTATGAAATAGATGGCGAGAAAATGGAGGGAGGCTTTATGTAAGACAGCCAAACTAATTGGGTGGCATTTCCAACGAAATTCTGAACTGAATCCCATAATTGAACTAAAAATTTTGTACAATTCATGTCCATGAAAATTATTAAATCTTGATAGTATAAATTTTGCTTTTATGTTAAAAAAATTAGAAGTCGGAACCAGCTTTGAAAAGTAAGCCCCGCTCTGTTATTGTCCTTTTCTTTTGGTTAGCAAACGTCTTTTGACATAGCATTCAATGTATTATAAAACAAGTATTTAATTTTTTTTTCCAAATATTTAATATGACAAACATTTGATATATACCAAATATAAAAAAAATTTATTTTAATTTGATTTGAAGTGTCCTGTCAAAAAAAAAAAAAAGAAACTACCTGCCCATCATTTATATTCAACTAAAGTGGATTTCGTGTCTGCAAAGTAGGAAATCGTACTTTCAAAATAAAATTTAAATTCAGATTAAAAATAAAACAGAAATAAAAGGAGTATGATTTATAAACGGTCTCCATCAAAATTAATATATATAATGAAATACTCATTCTACCTTTTAAAGGGTAGGGGAAGTATATATTTTAAAAGCAATTATGATTAAAGGCTATAAGTTTATAAAATATATAGTAAAAAAATTTATTATAGTTAAGTCTTTTCAAAACTACAATCATGTATTCTCTAAAAATTATTTTTTGCAAATTTAATTAAAGTCCCTAACATAATTTTTTTAATATTTTAATCCTATAAATTAAAATCTAAGTATAAAATTAATCTATAAATTTTAAAATGTAATAAAATATGTTATTATACTTTAGACTAAAATAACTATAAAAGATTATATGACATTTTATATTTGTGTTTTCATTTTAATTTAGTGTTAGTTTTTGAATTGTTGAAGCAACAAACTAAATTTTTACAATTAATTTTAATTGAAATTTAATATTTTTATTTTAGTTGAAAGTTTAAAATGATATTTTATTATGTTTTAAAATTATTGTAATAATTTTATAATTAAATCTTATTTCAAATAAGTAAGATGTACTTTCTCCTTAATTCTATTCATGAGGTATGGGGGGCTAGGGTTTCTTGGTGTTCTTTGAATTGGAGGAGCTTGATTCATAAACATTTGTATTAATTCACTATTTTATTTTAAATGTCTCTATTACTATAACTGAAATAATTATAAGTAGAAAGTAGCATGAAATGATAAATATAGTTAATACATATTTGAATAAAGAGAGCAATTAACACTACTATTATTGTCAAATTGTTTTTATTAAAAAAGAAAGGAAGTTACAAATATTTCTTTGCAAATTAATTTAAAATTAGTTTGTTCATTTAAAGTGTGTTATTCAAGCGTATGCGTTAATTATCATTTAACCATTCTGTGTTATTTTACATATAAATTTTAATAAAAATAAGTTAAAATGAGGAATAATTTTATTGTTAATTGTACTAAACTTTATTTATATTTTAAACATCTTTTAGTATTTCAATACAATGTTAGGATGAGTAGATATTTCTAATTTCAAAATGTCAATTTTGTTGCAACATTGGTTTAGAAATATTCTGAAATATTTTAAGATATAAGAAAAACAAAATTTGAATAATAAAATTATTTATCATTTTTACACCTATGTGATTATTTTAGCTAAAATTAAGACCAATAATATTATAGGATAATTAAAGAATAAAACAAAATATAAAAGAGAGATGAATGAAACATTTTAAACTATACAGAAAATAAATTAATTTCAAACTAAATAAATTATAATTTACCTTAAATAAATTAATTTAATAGTGGCTTCAAATTTCAAAAATATTTATCCAATACTTAATTTCTATACCTAATAACACACACAGACTAGGGTTATAATATATGCAAGTCTAGTATGCAAGGCTAAGCTATAACTAGAACTTGGAATTGTACATATTAAATTAAAAAAAATTAATTGGAAGTTCCAACTTCCAATTTTTTTAATTAAAAAAAATTGTTGCGAAAGTCAAAACCATGCATTCCGACTTTCACATAAACTATAGCATTAAGAAGTAATAATTTTCATGAACATGGATTGTACACAATTATGGGATTTGGCTCAAAATTCAACAGAGGTATCTTTTACCACAATGTTCTGTCATTATTTTTCTCTAAGTCATTTGGCTGATAATTTTCATACTCATTCCTTCAAATATTGGAAAAGAACTGAATCAAGTACATATTAAATTTGAGTACAAACATATTGGTGGGCAAGATTTGAATAAAGTCAATGAATTATGAGTTTAGCGCATTTTAGTTTCACTCCATGTGATTTTCCATACTTTGGCAGGTCTCAATCTGAATGTGAGTTTATAAGTGGGATTATTGAAGAGGTATCCAAAAAGATCAATCTCAATTTTTTACATATTGCTAATCATCCAGCTGGGCTAGAATCTTCTATGCAAAAAGTAATTCACTTTTCGGACCTGGGTTTGATGAGAGGGTTAACATGGTAGAGATTTTATGGCATTCGTGGAATTAGTAAGACAACAATTGCATGTGCTATTTATAATTCAACTGGTGATTAATTTGAAGGTTTATGTTTTCTTGCTCATGTTAGAGAAAAGGCACTAATAAACAGGGACTCATACAACTCCAAGAGACATTGCTTTCTGAAGTAGTTGCAGAAAATGACATCAAGCTTGGAGATGTTAATAGAGGAATTCAACTCATAGAAAAGAAAGCTCTACTGAAAGAAGGATCTTTTGATTGTTGATATGTTGATAACTTGAAATAGTTACACGCAATTGCTGGAGGGCATGATTGGTTTGGTTTTGGTAGCAAGATCATTATCATAACAAGAAACAAACATTTTCTAACTGCTAATGGGGTGGTAGAATTATATGAGGTGAAAGAGCTAAATGTTAGTAAATCTCTTGAATTGTTGAGTTGGGATGTCTCTAGGAATAACAAAGTTGATTCAAGTTATGTGGATATTTCAAACCGCACAATTTTTTATGCTAGTGGTCTTCTGTTGACTTTGGAAGTAATAGGCTCTAACTTGTTTGGTAAAACATTAGAAGAATGGAATTCTTTGCTCGATAAATATGAAAGTATTTATAATAAAGAGGTCCATGAGATACTTAAAGTAAGCTATGATGGTTTGGAAGAAAACGAGATGAAAATTTTCCATGACATCGCTTGTTTCTTTAATAAATTAGAACTGAGATATGTTAAAGAAATGTTTTTTGCTCATAGTTTCCACGCAAAAATTGTTATTCAAGTCTTGAGGGACAAATCTCTAATCAAGATTAATAGTTCAAATTGTATGACTTAATTCAAGACATGGGTCAAAGAAATGTGAAAGATGAGAGGCCATAGCCTACACTAAAAACCTTAAATATCATAACAAGACTAAATACGTAGATATAAGCACGAGAGAGATGTAATAGCATAGAAAAGTATTACTTCATGAAATTTTTACATATAAGATGTTAGTTGATTTGTTGACAAAACCCCATACCTGGATATGTGTATGAGGAAGATGTGAAGTCACTTGGTATAAGTAAATTAAAAAGTAACACTCTTTATGTACAATTTAATTATTTTTTAAACAAATGTGTAATGTCATAATCATAGATAACATATACATAATGATATCATGTCATACAGGTTAATAAGATTGGTTTATTCATATGAGCAACTGCTTTTGGCGCTCATAAAGAGTGAGCAAAGATGAAACATTTATATTTACCATGTGAGGCAACAAAAGTGCCTGTGTGGCAAAGAAAGAATGCAAAATAGAAATATGTTATCTATATTTTGATGAGGACATTGTTCATGTTTTGGAAGAAAATGTAGTAAGCTAAAACAATGTTCATGGTTTTATTCTTTTATTTAGCTATTTTAATGAATATGTACTAGATTACATGCTTTTTTGTCCTTTATTTTCATTTTATCATGCTGTCAATATTTGTTAGAAATTGGACATATTATAATTTAGAATTAGTTAATTTGTCTAAATATGGATTTGACATTCCTAACAAATACAAACTATGGTTCATTTATCCTTTGGTCTTGAAAAGGAATTGATAAAATTGAAGTCGTTATGCAAGACTTAAACAAAGGTAAAGAAGTGCAATGGAGTGGAGAAGCATTCAAGAAGATGAAAAACTTAAGAATTCTTATTATTGGAAATGCACGCCTTTCTAGAAGCCCCAAATATCTCCCAAATAGTTGAAGAGTGCTGAATTGGAGTGGATATATACCAATGTTCTTACCATCTAATTTTAATCGCAAGAAACTTCGTATGCTCAACCTATCTGAAAAGCTGCCTTAAAATTTTTAAACCACTTAAGGCATGTATAGATTTATCATTTCTAGTAACTTTCATATGTTCTGTTGGTCTTATTCCTTAATAATACGTAAATTTGCAATAAGAATACTAATAAAATTGGTCATTTGCCTTTGTTTTCTAGATATTTCACTCTCTATATTTTATGGATTTAAAGGTTGTAAATTATTAACGCAAGTACCTAACCTATATAGACTCCCAAACTTAGGGGCATTGTGTCTTGACAATTGCACAAATTTAATTGGAGTTCATGATTCATTTGGATTTCTTGCTAAACTTAGATTGTTGAGTGCCTAAGGATGCACCTAGCTCGAAATGTTGCCATCTTGAATCAAATTGACTTCTCTTAAGACTCTATATCTTAAGGGGTGCTTGAGTCTTGAGATTTTCCAAAAGAATTGGGAACCATGGAAAATATAAGAGACATTTATTTAGAGTAGACAACTATAAAAAACTTGCCATTTTCAATTGGAAATCTTATTGGGTTAGAACGACTATGCTTGAGGCATTGTGCAAGGCTTAAGTAGCTACCAAACAACATATTGTTATTATTATTATTATTATTATTATTATTATTATTATTATTATTATTATCCAAACTTAAGGTGATACTGGCTTATGGGACTAGAGGATTTCAATTATTTAGAGGGTATGAAATTTTAGATAAGGTGAGCTCAGAAGTGTCTTCAGACATGAGTTTTCTTTACTCCTTTCTATATTCTTGGGATAAAAGACTAGGTTATTTTTAGTTCATAGTTACCTTGATGCATGTCATATAAACACAAGTGTATATAATTTCATCCAAGTATATGGTTATAGGGAACGTTTCTCTATACCTCAAACCTAGCTGTATACTGAGAATTTTAATAGAAATTTAAGATGCTTCCAGGAATCATCATTCTCTTTCTGGTTCCATTAAATTCCCAAAGATAGCTGTATATGTGCTTGGGTTTGGGGAACTTGACATAGAAATTGACAATTTGATTATGGATATTAAGCTTAGCGTGCTCCTCAATGGTGTTGAACAACTTATTTGCCTGTGTATTTATATATTTCCTCTAAAACACATGACACAACAAATACTTTGGTGTGGCCTATGATGCAGACACGAGAGAGTGATTTCAATGCATAAATGGAATCGTGCTGAGGTTTCAAGGAATTTGAAGTATCACGACCATAGGATTATTGTAATATCTAGTTTTCTGAAAACGAGAGAAAACGTGAGAAACATAATGTACGGTTTCTCCATAAACGAATGAAACTCACCAGATACAAAAGTAAGTCCCTCGAAATGAATTAGTTAAAGTCCCAAAAAATTTGGGAAGCATTCTAGACTCCTAAAACTAAGAATCCCAGGCTCAGACGGAAGGAAAAACGAGCTAGAATAAAGAAATAATTTCTTACAAAAATCTTACGAAACATAATGGCATTTTCTTACTTTTGAACAAATTTTGGAATTCACATAGAAGGCTTTTTAAATGAGAGTTTTGAGTTTCTCCAAGGTTCTTCGAGATCCTAAAAATCATGGGAAGGCTGGGGACAGTCAAAGCCCTTCCGGTGGACGTTTTCCAATGTTGATGTACCTGAACTTTGACGGATTCGTTCGGGAAGATTTTAGATTCGATTTGAGTGATTCTAAATGTATTTTACTAAATTGGGAACGTAAATTTCATAATAGAAAAGACGATTTTCAAAAAGGAGATAAAATGAAGTAAAAACGAAAATGCCAAAAATAAAGGGCAAAATAGAAAATTTTGAAAAATATTTCTTCCTCCCACCTATATATAAGTGGCACTTTTCTTCTCCCTTCATTTTGCACGACCAAATTCTATCCAAAACTAGAGATAAACCCTTGGGAGAGTGGCGCACAAGAGGAAGGCAAAGAGGAGGAGAAATCAAAGGCTTAAGGGAGAAATTGAGGGGGAAATTCAGATTTGAAGAGAGGAGTTCAAAGAACATAAGATTCAAGTCAGAAAAAGCAAGAAAACAAGGTCAAGAGAAATTATCTCCATACTTTTATGGGTGTGTGGCCGAAGGAGGGAGCATTGATTCAAGAGAGAATTTGTAGTTATTTCCAACATAGCTCTCTCCACCTTCTCTCATGCATGGATGTGTGCTTAGCTTGTCTTAGAATGTGTGTATGTGTGTATTTTTAAGCCATAAAAAGTATGCTAGTATGATTTCATATGCCATAATGCCAAGATGACATATTATGTTTTTAAATGATGTTATGATGTTTGCTTGGGTTTGCTTGAGTGTGGTGAGGCCAAGAACCCTTAGCCATGGTGAGGATGAGCCAAGAATCTTTAAGATTGGTTGAGACAAAGCAAAGAGTCTCCCAAAAGTAAGATAGATTCCCAAGAGCATGGTTGAGTCTAAAAATCACTTAAAGAATGGGTCAGGTAAGTCCAAAATTCATAAGAAAATGGGTGAGGCCAATCCACTTGCTTGACAAGCCTATGAATGCTATGTATGACTTTTTCAAATGCTAAGAATGTTTCTTGAATGATTACATATGTCCATATGCCATGCATGCATTTGTAAGACTTATTTTGTATCCATTATGTATGATTGAATGAGAGATGAGCTATTGGGATTCTTTGAATCTTATTCCCTCCTCTCCAATGATCTAACATGCTAGGTGGACCTAAAGAGTAAGAAAATCCATATGAGAGATGAAGGAATGGCATCAAAGTGTATAATTTTTGTCCTTTAAGGCCATATTGATGTCAAATAATATACCCCATTGTTGTATATAGTCTATGACCTCTTGAACATGTATAATTATATTAATATGTGATGTATAAATGAGAGGATATGTTATGCGAATGCTAGAATGTGATTTGATTATGAAATGGTAAATTGTGCATCTTGAAAGTTTGATACAAGTATGTATAAATACAAGTAAGATGGCCAAATTGAGGTGCATGAGATTTGGGACCACTTGGGAAGTACAAACAAGTCACATTCATGCTTTTAGACTTGCCTAAGAGGTGCCAAATACCAAGAAAAGTTATTTGGATATTTTGATACCTTATATGGAGCAAGAAATTGCCAAATTAGAACTCTATATTACTTTTTGTCCAAATGAGCTCTTTTTGATCTGAGTATGCAATTAGGACTTGTTGAGAGCTTTTTGGGAAACTAAGTATGAAATTTTCGGAGGTCTATAGAATATTTGAAAAATTTCCAAAGTTGGAAAATTTTTTGGTTTTGGTTTGATGTACTGTTCACTTGGTCCAAAAATGAATTCTGTCACATAGGACTCAAATGATGTCCAATTGCCACGAAATTTTATACAAAAAAAACTAGATATCTACAGTGACTTGTGACAACTAGAAGCACCTTATTTGGATGTCTAGAGAGGGAGATATGAATTTTTAAAGAATCTATCCAGTATTAGAAACTCCAGCCGACCTCAGTTACTGTTTGATTGAGTTTTGAGATTTAGCCGAGCCTGAACTGGTCTAGAGTTATTTTCTCCCTTTAGCTAACATCCACAGCTTTTCATATTGGTATGATTTACATGGACTGGATTTTTATGGAATTAATTGGACATTTTTAAAGTTTTCTGTAGAATTCTGTGACAGCTCCAGTGAATAGCTTGACTTCTGGACCTTTTCGAATGTCAAACGCCTTCTGTGATAAATGTTATGGTCTGAACATATTTTTAGCATGAAGTAGGCATGTTTAGCTTTCTAGAATGGTCAAGATTATGTGATTTTGATTTTTGTAAAATTAGTTATATATGTATATTTTATGCATTCTTTCGAGTTCCATGAGGTGTGAGCCACTTTTAATGATGCAAATGAATTATATCTATGTAATTAAATGTGAGAATGTAGTGTATGAGTTCACATGGTCCATGTGACACCGAATGAAATTTTCGTACATGACACAATGCAAAAATATTCCTTATTTCATGCTTTTCCCATGAGATATATAATGAGAAGCATAGATATAACATGAAATGAGTTAGAAATATATAATGTTACAATTATTATAGGAAAGCTTTCGACCACTAGATATTATAATTTTCTTGAATTGAATGATATTGTCATTGGTTTTTCTGTGTGTTAAAAAAATATAGAATTTGGTAACACTGTTATCAAATTCTACATTTTTTGTCAAAAAATTACAAAACTTGGTGACTGTTGAGTTCTACAATTCTCCTCTCTTGTCTCCTTTTTGAGGGCATGTTTAATAGGTGGAAGAGTTGAATCTTAAAAAGAGAAAGGGAGTGGAATTGAGATAAATACATGTTTGGTAGATAAGAGAGTTCATTCCTTAGGTGAGTCGTCTCCCAATAACATACGAGACTCCAATATATCATTTTGTTATAGGAGATAGCTTTACTAAGTGAGAGAATAAAAATTGAGATTATTTTATCCTTTTGCAAATAATTCTTTTTTCCTATTAAAGGCAATCAAAAATATTTTTTAAATTAAAATATTATTTTTTATTTTTTTATTGTTATTGGTAATTAAAATAATTATTTTATTATTTATTATTATTCGTAATTAAAAATGAATATTTCATTATATTTTATAAATACTAGTAATTAAAAAATAATTAGGAGTATTTTGGTCTTTTAATCCCTTTCTCATTCTTTTTTTTTTAATCTTATTTCTATTTAACCAAGTATAAAAAAGCAAAAAAATTCTTATTTCTTTTTATGTCATACCAAACATAATTATGAGGTATAAGTTTTCTTTTCATTCTCAATTTATTTTCAATTCTTATTTTATCACAAACTTATCCTCCATATTGAATGAAATTTTAGTTAATAAAATAAAATAAGGGGACCCTTTTCAATCACATTTTTTTTAAATAAAAAATTTTAAAAAAGGAGGGCCTATTTGGGACAGCATGCCCCCATTAAATATTTGTAAACTTAGTGGCAGAGTTACCGAGTCTGTAGAAAAAAGTTTCAAACTGAGTGGCAAGAGTTTGAAGAAAAAAAAAAAAAAGCCTTTAAACTTAGTATCTGTGCTACCGAGTTCAAAAAGAGTATAGCTTATGAAAGAATAACTTTTGTAATGCAGCATTTGACTTTTTTTTTTCTTCTTTTCTAGCATATGGGTACTTTCTGATTCAAGACTCAGAAAGTAATTTCATTAAGAGAGAACAATATGCATAAAAGGAAAGCTCAGGTCCAGATGAACCGTCACCCAACATAAAATTTCATTTGCAAACAATGACAGGCGGGTCCATATACTCAAATGAAACTGGAAAAAATTATATTTTGGGATCTCAAGTTAAAAATATTTATTGTAAAATATTTTAAATTTTAAAATTATTCTAAAAAATTATATGACCAAAAATTTTAATTATAAATATAAAAATTAAAACTACCAGAAAAAATTACACTTGGTATTATAAAAGCTCTTTTTAATTACAAGAAAAAAATTACACCTCATATTAGAGTCCTTTAAAACAATTTTAAAATTTAAAATCTTTAAAGATTAATATCTTCAATTTAAGATCCCAAAATGTAATTAACTACATGCCATGTACCCAAAAATTTGGGATCTCCTTATTTACTCTTGCTCCTTCCTGCAAAGAAGCAGAGCTTAATTTTACCCCAGAAAAAAAAAGAAAAAAAAAGAGCTTACTTATGTTAAAAAGAAAAAATAAAATGTTTCGTTAGTTTATAAAAACTATTTGCAATTGCACGCTGCTCTGTCTTTTTTCCTTAAGTCCAAGGAAAATTCTAGAATATCAGACACCCAAGTCAATTTTGTCTGAAGGAAGTGAGCAAGACTCTCGAGAACATGGTTATTATGGTTGAACAATTATGCAGAAAAATAGAAGATCAAGACATAAATGATAACTGTTTTTTTTTTTTTCCCTTTTTCCAAATATCTTTACACTTCAAGTTCTTCTCCTTGATGAAAGTCCCAACTAACACGTAGAAACTACCAATCTAATGATCTTCTTGTAATAAAAAGATGGAATATTAGTTCCTTAACCTCATGGTAAATTTCCATAGACAGCCAGCATGCTGATAGATAATTATTGCCTTATTAAGGTAACAGGCCTTACTGTAATTCATGAGATTATAAACTTAATTAGCATAGGTTTAAAAATATATATATAGAGAAAGAGAGATATGAACAAGAGAGCAAAGAACTCAACTTTAGGATTAACTAATTATACCTGAAGT
This sequence comes from Erythrophleum ivorense, assembly GCA_026724425.1. Lineage (NCBI taxonomy): Eukaryota > Viridiplantae > Streptophyta > Magnoliopsida > Fabales > Fabaceae > Erythrophleum > Erythrophleum ivorense. Next base: position 413,345 of record JAIUCV010000392.1, read on the forward strand.
AGAGGAGCTTCACAAATGAAGCATAAGACATTGAATTACCTTTTCTCAATTATACTGGAAATGCTTAATAATTATATCCTTACTTTAATCCGTGAAGCATTTTGAGACTGATATTGAATAACACTTTGTTGGCTCTCCTTGTTGCATGCTTAGAAATGCATGCGCAAGAACATTTACTAAACTCTAGACATAAAACTCATATTAATAGAAGCCAGGTCAAATTAATAAAAAATGAAACAACTATTTGTTCATTAATATCATTGCTTTCTAAAGCAAAACTAAGCAGAATGCAAAGTGCATATCAGATAACATGATTCCTGCTGTTGTCCTTTCTGCATATTCTGATTAGTCATGCCACAAGATAGTTCCATCTGCTTCCTTTCTTGGTTGAGACATTCTCGATTTTGTAGTTCTTACATAGATACACTAATGAATGAGTGCCACATATGACTAAGGGGGCCCACGGTACTCAAACTTTTATTTTTTTATTTTTTTTATTGCTAACTCAATGTGTTGACACTCAATAATTGGTTGTGCCGAAGAATGACATATAAGCACCGCCTACCAAAGAAAAATCTCTTTGGTAATTTATACAATCAGATGCAGAAGACAACGGAGCAATTGGGGTTGTTAAAAACAAGGAATATTTTGTCTTCAAAAAAATATTAACATGAATAAAATACGACCCAAGCAACTCATAATCGAGTTCGTCAAAATTCATACATGACATATACAACTATCTAGAAGTTTACACTAACTGACACATGCAATTACTTCTAAGTCAAATATAGTTCACAAATTGTTTTGACTTATTTGGACCAAAAACAATAATAAAAAGAATTGTCAGCAATGTGATGTAATGTTGGATAAGTAAAACATATTGCGATTCATATCACCTACTGAATGTGAGCAAAATAGAATCCACTCACAACACTTTTCCGCTACAGCATTATACTATACCCAGTTCAATAGACCTCTGAGATGAATGGAGTGATTATTGATCAAGGCTTAGCTAAGCCTAATTGTTTTCCTGCTGTAGATCCATAGTCTCAAGAACTTCTATGCGTTTAAGTTTTAAACAAATATGCATCAATGGTTTACAGCAACAGGAAATAGCTTGGTCTGAAATAGTCATTATATTCATTGAAGTGGGAATAACGATTTGCTCTTTACTATCCCTGGATTCAACAGTCTTGAAGTTCACTTCACAGAATCCTTACATTAATAATTTAACATTCTTGTCTCTCAGAATGGTTATCATTTTCCAACAGGATATTCTCCATCCTACTTTTTTGCCATTATGCATGTCCTTGCCATTTAACCAAGGCCTTTCCCTGGCCTATATAATTAAAAAATTGACAAAACCTCTGGAAAATCCACGTGTGAAACTTCCACACAATTTTAATCACACTCTAGAAGGCTAGTATTCTGGACTCCAGAAGCTCATAGATCAGACAGCCATGCAAGCATGCCCTGTTCATGGCCATTAATGAGGCAGTGGAACCCAACTAGAACAGAATGAGGCTGGTTTTCCAACATCCCAAAAGCAACAAGCAATCCTTGAGAAATCCTTCAGAAAGCAGAAAGATACTGATCTTCCCATATACAGTGATTGCGTCATCCCGTAATCCATTCTTTACTGTTCTGCTCCCAACTCTACAACAGGCCATATTAATCACATGCAAAAGATTCATACCCTTTATAGCATCACAAAATTCACTACACAGGCATGCAATAACAAATATAAACATGTGAAATAGAGGTAAATTAAAGGAGGAAAACCTGGTTTAGTAATATGTTTTCCTAATGCATAAAAACCCCTACAGTAGGAAGCAACTTCTTGTGCATCCAATCTGCCAACACCCTCTCAAGAATTTCAATCTGTTATCTGATGTCCCCTACAAAGAAGACACTACGTAGCCAATAATCAGATTTGATACATGCAATCAGAACCTCTACTTGTATTAAATATAATTAGTTCATAAGTACTCTTGAAAAAATGGAGAATGCTAATTATCTTGTGCAGGAGTTCTGCTTTTGCAATTGGAGAGTTGACGGAACGAAATATAGAGTAAATCACATCAACCAATTCAAGCATAGAAGGTATCCGCCAACGCAGATTTCGACCCACATTGAGACACCAAGACGCTGAAAGATAAGGTCATAGAACCATGTAAGTTGCTAAGACATGGAAAACTAATGGCATGGCAGGAATTAACTCGATGAAAAACAGAAATATCTAATTAAATAATTATTAGTAATATTTTGAGAACTTTCATAAAGGAATCTTTCGAGGCATTAACTTCGTCGAAAAATGATCAGATCACCCAATAACAAGCAGAACATCAAGAAGTTGGCAGACAAATATACAAGGAGCATGGCAGCACAAATATCTCCTACAAGACAGGAATGATTGATTCACCACAAAAGTATTTGAGATATGTTCATAACAAGTGTCAAGTAGCACATCAAGAACTTACTGTTCAATATTCAAAACATGGTCTTACAAAAGATGAGCAGATTATAGATGCCTGCAGACATACCTTTATTAATTTCAAAGGCTCAAGTTTGACTCGATTAGTAAATTAGTTAAAATATTGATCAATAAAAGAGTATTGATCTCTACACTAATTTGCAAGTTGGTATCATATAATAATTTCTTATGAGTTATTATATTTATCAATAAAATGTGTTTTAAATACATATAGCACATAAAAATCTAAATCAAAGCTGTTAATAGTTGAATTCTTTAAAATTCAAACTTGGCATGAAATTATTTGAGTCAAGTTGACAGTAACTAAAATATAGGTCACAAACTACTTGCTCGCCTTGATGACAGTAACTATCTTTGGGAATTTCTCATGGATGGATCTTAATTTTGTCCCCGGATTCTTGTTAAACAGCCAGGTTTGAATTGAGTACCCAAAAGGGGAAAGTTTAATGCCGGCACAGTGAAGCGGAACGAAATCAATCAAAGGATTCCGAGAATCAAATACTTGGATGAAATTATTTTGACTTCTGCTTATACAATACAGAATTGTCGAAATTTGTGCCACGTTTCTCAATCACGCCTAGCGCTATCTCTGGGAATTTCTCATGGAACCAAAAAGACACTGATGATATCCTGCTGCCATGGTTAAACCATACAATATCCCCTGAATGCCAGCCGCCAATCTCGTAAAATGGCCTCTGTTGACGTCCAATGGCATCGCAGAGAAGTAGATTGGGGAACTTCAAAGGAAACCATACTTGGATGAAATTACTGGGACTTGCGTTCATACAATACACATTTAGGTAAGCACAGAAAACTGAAATCAAGTAGATTGGTATGTGCAGTACCTAATTTGGTTTAAAAATACAGCGCGCCTGATGACGTTTCTGAGCTCACTTTTTCTTGAATTTAGTACCCTAAAAAAAAATTGAAATCCTCTGCCCCCATAAGCCATTATCACAAGTTCAGGTAATATTACCATGCTACATGGTAGCAGTTTAAGTCCTGAGCATGGTAGATAGTATAAAAAGGATTGTAAATATTGTGGTTGATTGACGTGGATGCAGCTTATACCACAATAGCAATATTATAGCCGTTTTATAGGATATGGACTGCAATTTAAAACGATGGCTTTGAGCAATGCCTTAAGTATAGTCGTTCTAGCCCAATAAGATTTCCAAATGAACATGGAAATTCTTTTGTTGTTTGGTCTAAATAAATATCTCTTATATTTTCCATGGTTCCCAATACTCTTGGGAAAATCTCAAGACTCAAGCACCCCATGAGATACAGAGTCTCGAGAAGTCAAATTGATGCAAGATGCAAACATTTTCGAGTTGGGTGCATCATTGGGCACTCAACAATTTGTGCTTATTAAGAAACCCAGCTAAATCCTGAAATTTGAATAAATTCGAGCAATTATCAAGACACAATGCTCCTAAGTTTGGGAGTCCAAATAGGTTAGGTACTTTGTTAAATATTTACAACCTTCAAAATCCATAAAATATAAAGAATGAAACATCTACAAAACAAAAGCAAACGACCAATTTTATAATATTCATATTGCAAATTTACTTACCATTAAGATATAAGACCAACATAACATATGAAAGTAGCTAGAAATCATAAAATGTATACGTGCCTTGAGTGGTTTGAAAATTTGAAGGCAACTTTCAGGTAGGCTGAGTAAGACTAGTTTATTGGGGTTAAAATCATATGGTATAGACAATCATGTATGGATACTCTAGTCCAATACTCTTAAACTACTTGGGAGACATTTAAGGTCTCTAGAAAAGTGTACATTTCCAATAATAAGAATTCTAAGATTTTTCATCTTCTTAAAGGCCTTTCCTCACCATTGCACTTCTTTGTCTTTGTATAAGTATAGTATAATGATTTCAATTTTATCAGTTCCCTTCCAAGACCAAAGCATAGAAGAACCACAGATTGTATATGTTAAGAATGTCATATCCATATTTAGACAAATTAACTAATTCTAAATTATAATATGTCCAGCTTTTAACAAATGTTGATAGCAGGATAAAATGAAAAAAGAGGACTAAAAATCTTGTAATCCAATACAAATTCATCAAAATAGTTAAATAGAAGAATAAAATCATGAAGATTGTTCTAGCATATCGTATTATCTTCCAAAACATGAACCATGTTCTCATCAAACCATATCTTACTGCATTTACTAGGCTCAAATGTTGATTCCTATCTAACAATTTCTCTGCCCACATCTTGAATTAAGTCATGCATCTTCACACAATTTAAACCATCAATCTTGATGAGAGATTTGTCCATCAAGACTTGAATACTAATTTCTTTGTGGAAACCATGAGCTTATAGCATTCCTTTGACATGTCTCAATTCTAATTTAATGAAGGAACGAGTAGTATTAAGGAAAATTTCCTTATCATTTTCTTCCAAACTATTATAGCTTACTTTAAGTCTTTCATGGACCTCTTTATTAGGAATCCTTTCATACTTATCTAAGAGAATTCCATTCTTCTAATCTCTTACCAAACAAGTTAAAGCCTATTACTTCCAAAGCCAATGAAAGGCCATTAGCACAAAGGACTACATGGTTTGAAACATTCATATAACATGGATACTCACTAATTCAAGAAATTAACCAACATTTATATATCTCTTTCACCTCATATAATTTTATGACCACATGAGTAGTTAGCTAATGTTTGTTTCTTGTTGTGATAATAATCTTACTGCTAGAATTAAACTAATAATGTGTTACGCTATAACATATTATCTATTTTCTTTATATTCATAAGTCCTTTTGTTGTAAAATAATGGTGACCAAACTTTTAATGGCGGAAATTTATGTTACTAATAGCCTCAAATGGCACCATAATGCACAAACATGGATTTTCACTATTTTATTTCACAATTTCATTTATAACCAATTTGTTCCATCCAAGCTAACATGTAGATAAGTATTAAACTCATAAAATTGGTCATATGCTCATTTTGGGCCATATAACACATAATAAAGACCAAATTTCAAAAATTCATAACGCGAGCTACACAACTTCAATTAACACAAATTAGGTGTTATTAGAAAGCTTATGATGTGAACTTTTTCCTAAAAAATTTCAAGTACAAATGAATTTATTTGTTCCCTTAAAAAGCATGAAATCCGAGACTAGACTAAAATAAACAGTAATTGCACTTGATAGCTTTGTTGGGCTAACTTTGAAAATTTACCAAATATTCTATAGAGTTCCAAAAATTATGATATTTAGCCTTATAGAAAGCTCTAAATGTCCTCTAATTATTTGCCAAATTTCAGTCCCAAATTCACTCATTAAGGCCATCAAGGGAAAAAGGGACATTTTATAGCTCAAATGGTCTAAATTTTGGTTTCAAATGGTACCAAATGAACTTTAAAATGCCATTTCTCATTTTGAGCAATTTTCAATCCAAAAATACATCATATATGATTGATCCATCATGTAAAAATTGCCTTGCAACTAAAAATCACTATCCCACATACAAAGATACACAAATACTTCATGAAACCTCATATGCCAAATTACATTATAAAATGTCATACATATATCCAATGATCCTTAATTTATGGTCTAATGCTTTTAAATGTGTTTACATTGCAATATGACAAAATATATGTTCACATATCCTTATATACATTAACTTTTCCTAGGCTAGTTCGGTAACACCATAAATTCTAGCTCATTTTATGTCATTTATAGGCTTTACATCATCATTCCTATGAGAGTATATGAAAGAGGGAGTGAAAATAATGAGCTTATTTGCATTACATCATACTTCAAAATTTTGCAATCGATGTCACGTGGACCGTATGAGCTCATGCTATGTATCTTCATATTTAATTATATCATTACAACTCATTTGCATTTCAAAATCATGCCCACAAATCATAGAAACTGAAATGGAGCTCAAAATAATCAAGTATATTTTCGGCCAGATTTGACCTCTTTTCTGGTCAAATTTTGAAAAATTATAACTAATTCTAGAAAAATCGAAATCATGCAATCTTGGTCATTCTAGAAAGCTATGAATGTCTAATTCACACTAAAAATACCTAGACCATAACATTCATCATAGAGGGCGTTTGACATCCAAAATGGTCCAGAGGTCGCTGCTGCCTGGGCTGTTGTTTCAGATTACTGATACCAACTTCTAAAATTCATAACTAATTCTATAAAAATCAAAATCACACAAATTTGGTCATTCTAGAAAGCTACAAATGTTAAATTTATGATAAAAATAATTTTAGAATGAAACAAGTACGTTAGGCCATTGAAAATCTATGTAACAATGACTAGACTCCTAGGGTGCCACTGCTACTGACAGCCAACTTCAAAAATGCATAACTCTTTGTTCAGACCTCCAAATGAGGTGATCTCGGTTGCCACAGAAAATGTATGACTTCTAGTTTATGACTATAAAATTTCACAAACATTGGATACCATTTATACATCAGATGACACAGAATACAAATATGTCAGTGTGAACAGTGCACATACCAGAATCAATAGAAAATCCCAACTTTGAAAATTCATTAAACATTCTCTAGACCTCCGAAAATTATGTTCTTTAGCTCCCCAAAAATATCTCAATGAGACCTAATTGCATACCAAATATCAGATCAAGACTAACTCATTTGCCTAAAAAGTGACATAAGGTTCCATAATAGTCAATTTTAGCTCCATATAGGGTACCAAAGTTGCCAAATGGATTTCCCTTGGTCTTGGCACCTTTTGGGCAAGTCCAAAAGTACATTTAACACTTGTGTGAGCTGCCCAAATGGTCCCAAACCTCATACATCTCATTTTGGCCTTCTCACCCACACTTATGCACATTTACATCAAACTTTCAAATTGTATAATTTGGCATTACATACTCAAATTACATTCTAGAGCTCATACATCATATCCATAGTTATAAACATCACATAATTGCATATTTATACATGTCTCAAGGTTCATAACACATTTACAACATCATATACATCAAGAGACACAATTATGGTTTCAAAATGGCTAAAGCTAGACATAAACTTGTCATTTTTCCTTCTTCATTGATGTTGGCTCCCTTCACCATAGTTACTTGGTCTACCTAGCATGTTAGATTATTGGAGAGGAGGGGATGAGATTCAAAGAATCCCAATAACTTATCTCCTATTCAATCATATATAATATGTGCAAAGCAAGCTTTACAAATGCATGCATGGAGAAAATAAAAACCATAGACATTTTAAAAGCAAACTTGGCATGTGAACAACTCATACAATTCATTCAAGAGCTCATCAAGTGTTTGGATTGACCTCACACTTCTCCTCATGGGTTTTGGACTTGCCTCATCCATTTCTTGAGCACTTTGAACTCAACCATACTCTTGGGAGCCCACTTTACTTTTGGGAGACTCTTCACTTTATCTCTACCAAGCTCAAGGGTTCTTGGCTTATTCTCACCAAAGGGAAGAGTTCTTGGCTTCTCTACACTCAAGAAAACTCATACAAACATTATGTGCTTATTTAAAACATAACATGTCATCAAGAATCATGACATGTAAAGGCATGCTGGCATACTTTTCATAACTTGAAAATATACATACACACATTCTAAAACAAGCTAAACACACATCCATGCATGAGAGAAAGTGGAGAGAGCTACCTTGTGCAAATCTACACACTTTTTCTCCTTGGATTTTGCTCCTTTACCTCGGCTATACACCCCCAATTTGGTGGAGATGGTTCTTTTGGCCTAGACATGATTTAAGGGAGCCAATTAGGTTCATGAGACATATTCTAAGGCTACACAATTTGTTTAAACTTTAGATTGCTCTATAAGCTCCATTATAGTCCATAAAGACACCTAATAAAGCAACACCCCTCAAATGACTTCTAAGCCTTATCCTTTCCTTTCAAATATGATTCTTGACTCATTTTAAGCCTCTTGGAGTCATCACATCATTAAAACAAAGGGCCTAGTATCATGTTGCTTTTTTAGGTCCTAATATGGAACTTATAGCACCAATTCACTTTCTTTAAGTTCTAAATTTTTTCTAAGGCCTCCTCTTATATTCATTCACCATATATGACTTGAAAATCATCTTAGAAAAATTTGAAACTCTCCCTAGCTAGGTGAACTTGCTTAGGCCGAGACTATGGGTGCATTGGCCTTCCATGGAATTCTCTTTGTTTTTTTGAAGGAGGAAGCATGTGGGGAGCCTCTTAGAGATCTTAGGAACTCATACAAACATTCACATAGGCTTGGAAACTCTTAGATAAAATCAGATTTTTACCTATGTCTTTGAATCCCAAACTTCCCATTCTTGGTTCTCTTTTGCTTCTTAATTAATTCCACTTGTATCTTCCTAATCCTCATATTATAGAACCCCTAATTCTACCCTAATATGGTCAGAATTTATCTCCTATGGAATGGGCTCTAAGGTGAACGAAAATTCCATGGAGGAAGCAAGCAAGGAGAAGCAACAAAACAAGAAGGAATACCTTGGTTTCTTAGTTTTCTTGGTTTGTTCTTCACTTGGCTAGCCTCCCCTCACCAAATCTGAAAATTCCACCTCTGTTATGCCCTCCATATAGACCCAAAAACATCATCAAATCCATGGAAATAAAGAGGAGAAGAAGGAAGAACAACTTGCAAGAGAAAAAGCTTGAATTTTTCTACCTTTTCCTTGCTTTTTCTCTTTTCAAAATCTCCTCTCCTTGTGTGCCTAAGAGAGCTGGCTTCCTCCTCTGTTTTTGGGGCAGAAACAAAGCATGGAATGGGAGCTGCTGGAACATGGATAAGAAGAAGAAGCTAAAAGTCACTTTATGCAATTTTTTTTTTTGCATTTTAGTCCCTTTTCTTGGCTTTCTCATTTAAGCTCATATCAACTCCTTTTTTAAATACACCTTTTCCATCATATTCCTTAGGATCTTAATCATAAGAATTGCTTTTGGAATCACTCAAAAAGGATCTGAAACCATTTCGAACTGTTCGGTCAAAGTTTAGGTCAACTAACAGCCGAAATCTCTCACTGGAGGGGTTTCAACTATTTTAGGGGTTCCCATGGTATTTGGGACCTCTGAGAACTCCGGAAAGCTCAAATTTTTCATTTAAAAAGCCTTCCTATGAGATTTCAAAATTTTTCAAAAATTACAAAAATGCCCTTACTTTCTTCGGCAAATTTTCTGAGCTCTTCTGGCTCTGGTTTTTGGGCATCTCAAATCCTCATTTTCTAATATTTAAAATTTCATCATAATTTTAGTTGGCCCAAATTTCTTCTATTTTGAGGACTTTCTTTTATATTTGGCCCATTTCTGACGTTTACAGAAAAACCAAACATCGTGTTTCTCACGTTTCGTGTTTCTCACGTTTACGGAGGAACTGGATGTTACAAGTTCCATTGTCACAAATGGCTTCTCTAGGCCTTTTGCTCATCATTCCTTCTTCCCTGAGTTTTACTTGGCCATGGTTAGTGAAAATAGGGTAGAGTAAGATTCAAAAAATCTCAATAGCTAATCTAATATTCAAACACACATATGGTTCACTCAAGTACATAGAAGCAAGTATGCATGTCATGTAATCATAGCCAATCCATAATCCATGCTCTAAGGGTCTTATGGCTCTAATAAGAGTAAATCCATGCTCTAGGGACATTTAGCCTAGTCTCACTTAACATCGAAGAACTTTTGGTTTAGTCTTACTCATATCTAGGGAGTTTTGGTTTAGCCTCATCCATATTTAGAGACTTTTAGCCGAGCCTTACCCACATTTGGCAACTTTTGGCCTAATTTTACCCAATATCAAGGAACTTTTGGCATAGCTTTACCCATCCAAGAGACAACCTAACCATAAATGCAAATGAGTGTCATATAATTGCATATGATACTTAAATAATTAACAAGTCACATAATTTCAAACAATACATACAAGTAATGAAGAAACTCAAGCAAACCAACCCCATATATATAAGAATGAAGGAAAAGCTACCTTTTTAAGCCAAATAAATCTACTCCCTTTGTCTCCCTTCTTGGTTCCTCAAACCTACACTCACCCCTTGATATATTCTCACTTGCTTGGTTTAAACATATCAAGAGAATCATAAAATGATCAATTAAGTCATGTTTAATCCCATATTACCATTCATGTGCTAATCAAATCCTAAAGTATAATTTTAGCTCATTTTGAATACCTTAAGAAGCAACTTTTAGAATTCCATTATTTGGCTTTAAAATTTTCTCGTATATGATCTTCATAATTCCCATAAAACTCATTAGAGTCATCAAAACATGAATAAACCCATCTAGAGCCATGTGGTCCTATTAGACATCTTTGAACCCTAATTTTTTACTTTAAAGAATAGAGTTCCTAAACTCATGCCAATAGCTCCATTAATGTTTATAATTCATATCTATACCATCTATAACTTTAGAGTTAATGAAACAACTCTCTAAGTATCCAAACCAAGACTTGGCCGAGACACACACACACATAGTCCTTTCCTTGGAGTTTTGTTTACATCTGAGGAGATTTGGTGGTTTTAGGGTTTCCATCATTCATTCCTCATTCAATTATAGTATTAGAGGGCTTAATTAACTCTCATAGATTCTTGAATCTCCTAAGGGCAATACCAAACCCTAGGTGAGCCCTATGGCATTTTATTAGTTCTTTATCAATTATAATTAAATATTCTTATTCTTCACCTTTCAAAACCCTTAGTTTCACCATGGATTCATTAAATATATACTCCCTTCTTTCATCCCCTATCTTGGCTGAAATGGTGATGGTCTAAGGTTCCAAAATTTTACAATTTTCCTAACTCAAATCATACCTCACTTGGAAGTGCTCTTGATAGAGAATAATTTGGTGCAATTAGTTTCCTTGAAGGAGCTTCTTTATCTAAGAGTTTAGCACAAAACTCACTCTTTTAGGAAACCAAAACCATAAAATGAGAGAGAAAAAAAAGTAGAAAAATGTTCATAACAACATCATAAGCAAATTTGGCATGTTTGCTTACCTTTATAGGGCTTTCTTCCTCTTTCCTCTTCCTTTCTTCTCCATGCCTTTCTTGTTCTGATTTGAGGCTAAAGTAAGCTGCCTACATGGAGGAGAAGATAAGTGGCATGTTTTAAAGGAAGGTTCTAAGGTTTTTATAATTTTTTGGAAATATTGATTTTGCCCCTATATTCTAATTCTACAGTTTGAGTTCATTTCTTTGTATTTTCAAAAACCAATAACTCCACACAAAAAAAACTCTCATCTTCATTAAAAATATTTACTTAAAGGTTATAGGGACTTAAAATAGTCTAAAAAAGTTTGGTTAAAGATATGGTCAACTAAAGCCTAAACCATATATCGTCAAGGATTTAATCAAATTGATCTCATCTAATTAATCTACTAACCTTATTTCATCATATTATGATAAGAGATATTCATTTCTCAATCCATTTCTCATGTTTTTTAAATCCTTAAATTTTTTGTCGGTCAAACCCATCTCAGTTTCTTTTAATTCTAACTAGCTCTTTTTGACCCTGTGACCTCTTTTTAATTAGTTCATTCCATTTTTTAGGGACTATACTAGTTTACAAAGTATAGAATATTATGTTTTACCCCCTTAAAAAATAAAATTTTGTTCTCAAAATTTAGAGCATATCTCAAGTAAACAATTGTGGCCTTATGTCATCGTTCAATTCTTAGGTTACCTCATTAAAATATAGGCTTTTTCAGACCACTCTTACTAGAGAAATGCTTTTATTTCTTAGTGGTTTGATTTTGTTATCAATAACTTTTCTCTAATATTACCACATATGTAGGATTATTCGGTAATTGGATACTTTTATATTCTATGAAATGTGATGGCTGGCAAGTATTTTTAAGTTAGGAGATATGAAATACATTATGTATTTAGGCTAGGTTAGGAGGCAAAACAATACGGTAAGCAACAGATTTAATTCTTTTAAGGATCTCAAATGGATTAATATATCTAAGACTGAGCTTCCTTGCCTTAATAAACTGACCCACTCTAGTAATTGGAGATATTCGAATAAATACATGGTCTTTAGTTTCAAACTCTAATGGCCTCATTCTTTTATCAGTATAACTAATTTGTCTACTCTGAGTTGTATGAAGTTTCTTTATAATTAATTCTATCTACTTGGTGATCTAGTCTACTATCTCAGGTCCTATCAAACTTTTCTCATATAGCTCAACCTAACACAAAGGTGATCTACCTTTTCTCTTATATAGAGCCTCATATAAGGCCATCTGAATATTGAAATGGTAGTTATTATTATAAGCAAACTTAGCCAATGGCAAACACACATCCCAATTCCCTTTCATCTTTAACACATACACATGCCCTCAATATGTTCTCTAAGGTCTAGATGATCCTTTCTATCTGACTATTTGTTTGGGGTGATAAGCAATATTAAATTGACATTTAGTCCCTAAAGCTGCTTAAAGTGACCTCCAAAAGTTTGATGTAAATCTAAGGTCTCTATTAGATATAATATTATTAGGTACCCTATAATAAAATCCATAGTTATACAATCCCATTTCTACTCAGAGATATCTAGAGATTACTGATGGGTTTCACGTTGATTATAGGCATAGCGGTTTAAAATTTTTTATCACTGAAACCTATTCCCAAGAATATGCATAGGAACATAAATCAAGATAAAACAAGAAAGTTACCTTTCATTTTGACCTACAACCGAATCACACATGTAGATATAGTGATTTGTGCCTTTATGGTATCCATATAGCATGGATGAAACTTTCTCTCATTTTGCATTTCTACTAGGAGACGCCTCTCACAATTTAGGGTTAGGGTCTTTTGAAGTTCTAAGTGAATTAGGATTTTAGAGATACTTTCTTATGTCGTATGTCTTATATGCCACCCCTTATGATCTTATATTTATAGACTTAAAATTTGGCACTTTCTTAATCCTACTCAAGCTCTAATTCTTAATTCCACTTAAACTCTTAGAACCTTAGCCTCAAGCCCAAAAGAGAGCAAAAAGAGATAGGCCCAATATAATGTAACGTTATTTAATATTACTTTAACATTAAATAACCTTACATTATATTATTATTTAGTATTACTGTATTATTTATTTAAGAATAACAATTATTCTAGGGATAATTACCATACTAAGTTATATTGTGAAGACATTAAAATAAAATATAATAATTGTATTACTTAAAAGATATGATACAATGTATGTTATTACAATTATTTTATGATTGGCTCATAGGGCATACATTAACAATAACAATCTAGCTAGTCTCTTATGCTCAATTTTCACTTTCTGACACATAAAACATTTAGTCACATAATTGGCTATGTCTACTTTCATCTCTAGCCGTTAAAATAGTCTTTTCAAATCTTAATACATTTTTATGGCACCTGGATGAACCGTACATTTACTCTTGTGTGCCTCTTTTAAAAATATTTCCTCTCAATTCAATTTTATGTGACACACAAATTCTATCACAATATACTATCATACCATCCTCAGACATCTTAAATTCTAAGGTCTTACCCTAGAAAATCTCACTCTTGATTTGACTCAAATAGTCCTCTTCCCTCTGGGCATCTAAGATTTGGGCTTTTAGGTCATTCTCATTCTCTATTTTAGTCTTGCTCATTGACAATTTACCTCAAAACATATGGCAGGACATGTTCATATTCTTGAATTCCTTTATGAGTTCTTATTTTTGAATCATCATATAGGCTGCATATATGGACTTTTTACTCAAAGCATTGGCCACCACATTGGCCTTACTTGGATGGTATTTCAATGTATAATCATAGTCTTTTAAGAATTTCATCCATCTTCTTTGCCTCATATTCAATTCTTTCTGATCAAACAAGTATTCTATTCAATTCTTTGTGATCAAATAGGTATTCTAGACTTTTAAGGTCATTGTATATATATACTATGATACCACACAGGTAGTGCCTCCATATTTTGAAGATAGATACCATTGCATCTAACTATATGTCATGTGTGGGATAATTCTTCTCACGTAGCCTCAATTGCCTAGAGGCATATACCACTACCCTACCATATTGCATCAACATACATCCTAATCCTTTTCTATAAGCATCACTATAAACTATAAAAGGTTCACTATGGTTAAATACATCAATATAGGGTAGTGGTCAAATAGAGTTTCAACTCTTCTCACTTTTATTATCCCACATAAATAATGTTCTTCTTAGTTAGCCTAATTAGTGGTAAGGTTATCTAAGAAAAGCCCTGTATGAGTCTTCTATGATAACTCATTAAACCTAGAAGACTTCTGACCTCAGTGATGGTGTTAGGCTTATCCTACTATAATATGGCCTCAACTTTATAGGGATCAACTGCAACCTCTGTCTGTAAGATCACATGATGTAAAAACCTCATTTTAGTAAGCCAAAACTCATAATTACTAAGTTTGGCATACAATTTTTTTATTTCTTAAGGTCTCAAAGACTACTCTTATATACAATCTTATATGCTCATCATGCTCCTCAAATGACTTTGAGTTCACAAAGATATCATTAATAAAGATCACAATTTTATCTAAATAAAGTCTAAATGCCCTATTCATATAGTTCATAAAATAGCCGGTGAATTAGTCAAACCAAATGGCATAACTAAGAACTCATAATGCCTATATCTAGTCCTAAAAGCTATCTTTAGGCTCTTTTTAGCTCTGACTCTAAATTGATGATAACCGAATTTAAGGTTTATCTAAGAGAACATTGATACCTACACTAACAAATCTAAAAGATTATCAATTCTAGGGGGAATATATTTATCTTAATAATGACCTTATTAAGTTCTCTATAACCTATACACAATCTTAGGCTATTATCTTTCTTTTTAACAAACAAAACAAGAATTTCCCAGGTTGACACACTAGGGCATATGAACCTCTTTTTTTTTTAACAATTCCTTATATTGTTTTTTCAATTTTGCTAGCTTGGCGGTAGCCATCTTATAAGGAGTTTTGGACACTAGTCCAACCTCAGGCACAATATCAATAAAAAATTCTATTTCTCTTTCAATAAGTAGTCCACTAAAATCAAAATCCTTAGAGAAGCTTTTTGAGAAATCCCTAACCACATGAATCTCATCTATCTTTCCTTTAGCTCTACTTATATAAAGAAAAGCTAGAAACCTTTGACATTCATGTTTAAGTATCTCTTAACTTGAGCAGTGGACAAGAAAAATAATTCAACCCTAGTACTAAGTGTAGTCCCACATCCCACATTTAGATAAGGTAATAGTTTTATGTACACAATTAAGCACAACATTATTACCAACCATCTAATTCTTGCCAATAATCAACTTAATATCACAAAAAGGCATACAAATTAAATCAATGGTAGTGAAACAATGGTTAGATTGTACAGTGACATTCAAACAAATATGGGAAGTAATCATACCGCTTATAGTAGGGATAATACAGACAAATCACATAGCAAAGTATCAATAACCAAATCTAATTTTATCACACAATCATAGGATATAAACAATGACTAGCACCTGAATCAAACATAGCTATCAAAGGAAAACCATTAACTTTAATCAATCACACCTCTGATCAAATTAGGAGACATATTGACCTTCTATTGAGTGAGAGCAAATACTCTACCCTGGATCTATGGTCTAGCTGGAGGCGCCATCTTTGTTTGAGAATAATTCCTGGCTATGTGCCCTGGCTTCCCATATCTACAACATGTCACCTAGGATGACTGTCCTTTGCTAGGCTGGAACTTCTTTCCTTTATGTGCTTTCCTGTTCCAAGGTACCTTACCTTAATTCTTATTATTAACAGCAACATATATGCATTATCTTCTTGCCTTAACCTTTTCAATTCAGGGGTTTCTTTCTATCTAGCCTTTACCTACATCATATCCTATAAGTTGTTTTTTAGCTACCCTATTGACCTCTGCAAGAATATTAAATATTCTAACTCTCTGTAGAGCAACCCTGTTCACACCTCTATTTTTCATAATCACATTTATGCAAATAAGAGGAGTACTAAGACAATTTTATGAATTTAGCAACATACTAACCAACTGTCATTTCTGTGCTATGCCACTAATTATTAGCTTCTTTTTCTTAGCATCAATATGGCTAGCATGGCTTTCTATTCAGAAGTATGTCCTATCACTTTAAATATTCTTTCCAACTACATGATCCATTCCTCAACTTCTATACCTTCAATTCCTTATCAAAAGAAGGTGGACGATTCTTCCTAAATTGATTTAACAACTATTGATTAGTAAGTTGAATCTATATTTGGTCCTGAGAGGTGTAGGACAATTGTCAGGAACATTTGCTAGTTATTATGGTTCTGGGGCATTTCCTCAGTTGTTATCCCTTCTAGCTAGGGCATTTTACAGTTGGAAAATCATTTCCTACTATTATTGCATATTTGCCTCTATTATTCTATCATAGCTTACTGTTGATCAAAGCAATTTATAATAGTTTGCATAGGATCTTCAGGCTCTGCCTTAGCAGGTTTTCCCTTTCGTATATTCACCATTTGTCTAAAAAGAACTATAACCTTAACATATAATACAAATATTTACACTATAGTTAACAATTCTTAAATTCTTGATAATTCGCATACCACATACACAAATAATTCAAGCACTTCCCCATACCATAATACAGAGCTAGGTTGCTTGAACCTTGACTTTGATACCAACAATGTTACCCCATAACATACTATCTATTGTCCTCATAAGTCCATTTATTGCAAAATAATGGTGACCAACTTCTAGCAACAGAAATTTATGCTACTAAAAGGCTTAAATGGCACCATAATGACAAATATGAATTTTTACCATTTCATTTCACAATTTCATTCATAACCAATTTGTTCCATCTATAATATCCGATTCTTTGAAAAAGAGAGAAAACATGAGAAATGAACGTACATTTTCTCTGTAAACGTACGAAAATCATCGGATACAAAAGGAAGTCTCCCAAATAGAGTAACTTGGGATCTCAAAAAATTTATGTAGCATTCTAGACTCCTAAAAATGAGAATCCCAAGATCAGGTGAAAAGAAAAAAGAAGCTAGAATGAAGAAACAAAATTGAACGAAAGGTTGACAAAACGTAAGGGTATTTTCGTCATTTTGAGTAAATTTTGGAATTCTTATAGGAGGGCTTTTTAAATGAAAGTTTTGAGTTTTTTGGGGTTCTCAAAGGCCCTGAAAACCATGGGAAGCCCCAGGACAGCTAAAACCCTTCTAGTAGATGTTTTCTAATAACGGTAAACCCAAATTTTGACAAATTCGTTCGGGAGGATTTTAGCTCTGATTTGAGTGATTCCAAAAGTATTTTATTAAATTAAGAATCTAAATTTCATAATGAAAAAGATGTTCTCAAAAAGGAGCTAAAACAAGTTAGAAACGAAAATGCCAAGAACGAAAGGCAAAATTAAAATTTTTAGAAAATGGAAGCTTCTTGAACCCTTATTATATTTTGTCCTTCTTCTCCCTTCTTCTAGACTGACCTAATTCTGCCCCAAAATCAGAGGAGAAAGCTAGCTCTTAGGTGTACCAAAGGAGAAGGTTTTGGAGGGAGAAAAGGCAAGGAAAAGGTAAGAAATTTCATGGAATTTTAAGCTCTTTCTTGAGCAACATGTTTCTCCTCCTTCTTCCCTTTCTCCCTATGGTTTTCTCAAATTTTTTGGTGCTATTTTAAGCGCAGAACAAAGGGAAAAATTTGGATTTGAAGAGAGGAGGCCAAGGAAAGTGAGAAACAAGTAAGAAAAGCCAAGGAAACAAGGTAAACTCTTTATTTCATGGTAGCTACTCCTTCTTCCTTCTTCTCCTTAGTTTTCCCTATGTATGTAGCTGCAAGAAGGCTTGGATTTTGGGCAAAACCAAAGGTGAATCCTAGAAATTTAAGGAAGGAGAATAAAAATATGCAAAGAAATTCAAGTAAAAGCTATTAATTTTCAAGATAGCAAATCTAGGGTTTCATGGGCTCCCTTGAAAATTTGATTTGATGTAATTGTTCCTAGGCCTAAATGAGTATTTGGATGAGCTCTTGAGATCCCTAGAAGGCTCCTCATATGCATCTTCCATCAAGAAAGTGAAGCAAACCCACTTGGTACTCATATAGAGCATAGTTTTGGCCTAGGCTAGAAAGAGTACCAAGGAAGAGTTTTAATTTGTTCCAAACTTAGTTTTGAGTCATATATGATTGAAGAGGATGAGAGGAAGCCTTGAAAAAATTTTAGAAGCTATAAAAAGTGAGATGGTATCATAGGTTCCATATTATGGCTTAAAGAAGCAACACTTAGTTAGGCTTCTTGATTTGATTGTGTGATGACTCCAAGAGGTCTAAATGGAGTCAAGAATCATAAATGAAAGGAGAGAATGGAGCCAAGATGATGTTCTCTTGAGGTTGCTTCGTTAAGTGCATTATGGAACCATAAAAGAGTCATATGAGTTATCTAGCTTTTCTAGTAAATGTATGGCCTTAGAATTTGATTCAAAAGTATGATTAGCTTCCATATTATGTGTCTAGGCCAAGAGAAATGATCTTCACCTCCTTGTGTGTGTGAGGTAAAAGGAGAGGACTCAAAGCTCAAAGAAAGAGTATGCTTGTGTGGCAAAGGTAGCTCTCTTCACTTTTTCTCATGTATGAATATGTACTTACATTATCTTTGGATGTGTGTATGTGTGTTTTAAGCCATGAAAAGTGTTATAGTATGATTTCATATGCCATAGTACCATGATGATGTTTTATGCATTCAAATGATGTTTTATATGCTTGCTTTGGTTTGCTTCAGTGTAGATAAGCCAAGAACTCTTAGCCATGGTGAGGATGAGTTAAGAATCCTTAAAGTTAGTTAAGACAAAGTAAAGAGTCTCCCGGGAGTGAGGTTGACTCCCAAAAGTAAGGTTAAGTTAAAGACCTCTTAAAAAAATAGGTGAGGTAAGTTCAAAATCCACAAGTGAATGGGTGAAGCTAATATACTCACTTGGTAAGCCTATGTATACTGTGTATGACTTGTTCAAATGTTAAAGATGTTTCTTGAATGCTCATACATTTCAATATGTCCATGCATGCATTTTCAAGACTTGTATTGCATACTTTATGTGTGATTGAAATGGAGATAAGTTATTAGGATTCTTTGAATCTCATTCTTTCCTCTCCAATATCTTAACATGCTAAGGTAATGGAAGCCACCAAGTCTAGAAGAAGGAGATTAATATTAAAATGTATAAAAATGCTTAATTTTGTCTCCTTTGTAGCCATACCAATGGCATATGATGTAATCCTATGATGGAATTGATATATAATCATTTTTACATATGCAATTACTCATATGTATGATGTATGCATGAGATTTAATGCCATATGTGTGATATAGTGCATTTTGGGCTTTGAATGGCAAGCTTTGACATGTGTGCTCTTAAGTATAACTTGGAGTAGATAAGTGAGTTTGAGAAATTTGGGTTTGTACACCTTTGAGACAAGTTTATAATGTCATTTTGGTGCATTCCCACGTGCTCAAGTGGCCACACAAGCTTTGGAAGCAAAATTGGACACTTTGATGCTAGTAGAAACTATAAAAATGACCAAATCGGAACCCTATAGTACAAACTAATCAAATGGATGAATCTTTCCATGAAATTTGGTAGACGCATAGAACACATTGAGAGCTTTTTATAAAGCTAAAGTTTAGAAAAATTAGAGCTTTATATAATTAATTATGAATTTTTAAAGTTAAAATTTTTCTGTTATTTTGATGCATATACTGTTCATATGGTCAATTTTGTATTGTGTCATCTAAGAGACATATGGTGTCCAATGCTTGTGAAATTTTACAAAATAAACTAAAGGTCACAAGCTTCCTGTGGCCACAAAGATCATCTCATTTGGAGGTCTGAGTAGAGATTTATGAATTTTTGAAGTTTAATATCAGTACCAGTAATGCCCCTTGACCTCCTATATTGTTCCATCATAATTCAGTTTCTAAATGAACTTGGCGTGGTTTGAGGGTATTTTTCCCTTAGAGTTAACATCTTTAGCTTATTATAATGACTAAATTTTCATGATTTGGAGTTTTTTAGAATTAGTTATGAATTTTTAAAATTTATGACAATAACCTATTATAGTAGCCCATATAGCTGAGACCTTAGGTACTTTTCAAATGTCAAATGTCTTCTACTTGATGTTTAATGACCTAGAATTATTTTTTTGATAAAGTAGGCATTGTTATCTTTCTAGAATGGTATAGTGTGCTTGATTTTAAGTTTTCTAGAATTAGTTATGATTTTTCAAATTTTAGGCATAGAATTTGGAAATCCTACTCGAGGCTGCACCTAGTATTTTTGTGTATTCCATCCACTTGCACGAGTTCTAGGCCACTTTGTGAGATGGTTTTGAGTTACATTAGTGTAATTAAATATGAAAATAAAATGGATGAATTCATATGGCCCATAAAACACTGAATGAAAAATTTATCTGTGACATAACGCGATTAAATGCATTATTTTTAATGGTTTTTCCTTCTCCCTCTTGTATTGTTCATGGAAGGAAGTCTAAAATGTATATGATATGAGTCTTATAAATATGGTGTTACACCATCCAAGCTAACATGTAGATAGGAATTAAAATCATAAAATTGGTCATATGCTCATTTTGGGACATGGGACACATAATGAAGACCAAACTTTAAAAATCTATAACTTGAGTTGCACAATTCTGATTAATATAAATTAGAGGTCATTAGAAAGCTTATGATGTGAAATTTTTATTATAAAAATTTCAAGTCAAAATGAGTCCATTTGGTTTCTCAAAAAGTATGAAATTTGAGACATGACCAGAATAAACAGTAACTACACTTGACAACTTTTTAGAGCCAACTTTAAAAATTTACTAAATATTTAATAAAGTTTCAAAAATTATAATCTTTAGCTTTATAGAAAGATCTAAATGTCCTCTAATTATCAACCAAATTTTAGCCCCAAATTCACTCATGAACATTTTATGGCTAGAATGGTCCAAATTTTGGTTCTAAATAATACCAAATGAGTTTTAAAATGCCATTTCTCATTTTGAACAAATATCAATCTATAAATGCATCATATATTACTGGTCCATCATGAAAAAATTATATTGCAAAAAAATCATATCCTACATGCAAAGATACATAAATACTTCATGAAACCTCATATGTCTAATTACATTATAACATGTCATACATATATCCAATGGTCCTTAATTTAAGGTCTAATGCTTTTAAATGTGTTTACATTACAGTATAACAAAACATATGTTCGCATATCCTTATATATGATAACTTTTCCTAGGCTAGTTCTATCATCACAAATGGCTTCTCTAAGCCTTTTGCCAATCATTCCTTCTTCCCTGAGTTTCACTTGGCCATGGTTAGTGGAGATAGGAGAGAGTGTGATTCAAAGAATCCTAATGGCTAATCTAATATTCAAACACATATATGGTTGACTTAAACACATGGAAGCAAGTATGCATGTCATGTAATCATAGCAAATCCAAAATCCATGTTTTAAGGGTCTCATGGCTCCAATAAGAGCAAGTCTATACTCTAGGGTTTTTTGGCCTAACCTCACCTAATATTTAAGGACTTTTGGTTTAGTCTCACCCATATTTAGAAACTTTTGATTTAGCCTCACCCACATTTAGAGACTTTTGGCTTAGCCTCACTAACATTTAAGAACTGTTGGCCTAATCTCATCTAATATCAAGGGACTTTTGGCTCAGTTTCACCCATCTAAGAGCCAACCTAACCACAAATGCAAATGAATGTTATGTAATTGCATATTGTGCTCAAATAATCAATAAGTCACATGATTTTGAATAATACATATAGGTAATCAAGAAACTCAAGCAAACCAACTACACATATATAAGAATAAAGAAAAAGCTATCTTTTCAAGCTAAATAAATCTGTTCCCTTTGTCTTCTTTCTTGGTTCCTTGGTTCTACACTCACCCTTTGATATACTTGCACTTGTTTGGCCAAAACATATCAAGAAGAGCATAAAATGATTAATTAAGTCCTGTTTAATCTCATATTACCATTCATGTCTAATCAAATTCTAAAGTATAACTTTAGCTCATTTTGAATGCCTTAAGAAGCAACTTTTAGAATTCCACTTCTTGGTTTCAAAGTCTCATCATATATGATCTTCATAATTCCCATAAAACTCATTAGAGTCATCAAAACATAATTAAACCCACATAAAGCCATGTGGTCTTATTAAGTATCTTTGAACCCTAATTTTTCACTTTCAAAAATAGAGTTCTTAAATTTATTCCAATGAATCCATTAGTTTTTATAATTCATATATAGACCATTTATAACCTTGGAGTTAATGAAACAACTCCCTAGGTATCTAAACCAAGACTTGGATGAGACACATACACCTAGTCCTTTCCTTGGAGTTTTGTTTACATCTTACATGATTTGATATTTTTAGGGTTTCCATGGTTCATTCCTCATTTAATTATGGTATTAGAGGGCTTAATTAACTCTCATAGGGTCTTGAATCTCCTAAGGGCAATATGAAGCCTTAGGGGAGCCCTATGGCATATTATTAGTTCTTTATCAATTCTAATAACATATTCTTATTCTTTACCCTTTAAAACTCTTAGTTTCATCATGAATTCATTAAATATATACTCCTTTCCTTTAGCCTTTATCTTGGTCGAAATGGTGATGGTCTAGGGTTCTAAAATTTTACAATTTTCCTAGCCTAAATCATACATCACTTGGAAGTGCTTTTGATGGAGAATAATTTAGTGCACTTGGTTTCCTTCTTTATCCAAGAGTTTATCCACAAAACTCACTCTTTTAGGAAACTAAAACCATAGAAAGAAAGAGGAAACAAGAGTAGAAAAATGTTCATAATAACTTTATAGGCAAATTTGGCATGTTTGCTTACCTTTATAGGGCTTTCTTCCTACTTTTCTTCCTTTCTTCTCCATGCCCTTCTTGTCCTAATTTGAGGCTGAAGTAAGTTGGTTACATGGAGGAAAAGATGAGTGGTGTGTTTTAATGGAATGTTTTAGGGCTTTTATAATTTTTCAAAAATATCCATTTTGCTCCTACACTTTAATTCCACCGTTTGAGCTCATTTCTTCATGTTTTTAGAAACTAATAGCTCCATACAAAAATTTAAAATTCTGCTCTTTTTTAAAAATATTCACTTTGAGGTTACAAGGACTTAAAGCAATCTAAACATGTCTGGTCAAAGACGTAGTCAACCAAAACCTTAAATTGTACACTGTTAGGGATTGAATTAAACTAATCTCATTTGGCTAATCTACTAACTTTATTTCATCATATTATGATAAGGGATATTCATTTTTCAAAACCAATTCTCATGTTTTCTAAATCTTTGAATTTTCTATCAGTTAGGCTTATATTGGTTTCTTTTAATTCTGACTGGCTTTTTCTAGCCTCGTGACCTTTTTTTAAATTAGTCCATTCCATTCTTTAGGGACTATATTGGTTTACAAAGTATAGAATATTACATAATGTCCTCCAACAATTACCTATAACTATTTCAGCTTATCAACATCATCAAGAGTCAAAAGAACCTTCTTTTGACAGAGATTTCTTTTTATGAGGGAATTCCTCTATTAACATCTCCAAGCTTGATATCATTTTTTGCAACTAGTTCAAAAAGTTATTTCTCTTGGAGTTGCATGAGTCGCTGCGTATTAATTACCTTTTCTTTAATATCATCAAGCAAACATAAACCTTCAAATTGGTCACCAATAGAGTTATAAATGGCATGTACAATTATTGTTTTACCTATTCCACCAATTCCATAAATTTGCACCATGTTAACCCCCTCCTTAGACCCAAGTGCCAAAAGTGAGATTACTTTTTGTTTTAAAAAGATTCTAGTCTAATTGGATGATTAACAATATGGAAAGGAGTGTGATTGATTTTTTTGGATACCTCTTCAATGATCCCACTTATAAACTTCTATTTAGATTGAGACCTACCAAAGCATGGAAAATCATGTGAAGTGAAACTAAATACACTAAACTCATACAGTTCATTGACTTTATTCAAATCGCACCCTCTATTAAGTTTGTACCCAATTTTGATATGTACTTCCTTTATTAGGATTAATTTCTTTTTGTAAAAGCCCATATATATATAAATCTAACTAGTAGGAGTAACTAAATTTGAGACTTAGTACTGGTGGCAGCTGAGGGAAACTTTCATTCCTGTTGTCTTGGGTTCAAGTCTCCTCATGACAGTAGCTAAAACTTTTTTTTCCTTCTTCCAACTCCTTCATTATTTTACCAAAAATACCCTTATTCATATAATTAGGAAGCTGGATTTTCTATCTTTCTCCTTCTCATCTTCTGATGCACCCTTCATCCAACAGTGCCTATGACTCTTTTGGACAACAGGAGTAGAATAGGTACCATCAAACATCCTTCCCTCAACTCTAACCTCCTTACAACTCAACTTCACATTTTTTGCTTCGGTCTTGGCTTGTTTTGGTCCTAATCCCATTGTGCTCTACTACTACTTCTTGTCAGTTGGTTTTTGTGCAAATTTGCTTCCCTTTCAGCCTACCATTTTTAGTTGCTGGGTTGCTAAGCAAAATCACAGGATAGCATAACCAGAAAACCATCAACTATCATGTCTATTTCCACTGGAACTCATGTGCTTTCCTTGCCTTGGTTTCTGCATGCTTTTTGTTACAACTACTATGCTTCTCTGGTTCATCTTGGTAGCCAACTCTTGTGTAGAGTCATTCCATCCAAGTTAGTAATCTCAGCTCCCTTATGGCTAAAGGATATCCCACTTCCCTTTTCACGCTTTATTGCCTCTATAGATATAAGTTTCCATTCCTTAGTGGCCCTAAAATTTTGATTATGTAGGCTCTTCCTTTACTCCCTTGAATCTCGATCAAATAGAGCCATTTGGGTGTGTATGTGGCTGGTGCTGTAGTGTGGCTTGGTTGGGAGGAGCAACCGTGGAAGTCAGAGGAGGTAAGTGGCAAATTTTTGGAACTATAGTTTCCATTTTTTTTATCCTCGTATGTTGGAAACCTTAGTACTATATTTATGATGGTTTTGGTGTAGCACGAAGTTTACTATTTTCAATTGAGATTCACATAAATTCTGCAAGTTTGTGAGCCAAGGTTTTGAAGCTTTTAGGGCCCTAGTACTAGTAGAAAGTGTGGTTAATTTTGTGAATGTTAGGGGGGTTAGTATTAACTCACATTAAGGTATATCTTGCCTTTGTCCATTTTCAATTATCCATTCATTTCATGTAATTATATGTTAGACTTCTAAAATCATTGGAAAACACTTATTGTTAAGTAAAGAGAAATTCAAAATTTCAAGTTGAGCATTTTCCACAAAATATATTAATGTTTGAGAAAATTTTCATCTTCCCAAGATAAAGTTCAATGAATGATGGTTGATCCATTGTATAAGCTAAGGAAAGAAAATTCATAATGTAAGCATATGCGGGTTAGAAGTGGTTAGAAGAAATGAACAAGATATAGAAATTAGGAAAGAAAGTTCATAAATGAATTATGTATGGGATGGTAGTGGCTAGAAGGGGTAGCTAGGATACTTAAGTATTAACAAAATTGTAATTTAAATAAACATGTTTATCTTGGTGCTGTGAAAGGAATACCATTGATTTCCATAACCTAAGAGGCAATGTAAGGTCATCTAGATACTAAGATTTCATGAACCAATGTTATAGGGCATTTAGGAGAATTAATCGTTGTTAAGGAATTAGCAAAGGACACGGTAGAAAATTTCTCTATATCATCTTAAGAGGTAAGTAAATAATGCTGACTATATGCTATCTATGTATATATATATATATATACCTAGCAACTCCGTTTCAAGGCTTGTGATTAAACAATTCTTAATTAATTGTTTTTTTTTACTAATTGTGTTTCCAATTATTTAATTATCTAAAGTTTTATTTAAGTATTTTTGGACTTGGGAATATGTATACCAATGTTGGAAATTGTCTCTATTTTATTGTAGGAATTTTAATTCAACCTTCTTGATTTCTTTGTAAACTGGAATGTTAATGAGGCACACTGTTTATATGTTTTGACCATATGTATGCATAATTAAGAATTTTGATTTATTTCAAGCATGTATTTATGAAATGATTCTTGTGGGAGCTATTTGTTTCGAGACCTTACAGCTAATAATAGTACGGGTTAGCCATGGTGCACTATGAGATGTATCCAAGTTAGCAAGGGTGTTGCTAGCCCTGTGTGATGTAATACCATATATTTCTAGCTCATTTTACAACATTCTCATACTTTACATTCATAGATTTCATGAAAGGGCATGGAAAAAGGAATTAAATAATGTGTTTCTTTGTGTTGCGTAGTGTACGACAATTTCATTCGGTGTCGCGTGACCCATGTGAGATCATTCAATACATTCCCATATTTAATTACATGAATAAAAATCATTTACATCATCAAAAGTGGCCATTATTTCATGGAAACTAAAGGGGAGCATAAAATGCATACACATATTTTTGACCAGATTTTTAGTTTTTCTATCACAACTTCAGAAATTCATAACTAAATCCAAAACAATTGAAATCCAGTAAACTTTACCATTCCAGAAAGCTCTAAATGTCTACCCCATAGTAAAAATAATTTCAATTCATGAATCATGAAGGGGAGAATGTTTGACATCCGAAAGCCTACTAAGGTAGCTGTTATTTGGTTTACTAGTTCAAATTACTGATATGAACTTTTAAAATTCATAACTAATTCTATAAAAATTGAAATCACACAAATTTGGTCATTATGGAAAGCTACAGATGTTAAATTTATGATAAAAATAATTACAGAATGAAAAAGATATTTTTAGCTATTGGAAATCTATAGAACAATAACTAGACTCAGGGGGTGCTATTGCTACTGACAGCAAATTTCAAAATTGCATAACTCTCTGCTCAGAACTCCAAATGAGGTGATTTTGGTGGACAAAGAAATATTATGACCTTTAGTTTATGTATGTAAAATTTCACAAATATTAGATTCCATTTGCCATTGGATGACATAGAAAACAAATCTATCAGTGTGAACAGTACACATTCTAGAACCAATTGAAAATCTCAACTTTGAAAATTCATAACTAATTCTGTAGAGCTCTGTTTTTACTGCACTTTAGCTCTCTGAAAAGCTCTCAATGAGCTTTACGTGTCTGCCAAATTTCATGGAGAAACTCCTTCATTTGGTTAGAATATGCTATAGGGTGCCATTTGGGTCATTTTAATGCAATTTCATGGTGCAAAAGTGTGCAAAATGACTCATAATGTTCTTGTGGCCATTTGAGCACGTGGGGATGGTCCAAAAACACTCCCTAAACTTGTCTTAAGGGTGTGGAAACTCAAAACACAAAGTCTCAGCCTTCATCCTCAAGCCATATGCTAAGACACATACTTGAAATGGCTATTCAATACCCAAAAGTTGCAATACATTCTATTTAGCATCAAATTTCATACATACATCATCTATTAGGATAATTATACATATTCTATTCATTGTCTATCAATTCTAGCAAAAGATTAAATCACATGCCATTCCTTTGGTTACAACATAAACAAAATTAAGAGCTTTATGATCAAGGCTTCATCTTCCCACTTGATGGCTCCTATTTCCTTATTCATTGGCTCCACCTGGCATATTAGGATATTGGAGAGGAGGGAGTGAGATTTAAAGAATTCTAATAGCTCATTGATGATGCCTTAGTCACTTAAGCACTCAATTAAACTAAGATTGAATTAATACAGTATAGGTCAACCCTAGGCCATTCTTCCCAAGGAGCAATTTAAGGGTTAATTTGAATTGATTTTAGGTGATTATTTGGTACTTGCTATTTGATGCAAATTCTAAAAAAACTATCTCTACACTAAATGCAAAATTAATTGAACTAAATGCCTGCAAATGGGGGGGTTTTGAATTAAGAAATTAAATTTCAACTAAAATAGAAAAACCAAACAAGTAATTAAACTAGAATGCTCTAAATTGAAATTAAAGTGATTTTGAAAATGCTAAGAACAAATAGGAGGCAACCAAGGTTTTGCAAGGGGATTTCGGCTCTCTTCACTCACCAAAGATTAATTGAGACTAAGAGAAGTGATTCGATAATAGACTAATGTATTTAATCAACTTAATCCAAGGATAGAAAACCCTAAACTCAAATGCATATCACTTGATTTAACTAGGAAACCCTTAGCTAATTCAAGTAATTTGCAAGTAATTAAGCCAATTAAATACATCAAATCATTCAACAATTGGATTCAATTAATTCTGAAAAATTTGGTTTCAATTACCTAATTGAATAATTAAGCAATCATCCTAGCCAATTCAACAATCAAGTAGTGCAAAAGACCAAGATATGCAATTAAAATCATAACATTAATTAAATCAATGCAGGAGAACTCAAACATCAATCCAATCAACATTAATAGGTCCAGAAAATCAAAATTCCAGCAGCTACAAAACATAAATCCAATCCCAAATACCATCAATTCCAATTACAATCCAAGATAAAATCATTTGTCTAACCTAAAACTAGGTCTCAACATTTAATCCACCTAGAAATTCCTAAAACTAGAAAATTTTTAAGTTCTTGAAATTGAAGGAGGAAAAGGTAGGAAAAATAAACTCCCCCAATGGTCTTCAATCCAATTAATTCAAGAGCTCAAGCCTTCCTCCTCCATGCTTCACCTTGGTGCTACCTTTAATTAAGCTTCCATGAATCCTCTAAATTCCTTCAAACTTTCTGCGTGAAGAGATGAATGATGATGATGGTTTAGCGCTGAATATGCATGTGAAGACCAGAACAAAAAATTGAATTAGCAGCAATCTATCCTTCTAGGCGTCCTCTGCATCTCACGTCCCGAAGAGGTAAACATGAATCAAATAAAAATTGGTGCCAAGGAGAGAGAGAAGCGTCTGGTCCGCTGAAGTTCAAAAAACCAAATGAATAATGAAGCAATTTGCATTTCGTTCTTCCAGCGTCTTTCCTGCACTTCTATTGTGTCTCTCCTTGTCAAGTTCTCCAGCTGTCTCTGCGTCCAGTACGAAGAAGGAGAAAAGTCAAAGCTGCAATTCTCTCCTCCCCCGTTTCAGCGTCCTCTCCTCCAAGTGCCTTCTGCTCTTGTGAAGTCCAGAGAACCAGTGAAGAAGCAGCAGCTCCAGCTCTCTTTTCTCTGCGTGAAGTCTCCTTCTCTCCAGGCGCTGAATGAATGGAACAACAGCTCTCTTCCTTCACTCTTTCGGCGTCACTCCAGCACTGCAGTCCGAAAAGAAAACCAAGAAGCAGCCTCAATATTCTCCTCCAGTTTTCCGGCGCTTTTTTTTTTCCTCTAACTGAAAAGAATCAATCCATACCCCAAGCAGCCTCCAGGTGACCCGTTTCCAGCGCCTGACCCACAAGAAAACAAAATAAAGACCTAATATCATATTTTCAAAGATTGCCATTATCAAGAAATTAATAAAAATAAAAATTATGCTCCAATGACCTTTGATTCACTTTAAATTCTCAATTCATTTGCCCAAAAATTGTGCACAAATTTAATAAATGTTTTAAAGATTGAAAATATTTAACCTATCAAAGAATTATAGAGAATAAAATATTAGCAATTTAAATCAAAAAATTCTCCTAATTAATTCAAAATTATATTATTTTCTAAAATTGACCAAAAATTCAAATATTAAATAATAAATCCATTTAAGTTCAAATTAATCATTAAAAACAATAATAAATGTAGATAAAAATATATGAAAATTAGCATTTATCACTAATTTCCTATTCAATCATGCATAAATAATATAATACAAGTTTTAAGGATGCATGCATGGCATATAACTATAGAAAATGGTGCAAGATACATTCTTAACATTTACATAAAGCACACATAACATACATAGGCTTGCCAAATGAATGGATTAGCTTCACCCCCTTTTCTTTAAGGTTGTTGGATTTGCCTCACCCTTTTCTCAAAGGCCTTGAACTAAGCTTTGCTTTTGGGAGACTTTCTCTTAGTCTTAACCACTTCTAAGGGTTTTTGGCTCATCCTCATCGAAGATAGAAGGTCTTGGTCTTTCCACATTCAAGTAAACTAATGCAACATGCTAGGCATCATTTAAAGATATAATACAACACTATGGTTTCATGGAACATAGGCATCATATCAAAACATAATTCATAACTTAAAATACATATACACACATTCAAAGACAATATAGACATTCATTCATGCATGGGAGAAAATAGAGAGAGCTACCTTTGCCACACAAGCACACTTTTCCTTTGAAATTGAATCTCCTCCCATGGCTACACACTCACAACTAGGTGGGGCTTGTTTTCCTTGGCCTAATTACATAAAATAAGAACTAATTAGACTCTTGGAACCATTCTCAAAGCTACCTACCTATGTGGAACTCTAGCTTTGTTTTATGGTTCAATTATGGTTCCTAATGGCACTAATGAAGTAACATCCACTCTTAGAGGTCTAGGCCCTATTCTTTCTTTTTATACATGATTCTTGACTCCTCTTAATCCTCTTGGAGTCATCACCCAACTAAAATTAAGAGCCTAAATACATCTTGCTTCCTTAGGTCACATTATGGAACATAAAGCACCAACTCATTCTCTAAGCTTCCTAAATTTTTTCTAAGGCTTTCCCTCACTTTCATTCATCATATATGACTCAAAAATGGGTTTGAAAAAATTTAAAACTCTCCCTAGCTATGCCATCTTTGCTTGGCCGAAATCTAGAGCATAAAGGGGATTTAATGGCTTCTTGATTTTTCCTTGATGGGAGACACATTTAGGAGGCTTCCTAGAGGTCTTAGAAGTTCAATTAAACACTTACATAGCCTAGGAAATTCATGAATCAAAATAGATTTTACAAACTCTTTAAGAATCCTACACTTTGCTAACTTGAAATTCAATGGCTTTTACTTGCTTCCAATGATAGATTCTTAATCCTTGCACTCCAAAACCTCTAATCCCCCTTGATTTGGATAGAAAATAGCCCTTAAAAATTAGGCTCATGATGACCAAATCGTGCAAGAGGGAGGGGGAGGAAGAAGCTACCAAAGAATGGAAGTTTTACCTTGTTTTCTTGCTCTTTCTTGGTTGCTTTTCACTATCCTTGGTTGCCTCCCTCTTAACACGAATTTTTTCTCTCTGTTCTGCCCCCAAAACAGCACCAAATATATCAAGAAAACCATAGGAGGAAAGGAAGGAAGGAGGAAAACAAATTTGCTTAAGGAAGAACTAAGAAGATCCATGGATTCCATACCTTTTTCTTGGCCTTTTCTCCTTCTTTTGCCTTCTCCCTTGTATGCCTAAAAATTATGGTTCTCCTATCTGTTCTGGGCAAAAGAAAGTTGTTCTAAAGTGAGGGAGAGTGAACGTGAGCTTTAAAGGAGAAGAAAGAAGCTTCTTCTTAAAATTTGTTTTCAATTTTGTCCTTCGCAATGACATTTCCAGTTTGGCTTCGTTTTAGCTTTTTTTTGAGAATCGTCTTTTTCATTATAAAATTTAGGTTTCCAATTTAGTAAAATGCTTTTGGAATCACTCAAATCGAAGCTAAAACTTTTTCGAATGAACCGGTCAAAGTTTGGGTCAACCTGTAACACCATAAATTCTAGCTCATTTCATGTCATTCTTAAGCATTCTATCATGATTCATATAGGCTTCCCATAGAAAAAGCAAGGAGAATGGGATTAATTTCGCTTTGCGTCATATCTAAAAATTTCAATCCGTGTCACGTGGACCATGTGAGCTCATACTATACTTCCTTATATTTAATTATATCATTACAATTCATTTGCATCCCAAAAACACGCCTACAACTCATGAAAACCGAAATGAGATATGGAAAATGAGTGTTCATTCTCGGCCAGAATTGGCCTAATTTCTGGGCAAACTTTGAAAAATCATAACTAAATCTAGAAAAATCTAAATCATGAAATCTAGGTTATTCTGGAAAGCTTAGGATGTCTACTTCATGTTAAAAATATGTACAAGTCATAAAATCTCACACATAGAGAGTTTGGCATACAAAATGGTCTAGAGATCGGACTGGGTCCTGATGCTGTCATAGTTTACTGATATGAATTTAAAAAATGTCTAATTAATTCCAAAAAAATCCAATCTATGCAAATGATATCAATCTAGAAAGTTATGGATGTCAACTAGAGAGGAAAAATATCTCCAGATCAGTTCATTAAGCCAGATCTTAGAATTCGATGGAACAGTACTTCTGGTAGGGCAAGGCTACTGATACTGGATAGAAACTTCAAAAATTCATATCTTCCTCTCTAGACCTCCAAATGAGGTGCTTCCAGTTGGCACAAGTCACTGTGATTGCCTAGTTTCATGGAAATTGGACATCATTTGAATCTCAAATGACAAAAAATAATTTTGGACCAATTGAATAGTGCAGCAGACCAAATCCATAAAATTTGCCAATTTCAAAAAATCATCAAATATTCTGTAGACCTCCAAAAATTATGATCTTTATCTTTCCAAAAAACTCTCAATGAGACCTAATTGCATGCCAAATCTCAGATCAAGACTAACTCATTTGGCCAAAAATTGACCTAAGGTTCCATAATGGTTAATTTTGGCTCCATATAGGGTACCAAAGTTGCCAAATGGATTTCCCTTGGTCTTGGAACCTTTTGGGCAAGTCCAAAAGTACATTTAAGACTTGTGTGAGCTGCCCAAATGGTCCCAAACCTCATACATCTCATTTTGGCCTTCTCACCCACACTTATGCACATTTACATCAAACTTCCAAATTGCATAATTTGGCATTACATATTCAAATTGTATTCTAGAACTCATACATCATATCCATAGTTATAAACATCACATAATTGCATACTTATAGATGTCTCAAGGTTCATAACACATTTATAATATCATATACATCAAGAGACACAATTATGGTTTCAAAATGGCTAAAGCTAGGCATAAACTTGTCATTTTTCCTTCTTCATTGATGTTGGCTCCCTTTACCATAGTTACTTGGTCCACCTAGCATGTTAGATCATTGGAGAGGAGGGGATGAGATTCAAAGAATCCCAATAGTTCATTTCCTATTCAATCATACATAATATGTGCAAAGCAAGCTTTACAAATGCATGTATGAAAAAATAAAAGCTATGGACATTTTAAAAGCAAACTTGGCATATGGACAATTCATACAAGACATCCAAGAGTGAACCAAGTGCTTGGATTGGCCTCACACTTCTTCTTATGGATTTTGGACTTGCCTCACCCATTCTTTGAGCTCTTTGGACTCAACCATGCTCTTTGGAGCCCACTTTGCTTTTGGGAGACTCTTCACTTTGTCTCAACCAAGTTCAAGGGTTCTTGGTTCATCCTCATCAAAGGGAAAAGTTCTTGGCCTCTCCACACTCAAGCAAACTTATACAAACATCATGTGCTCATTTGAAACATGACATGGCATCAAAGATCATGGAATATAAAGGCATGCTAGCATACTTTTCATAGCTTGAAAATGCACATACACACATTCTAAAACAAGCTAAACACACATCCATGCATGAGAGAAAGTGGAGAAAGCTACCTTGGGCAAATCTACACACTTTTCTCCTTGGATTTCCCTCCTTTGCCTTGGTTATACACCCACAATTTGGTGGATATGGTTTCTCTTGGCCTAGACATGATTTAAGGGAGCTAATTAGGTTTATGAAACATATTCTAAATCTATATAATTTGCTTAAGCCTTAAATTACTCTATAGGCTTCATTATGGTCCATAATGGTGCCTAATGAAGCAACACTCCTCAAATAACTTCTAAGCCTCATTCTTTCCTCTCAATTATGATTCTTGACTCCTTTTAAGGCTCTTGGAGCCACCACACCATTAAAACAAAGGGCCTAGTACTATGTTGTTTCTTTAGATCATAATATGGAACCTATAACCCCAATTCACTTTCCTTGAGTTCTAAATTTGTTCCAAGGCCTCCTCTTATATTCATTCACCATATATGACTCGAAAATGGCCTTAGAAAAATTTGAAACTCTCCCTAGCTAGGTGAACTTGCTTAGGCCAAGATTATGGGTGCATTAGCCTTCTATGAAGTTCTCTTTGTTTTCTTGAAGGAGGAAGCATGTGGGGAGCCTCTTAGGGATCTTAGGAGCATGTTTTAACATTCAATTAAGGCTAAAAATATTCATATAAAATCAGATTTGTAAGGGAGCATTTGGATCCCTAATGATTCCATCTTGTTTCCTAATGCTCCTTTCTTGATTCTCTTGGTTCATTTTTAATTCTTGCCACCTAAAACCTCTAATCCCTCCATGAATTGGGCAGAAAACAGCCTTTAAGAATTGGGCTCATGGTGCCCAAATTCGTGCAAGAGGAAGGGGGAGGGAGAAACTATCAAAGAATGAAAGTTTTACCTTGTTCTCTTGCTTTTCTTTGCTTGCTCTTTGCCTTCTTTGGCCTCCTTACTTGATTTTCGAAATTTTTCCTCTATTCTCACTTCAAAATAGCCCTCAAAACTTCAAAAAAATCATGGAGAAGAAGAGGGAAAAAGAGGAGAAGAGATTGGTGGAGAGAAAGCATGAAAAATAAGCAAATTTCCATACCTAAAGACTTGAATTTTTTCTCCTTCTTCTCTTCCCTTGGTGCATCACTCTCAAATCTGTTTCAGACTAAAAAAATTTTGGTGGAGAGGAAGGAGAAGGGCCGGACGTGATTTTAAAGGAAAAAGGGTAAAATCAACATACTTTTTTAACTTTTCATTTTAGTCCCTAATCTATAGTTTGTCTGTTTGGTCTCATTTCAACTTCTTTTCAAAATACATCTTTTCCATCATATTCCTTAGGTTCTTGATCATAATAATTGCCTTTGGAATCACTAAAAAAAGATCTGAAATTATTCCGAATTGTTCGGTCAACCAATAGCTGAAATCGCTCACCGGAGGGGTTTCAACTGTTCTAGGGGTTCTCATGGTATTCAAGGCCTCTGAGAACCCCGAAAAACTCAAAATTTTCATTTAAAAAGCTTTCCTGTGAGTTTTCAAAATTTTCCAAAAATTACAAAAATGCCCCTACTTCCTTCGACAAATTTTCTGAGTTCTTTTGGCTTTGGTTTTTAGGCATCTTAAATCTCAAATCCTCATTTTTTAATATTTAAAATTTTATCATAATTTTAGTTGGCCCCAATTCCTTCTATTTCGGGGATTTCCTTTTATATCTAGCTCATTTCTGACGTTTACAAAGAAACCGAACATCGCGTTTCTCACATTTACGGAAAGATCGGATGTTACACAACCGACATTGAAAAATATCCACCAAAGGGGTTTTATAGGTCCCAGGCTTCCCATGATTTTCAGAGTCTCAAAGAACCCCAGAGAACTTAAAATTTTCATTTAAAAAGCCCTCTTGTGTGTGTTTCTAAAATTACACTTATTTACGAAAATGCCACTAGCCTTTCGGTAAATTTTTTGAATCACCGTGGCCCCGATTTCTGGGTAACTCAAGGTTCAAATCCTCATTTTTCATTATTTATAATTTTTATTCTAATATTTTTTGGTCTTAAATAATTCATCTAAAATGGCTTGCTTTGAAAACCGACTCATTTTAGTGTTTTATAGAAAGCTGGACGTTACATGTGGTTGGCCATCATACGTGAATCTATTTTGATTTTTGCTAACTAATTGCTCAGTGTTTGTGTTACTTACCCTCATGAGTTATGTGCTCTGCATTTGACCTATTTGGTATGAACTAGATAGTCCCATTGTATTGATGAATGATTTTATTAGAAGGATTCATTAATCACTGTTTTAAAATTTTCAATTGTTGGATTACTATTTGAATAGAACTTAATGTGAAATTATTCTTATGTCTCATAGTTAGCCTTATTTATTCATTAAGCGTTGATTCACTCATTTTGTTTTTAATGTCCTTTTCAAATAGTAGAATCAAACCTAGCCTTTTTTAGTGGCCTAGAAGAATAACACTTCTTTGTTTTGTTGAGCCCCATGTAAATCTTATGAGGGCATATTTTGATTGTCAATATGTAATCGATTCCATACCATAGTATGTGTGTCACTCCATTAAATCACAAACAGGTTTCCCTACCCTTAAAAATTGATGTATAATGGATTATGTTGAGAGTAGATATCACAACCTAAACCCTGGGCCATGATTAACACCTAGACCAAGCCAAGCAAGATTGGCCCAACCTAGTAAGCCTGACAACTCATTCAATGCTCATGATTTTATATAAATACACATACAAATGATTAGAGGTTGTTGAAAATTCGACCACATCTTCCCTAAAAATTGGACATCTCAACCCTGCAATATCAGTACAGTCTAATACATTTATTTTTAGAAAATTTCCAATATCATATATCTTAAAAATCTTGCCACAACATAGCATGTACATAAATTTTCAAAAATACAAACAATCATTTTTACAAGGGCCTATAGAAGTTTTCCAAAGGAAACATAACATCTACTAAAAAACTCAAAATAATCTATCACCTAGTAGCCAATGTGTCTTGAAGTTCCAACACAAACTAACTAACCAAAATAACATACCATTCGTGTCTAGGAGGTACACAAATCCCAAAGCACTTTAATCTATTTTTTGTTGATTTGAAAATATACAAGGAAAAGAGGTAAGCATACTATTGGCCTAGTGAATGCATAGACAACAAAATGAGCAAAAAGGGAAACAAATAGGTTTAGATTTTTTTGCAATAAATTACTTGGACAAAGAATTGACTAATATATATATATATTGACAACAATTCAATTATATTGCAAGCTATCAACAAAAGCATAATTTAAAATTAAAGAAAGTAAGATGGAATGGGTATCACAAGAAAAAACTATAACTAATTCTGAGTGCCGCCACATAGGATTCAATACTGCTATTAATGTCATTGTATAATATCACAATATCACCACTATCATCAAGTGCTGCCACACGAAGTGCATTTCTCGATATATCTAGTATAGTTATCACTGAGTGCCATCACATATTGATTATTTATCATTTTAACTAGGTACACTTAGGCTGTTATCCTCGCTAATGGTTACGTGGTTATAACCAGATTTCTATCCATAATTTTGAAATGAAATCATTTAATTAGATTAAATATTAGCAAGTAACAATTTAAATTAAGTAAAAGAAATAATTTAGATTAAATAAAAACAATGAATCAGCAAGATTATATAATAAAATTATAAATAAAATTCATTCATCCTTTGTTCATCATTATAACCATATATATATATATATATATCTATATATATATATATATATTCCACACGCATTTTATGACTCTCATAAAGTTTAAAATACAAGATTTATTTCCTTGACAATGCAAATAAGGTAAATCACAAAATGTGAAGTTTGGGCTAACAATACATAAACATAGAGTAAAAAAAGGATTGCTACATTGCTATCTACACATTCACTTGTGGCGGTCGATTGTAGAGGTCTCAAATTCCTAAAATTTTGGCAAGATTTCTCAATTGAATGAGTAGCCTTAATATCACATATAATTACATTAATTTATTTAACCTTCTAGCTTTTAAACCTATAATTGTAGCTTAAATTTTCTAATATTACTACTAATTCAAAGCTTGTACTTCACAAATTAACTATCATAATTTAATTTAAGCTTCTAAAATTTAATTTAAGCTTAGAATATATCTTAAAGAGCTCAAATGAGCATGTAGAAAGTGCCAATTCATACCTTAGTGGTATAAAATAAAAAGCCCCAATTTGAGAGCTCCTTCCATGACTAAAACTAAGAAGGAAAGTTGCGATTAAAGTTTGGATCACCATTGGCATGAAAATGGAGCAAAAATAGAAGCTAAAGTCAAGGAGAAAAGCAACCCAAATATAAGAGAAGAAGAAGAATGAAATTGAAGCTTTAATGGAGCTCACCACCACGGTTCTTCTCCCATGTATTGGCCACGACCACCTAGCACTTAGCCACTTGAGCAGGACGATGGTAGTAGCGTCTCAGGGGGAAGAATGGCCAATAAGCAACAAGAACAAAGATAAGAAAGGAAAGAAAATGGAAGAAGAAGAAGAGGAGAAAAGGGCTACGTTAATGGGAAACTACAGAAAAAGAAGAAGAAGCTTTCGGAGAAAGAGGAAAAGAAAGAGGGCATACTGCAACAGACAAAAAGTAAGGAAGAAAGGAAGGAAATCATATAATAAAGGGAAAAAGAGAAAACTATAAAAAACACCCAAAGTTTTCTAATGTAATTTATTTTAGACTAATGGAAAATTATCTTGTCATGCTTAAAAGTAAAAATAAGGACCCCACAATTATCTCGAGTTTCAATATCAACAAATTTTAAAATTTTGAGACATAGAAATATCTTAATGGATACAAGATAGATATCAAAATAGCTCTTTAAAATAATTTTAAAACTCTAAAATTATCCTTAAAATTATCTAAATATTATATTTATCCTAAAATAATTTTGTCTAATGTAATTAATTATTTTACTATTATTATTTTTATTTAGGTTAGTATAGTAGAACTCTCTTTTGATTGTATTAGTTTTGCCGAGCTGATTGTAGAAATTTTGGGAGGTCCAAATTTCAGGAGAGATTTTGCCGAATTTTCTATAAAAGTCATAGTAATTAATGATGTTTAATGCTAGTGTGATTATAGTGGTTCTAATTGGTTGATTTATCTAGTATTGAATTGTAGGGATTTTACATTAAATTTTGGTCCAAATCTTCGCTCTTGTAAGGCTTACGGAGGAGAAATTTTTTATCTTCTATGCCAGTTACACTCATGGTTTTAGGGTGTGACACTTTTCCACTTTTTAAAGGAATGAGTATGAAAATTAACAAGCAAACAACATAGAGAAAAATAATAACAGAAAATTGTGGTGAAAGAATGAAAGGTACTTATGTTGGAAATGCCAACCAAATAGGTTAGCTACCTTACTTAAAGTTTCCTTCCATTTTCTCACTATCTCCTCGTTGGCCTAAAATCTTTCCTCGTGTTTTACCAATGCCTTTCTTCAACCACCCCTCTGGTTCCAATTTGTGTTGGATCAACACAATACAATATACTGGACAAACCATCGACCTTCTCTTTTTATGTGCTTAAGTATGTTGACAAGTTCATCAAGACAAAAAGTTGAGGATACATAATTTTTGGAGAAAACAATTATGGCAATTCTACATTGTTGGATGGCTTTGAGAAGAGCTGGTGCAATTTCTTCCCTTCTTTGGAGCCCCACATTATCAATGAAGGTATGGATTCCACTTTTTCACAGAGAATTGTAAAGATGGCCAGTGAAGCTGGTTTGAGTATCTTCACCTCTAAAATTGAGGAAGACATCATAATTCTATTGTCCAGGGAAAGAGGAGGAGGATAATAGTCTATGCCATGCCATGATAAATGAATGCTAGAACTGGTCTTGCTAGAAACTATAGATGCCTATAATATCAGCTAGAACACTCAAATGTTTAGGACAGAGAGAGAGCATATATTATGGTGTAAGAACTTGGAGCTGCCTTCATTTCCATCTCAAAGTAGGTTATAATTTTTCAGTTTCTACGATTGACTAAGAGGACTTGGATTAAAGCATTTATATATTTCATAATCTTTATCTCTATCTCTGGAAAATAAAAATCAAAGACAGCCATTAGGAGGGTGATCCAAATGCACAGACCCAATAGCCACAACATGAGCCAGTCTCATTTGCTTCCCGATAAAGGTGACTCCTATTGATTTGGCATTGACCCAACAGCTTCCAGATGAGCCAATTTTCTGATGCTGCTTTCACTATTTTTCCTTTTTTTTTTTTTTTTAATTTTGGGTTTGGATTATGTGAAAAAAGTAGGTGGAAAATTATGATAGTGATGATAAGGCAATGATTGATATAGTAACGGGTTGGGTTCTAGTAATGGTAGCAATGATTTGTAGACTTACTACCTAATTAGAATTTGTGTCATTTATTCTTGATGTGATTACTACAACGTACGCATATATATGCACATATATAAGAATGTTGTAGTTACTCCTTAATTAAATATGCTAATTACAAGACATAATATCATAAAGTTCCTTCAAACAAATATATGCACCTAAATGATTTTTACCTTATGTAAATTAAATATTTAACTAATCAATAAAAACTCTATGTGACTAATTAACAAAAAACTCTCTTTTGAATTATCCCAAATGCAAACAAAAAAATGCCCAAAATAACTTCTCAAAATCAAACATAATTAAATGACACTAAAAATAAATTTTACAAAATTCGTGGGCCAAAAGTATGATTTAGGCTTCCTATTTTATGACAAAACTAACCAAAAGTGGCCCAAAATGACCAAAATTAATTTTGTCCAAAAGCTCATAACAACTTTTTGCCAAAAATTCTTAACCTAAAATAGGCCTTAACTAATTTTTTTGGCTCAAAAATAGTGAAAATTCCTAAACAAAAAAAATGCATAAAATTCATTTTTGTTAGAGCCCAAAAATTATGCCCCACAACCACATTTTTATAAAAAAATGAGGCCAAATCTGCTATTGGCCCAATCCCTTTTAAGTATTTTATTTAATTCATATGTTTATTAACGAATGACCGAAATATCATGCAGCCAAAACGTCAAATACAAGCCAATTTATAAACACATTAAGTAGAAGTCCAGCAACCTATAATGAAGCGTTTTGTGCATCCTTTACTTTTCTTTTCTTAAATTGAAGCTACATGTTAATTACATGATAGTCCAAAACATAGCCAAAGGTGACATACAAATGATATGTGGTTTTGGTCAAGTGCCACTTGTTTACGTCATCTCTAAACTTTAGTTGGGTCAATTTGACTTGGTTCTGACTTGTCTCGGATTCAAATTTTGACTTGGTGGCTTTTAGGCAGACTCTATTTCAATATTCTAAAAGTCCAAATTTATCAAAAAATTGCAAGAAGTTAATTTAGTTTTTGATGGCTAAAACGGGCAAAATCTATTAAAAAATAACCTATTGTAGTAGGACAAAAATGTCATTTTTCAAGTAATATTTTGAGCTGCTTTTGTAAGCATTTCTTGACATATAAAATAATGTAGAAGTATTATAAAACTCATAACAATTATATATCCATCAGACATGCCAAATTTATCCCATAATAACCACTTAAATATTGTAATAAATATTTTAAATTTTTGAACAATACATGAAATGGCATAGAAGCATACAAATAACACTAGATAGAGGCAAAAGCACGTTTTGATACCACATGTGAGGCTATCATAAAGAAATACATACGATCATCCTTGCAGTAAATAGATAAAATATAGCCAAGTGGAAGTAGGAAATTGTGTACCTCCAACCACAGGAACAATGCCTTGTAGAGAAAAGAATTTTTAACTAATAGATCACTCCGTGTGATGGATACTCAAAAGGTAGAGAAGTTAATGTGATATGGCATCAGTCAAGAACCTTTTTATTTACAGCAAATCAAGGAATAAAAACCACCATTAGTAGTTTTAACTTCTCATGAAATGCCATAAAACCAAAATAAAAACTTCCCAATAATTATAAGAAACTATCATGGATTATTAAGGTGGAAAAATGGAAGACCATCAATTCTAAAATCCTTTTATTTTAACTCAATTCTAGATATATCTTTATGGTAAACTTAATTACTATCAGGTTTATATTGTTGTGTCTCCACACACAAACATTACTGTTGTTACCAATAAAATTATCGCTAGTTCTTCTTAGTAGTTATCAATGCAGACCAAGTTTTGCATAAAAGCCTAATAGCTCGAAATTTTGAGCAATAGCAAGTGGTTCTTTTTTACTTTTTTTTTTTTGGTTATTATAAGTATATATTTCTTTCTCTTCCTCAAATTACACTACAAGAAAACAGCAAATTTGCGACGGAATTTAGTGACGGAATTTTGCTCCATCGCAAGTTCGTCGCAAATCCGTCACTAATTCTGTCGCAGACATTAGCGACGGAATTTGTGACAGAAATTTTCCGTCGCAAATATTTCTGTTGCTAATCCGTCGCTAATGTAGTTAGTGGCGGAATTTAGTGACGGAAAGTTCCGTCACTACTGAGCATGATAGCCAATTCCAATTTTGTGATGGAATTCTGTGACGGAATATTCCGTCACTAATTTAGCGACGGAATTAGTGACGGAATTTATATTACAAAATTGTCTGTCGCTAATCCGTCGCTAAATCCGTCACAAATTATTTAAATATTATTTTTAATGATTTATGTAATATAATGACTTAAATATATATGTATATATGAAACCGTTGCAAATTAGTTAAATATTATTAATTTTGTGTGTGTGTGTATATATATATTATAATTTAATAATTTACATATTATAATATAAATTAATAATTTAATAATTTCAATATGAAAATAGTAAAATTTGATAAATAATAATGTGGTTAATTATTCTATAAGTAATAAAAGTTCTCCATTCTTGTTCAAAAATTAAAAAAATGTATAATTTATTTATTTTAAGTCATAAATTAATATAAATATAAAATATATTTAATTAAATAAAAATAGTAAAAAAGTTTGCAAATTTAAAATCATGATTCAAACAACTGTGTATAAGGAATAATTAAAAAAATAAAAAATAAATAAAAGTGAAATAAATATTTCACTCAACAAAATTCAAAAAATAAATGAAATAAAAAAATTATGACGCGTCTATTTTCCAAAATGTTATAAATATTAGAAATGATTCCACTCAGCTATTATTCTTTAATCACATCATGTCTCTTACCTCTTTGTGCTCCTAATCAGTTTTCTCTCTTTGTCATGGTATAAACTCTCAGTTAAATTCACACATTCTTCGTGGTATTTCTCTATTTCTGTTAGCACTTTTTTAAGTGATCGTGTCAAGGTTTTTCCTTATTCAAAAACTAAGTATTTCTCTTATTTAAATATCAAATCTCTCAAATTCTCTCAAAAGAAATAAAGACTAAATATTGAGAGGTGCAAAATCAAAAAAGAAATAGAGAGTATGATCTAAAATCTAATACATATTATATAGCTATATAGTTAGAGACGAAGAATAATATAAAAGAGTATGTATCTAATTTACTTTATTTTTACACCTATTCCTTTCCCCCCCTCAATCTCTTTTAATTACACTACATGCAAAAACATAATTAATATCCTTTTTATTTTCTTTCATTTTCAATTGAGATTTGATTTTTGTTGGTTCATATTTGTTTCCAATTACATTTGCAATAATTTTTCATTTCCTACTCATGAGAGTCCAAGGGATAAGAAAGCTTTTTTTCCCCTCCTAACATAACAAAGGGAAAAAACTTGTCAAAATGATTGTTCTTAGGATGAAAATTATCATAATATGCTATTAACTATTGTTTACCAATCTATGAAATCTTGCTAAGTAAATTATTTAATTACCCAACTTCTAATTTATAAAAAATAAAAATAAGTTGTAGTAAATTTTACTATAACATAATGTTATATTAGTTAAATAATATGAAAAATAATTTTTTTTTGGTAGACTACATAGCATAGTAATGTATGTCTTTAAATTATAAAAAGGTATGTTACATATAATTTTGTTAATGTAAAATTTTTATATAAATTATGAGTTCATGACTTTTTTTTTTAATTTTCACTCTACTAATAACTTATGTTGAGATTTGGCCTTAAGTATGAGTAATTTTTTTTAACAATTCAATATTATACAATTGGACTTTAAAATAAATTTCCTTTTGTATTATATATTTATTAAGGGATTTGAAAATAAATATCTATAAAATTTTACCTAAGTTTAGTACTTTAATTAATATATACTTTTGTGTGTGTGTGTGTGTGAGTTGGAAT
Source organism: Erythrophleum ivorense (assembly GCA_026724425.1). Classification (NCBI taxonomy): domain Eukaryota; kingdom Viridiplantae; phylum Streptophyta; class Magnoliopsida; order Fabales; family Fabaceae; genus Erythrophleum; species Erythrophleum ivorense. The sequence continues at coordinate 457,780 of JAIUCV010000392.1, forward strand.
TATATACTATAGTAGAAGAAAAGTTTATAATTTCTATTCTCTCAATATACTTTGAAAATTTTTTAATCCTGCTTAAATTGGAGTTAAGCTCATATTCTTATTAAAGTGTATAAGCTTTTTAATATATATATATATATATATATATATGATAATATGGAAGTTGTTAAATTTGATATAATAAATGAATTTTAACCTAGTTATTGGTCGTGCTCTAACATTTCATTATTATTTAATAACTTTTCAATTTTGATAATAAGTTTAACTATTATTACTTTATTATGAAATGAAGATACTTTTTTTACTTCAAAAAAAGAGAGAATAATTTGTGTTTATTGGGATGAATAATTGTTTTTCGTAATAAAAACTTAGAAACTTGGGATTTAAAATCCATCATACTTTTAAACTAAAATTTAATTGAATAACATCCCTCTAACAAAAATTAATTGAATAACTCATAAATCAATTTGATTAGAAGAAGATATATTTCTAGTAAATAGAATGACTTTTTATTTGTAATTTTTTATAAACTGAAAATAAAACAAATATGGCAAATTATCAAACTTATTTAAAGAAATGAAAAAGGGTAATTTTAAAATAATAATAGTTAATATATATAGTATAGGGATTTATTTTTTATCAAGGTTTTTAATTAAAATTTGATGAGAATATAATTTTTTTAATAGTAATATGATATATATATATATATATGGTTTTTGTAAAAAAGTATATGATTCATTAATTAAATTATAGATTTATTATATTTTAATTATAAAATTATATAATTATGATTCATTAATTAATTTCTGAAGTTCGTTTGCCTTATACTCTGGGATTTTGCAAAGCAAGTCAAAATATAAGGCTACTTGGCAAGAGCATAAACATCGGACTCCAGATACGTGGGGAAAGATCCGATAAAGCTAATCTATTATCAATTGATGACTTCACTCAAATCAAAAAAATTTTTGGGTCAATGATTAAGATCAATTTTATATAGTTCATAAAACAAATTTTAACTTATATGTAACAAGTGTTAACGTCAAAATATGGTACTTTCCTTTAATATAGCATTGATAGTTGTAACTAGGCTTAAATATATTTTTATCTTCATAATTTATAAAAGTTTTAATTTACTTTAGTTTTATCAAATAATATTATTCTCTTATTTTTTTTTAAATAATCTAATTTTATCTTTATTTTTTATAATTTATCTAAAATTTAATATCAAATTTTATAAAATGTTAACTTAAACGTTAAATTTGAACGTAAGTTAATAATAGTAAATATATAAATAAAATATAAAATAAAAATTATTAAGTTTGATACTATATTCTTGAAGAGGGCTCGTAGGAGAAGGAAAATTAAAACAGTACCAGCAGAGGGAAGAGACAAATGTGATCAGTTCATTTATGCTAACTAATAAAGAATATAAATTTAGTTTACTGTTAATCTAAAGAATTTTAAGAAATTGGTGTAATGCTAGATTACATTTTCGCGGGTTAACAGGAAAAGAGGAGGGAAAAGAAATTTTTTTTTTAAAAATTATAAATTTATTCTTATAATTATTATTTAATATTTTTAATAATAATTTTTTAATTATTAACAATAAAAATATTAAAAATATCTTTTATCTATACAATTATTTATTTATTTTATCTTAATTTTTTATGTACTAAACTTGAACTTGACATTTTCCTATTTACCTAAAAGTGGAACTCAGATGAAGATGACGTCAATAGAGAACTAACTGCACGTGGCAATGATATCTTTTTAAAATTTTTTTTTTATAGTTTAAGGTTTAATAAAAAATATAAAAAATATAATTAAAAAGATAAAGATTTAAATTACTCCACTTTTATACGAAATTTTTTTAGAGGTATAGGATGCATATTATATTTTTAAAAAATTTATGGATATAATTGAATTTGCAAAAATAAGATCTTTACATAATATAAGTAGAATTTTCATACAAAATAAATTTCAATGAGTATATAAATAATATAATACATCATATGTGTATATATATATATATATAAAAGAATTGGTCCTGTTATATTGCCAAAAAGTTGAAGCTGTTATTCAATTGATCTTTTGTCAATAAATTCAAATTAACAGAAATACAAAAAAAAATAGAAAATTAAGAGAAAATAAAAAAAATGAAAGAAATAAAAAAAATCTAAATCAAAAGCTCTAAAAAACAAATAATAATAATAATAAAAATAAACAAAGAAAGAAAACAATCAAAAAAAAAGAGAAAAGAGCAAAAGAAAATAAAAATATATATATTAAAAAAAATCTTTTATAAAAAAAAACTTAAAAAAACAAAAAACAAAACCCAAATCCTTTCCTCAGCATAAGCCCATCTTTTGCTAAACCCTAGATCTGCAACCCAATGCTCCTAAGTCCAACCCATTAGCCCAACCAAAATGCATTTTTTTTAATTTTTTTTTTAAATCAGAAAAAATTGTAAAAAGGGCCAAAACGCAGGGTTACCTGCGTTTTGACCCAACCCCTTTGATTGATCGCCAAAACACGAAGCAGTCGGAGGCTGAGCACAGACAAGACGCAGAAAAACACGAAGCAGAGAGGGGATCGAGAGAGAGAGGAGAGACCGAGGGAAGAGGAGGCCGAGACTGAAACCGGAGAGCTTTCGAATCAAGAGAGGCTAAGGGAGAGTGGCTGCGAGGGGTCCTCTTCTCGGGTCCTTTGGGGGAGGAAGCTCGAGGAAGGGATTTGGGAAATTAGAGAGGGGATCGAGAGGGAGAGGAGAGACCGAGAGGAAGAGGGAGGCAGAGAGGGGTCTGGCTTTAGGAATTTCGAATCGAGGAGGAGAGAACATTTTCTTCTAATCGGGAAGGAGGGAGCTCGATTGAGGGAATTCGAAGAAGGAGGAGCTGAGGACACCGATGAGTTGGAAAGTTTGTGTGTCTTCATTCGTCTCTCTGTTCGTGCGTCTTCATTCGTCTCTCTGTTTTTATTTTTGGTATATTTCTCTTTCACCTCTCACACTAACCAATTCCTGACTGAAATTGTCGCTCACCCTTTCAGAAATTGGAGCCCAATAATCTTTCTCATTCGCAGACTTCAGCGTAAGAGCTTTGTCATCTTCGGCCGAGACCTATTATAGGACCAGGTTACAAGCTTTTTTTCTTTGAGGCGTTTTAACTTGTTTATGTGCTAGTTTTAATGAATGATCGAATTTGAATATTGGGTTTACGTTAATTTGGTTGTAGGAGGTTGATAGTGAATATTTTGAAGATGGGTTGTGATTCTTGTGAAGAAGTTCATCTATATAGATGGCTGGCTGTTTGCCAATTTGATTGACGGATCTTTGATCTTTTTTTTTGTGTGGATTTCCTACATGCTTAAGTTTTAATGAAATGATTTATGAGTGGTATGTTTAATTTTTGATTGTCTCCCTTACATCACTGTTCAAAGATTGTCTCCCTTACATCACTGTTCAAAACTTTAATATTTTGGTTTGATTATTATGTCATTTTGTTCTGATGGATATTAATGGCTATTAACAATGTGTGAATCGCTGTTTCCAATATGACTAGTACGATTTTGATGATTCATTTTCCAACACAACTGCTGATTAGTATCATTGAAGCTTTGATTTGCATCATTTCATGGACTCATACGATTTTGATTACTATGCTATAAAGCAACATTAAATTGAAGATACCTGGATATGTAGAGGGTTAGAGGCCATTAATATTAGAATTTGTGGCTGATTGTTTCTAGGAAAACAGGAAAAAAGTTGGAAAGTTTGTAGTGGTGAGATTCTAATGGGTTACTGTGGTGCAGCTCAGCAGAGCTAGCCTATCATCAAGTTTGGTTACTTTTACTTTCTCTTTTTAAAACGACGTTTTATGTAGGAGGTATACCTCATTCAATTTGGGTGTAAATTTTCTCATAAATTACTAATTGAGCATCATAAATGAGTCTAATACAAATGTAAACTTGGCCCATGCCCCTGCTAGTATGAATCTTTTGTACCATGAACTTTCGGAGTTGGGATTAGTAATTATGCTTTGGTCCATATGGTTCAGTAAAAAATTGCATAGGTTGAACGATATGTTTAAAAGCACATGGTTTTGGCCAAATGTTGACTGGGTTAGTTAATACAGGTGGTCTAATGGTGGAACTGGCCCAGACAAATGGCTTGTTCGGTGTTTACTGGTTCGCCAGTTTACTGGTCTAACTGGGAGGCTGGTCTAGGCCCAATGACAGTGCCCTTAAGGTGCCAGACCCTTAGCAACTTGAGGCAAGAGGTGCTAAAATACCATTTGTCCAAGTGAAGTAAAATGCTAAAAATTATAAAAATAAATATTAAGTAAAATTTAAATATTGTAATATATATTATCATATTGCTCAAGGATGAAATTCATATAAAGTAGCAGATGTTTAATATAAACTATGATGACAAGCTATAAAGATTTAATAAGTTTACAACCTTAAAAAAGATGTGGTAGCTGTAAAATTCATATGATAAACATTGTAAGCATATAATGTAGAATTTATTTTTTTAATTAACTAATTTCTGTAACTTCTAGGTTCTCATTGAGCATGCATATTTGCAATTAATTAAAATTTATAATATTCTAAATCAGCTAGTATAACCTAGTGATTGCCCAGACCTTCCTTTGTGGTCTCTTTACCTGTTTTGCTCTAAACTCATGGGGTACATGCAAATCTCACCAAGGATCCCTGACAACTTATTTATAAGAAAGCAGCCACCTGACAATGCAAAAAATAAGTGTTCAATTGTTTTGGAGCTAGACATGCATATAATTCAAATATTGGGGGAAAGGGCTGCATTTTGCGATTTGCAGCATGTTATTAGTATTAATTATATTCAGTACCATTATCCAAACAAATGACTTGACCTTTGAAGGAGGTTTAGATTTCCAAATAGGTTTTTCAAGAAGAAAGGAGGCTGTACTAGGATATTTTTTTTTAAATATCTTTATTAGCTAGTTACCCTATTTTCCTCTGCTCTCCACACAATACAGTCGTTACTTTGATGTATTTCTGGTTTCATTTACCTCTCTCTCTCTCTATCTCTTAGGGTGTTAAGCAGAGTTAATTTCTGTGCTAAGTTTCTTACTTGGGTGTTGAATATATTTTGCTTCTGAATTTGTTAGCTGTCATCCTCTCAATAGATTGATGTTGTGTGAAAAACAGATCCAGCATGGAAGATTTGCCACTTGGTAAATGCTGAGTGCTAATTTGACAGTGTGATAAAGACACTCATGTAGGCATTTCTTTTTTCTTTTTCTCTTTTTAAAATAGAGGCATTCATTCTGGATCAGAGTTTTGCATAAAATATTTATGTTTTTGTGATTGTGTTTAGCTTACATTCACTTTTGGACGTGCTTTTTTAGAATATGACATTTTGCTCTTGTACATACCCCGGAGGCAGGTATAGTTAATTACTTTGGTGTCTCTGTATGATAATGTGTTCAATATTCTTATGTTGAACTAGCTTAGTATCATTGGAGTGATGGACTCATCTCTGAGGGTTGAGTTTGAATCCCAGTTGGTGCCAAATTATGAGAATATGCACATAATCTTGTTCCCATAAATTTTCTTCTCTAGTTTTGAAGGAAATAGAGAAATAGGATAGGGAGTGGAAATTATATTTCTTGTTGCTGACCCAATATGCTTTAAGAAAAGTAGGTTCAATTGTTGGAACATACTAATTTTAGAAATTCTTCCTGTTCCTTTTGCTTTAGGGTAAATTATAGTTTACCCTCTTGTGGTTTGGGTCGAAATCAATTCTGCCCTGTAGTGATTTAAAGTGTCTCATTCGACTCCCATGTGTTTTGTTTTGTTGCTGCTTAATTACCTTGTATATTTGTTTGTAATTTTAACTGAAATAATCATGTGTGTTGGAATATTCTGTGATTATTGGATAGGCTATGATTAATTAATTAATTTGTGATTATTCTGTAATTATGAGTAGTTAATAGCTTGTCCTGTAACATTCCCTATAAATTCAAAGGTTCATTTAGATCAGACTCAGTGACTACATTACATCTAAAGGGTTTTCTCTCTTCCTTTGTCCATATTTTATGATGTGAAAGCTTAATTTATGAATAATCTCATTGTTGAAAGTATGTTATACTTTTATTTTAAACAGTTTTATATATTTTTAAGGCTATTATTAGGATTAAGCTGACATCTTGAAGTTTTATATAATCTCATTGTTGAAGTTTGAGACTATACTGTACAACTTTAATGTTACTGATGTCAGTCCTTATGATTGATGACCATTGCTTGGAATTAGACTTATTCAAATCTCCACTGTCTCCAAATATGTTTATCCAATTACTTAACATTAAATACATTACTAAGAGTGGCCTAATTAATATTGGGGAAAAAATAAAGTAAGTGAGCCATTCTAATATTTGATTGCAAACTATTTTATTTTTTTCCTAAAAAGGTAGCTACAAACCATTATAGCTTTGTAGATAGATTTTGGATGGCTACTGAATATTTGTTAGATTACTCCATGACTACTTGAAGACAGATTATTGGAAGATAGAATGGAGGTGCCAGAAAATCGAAGATGGATGTATAATAGAGTTGATTCAAGTCGTCGACATTTTACAAGAGAGTTCGAGCAAGGTGTCGAGGAGTTTCTTGCTTATGCATGCCGATTGCCTTCCTTTTTGCAGTCTGAGAAGATTAGGTGTCCATGTGCCCGATGTAAATGTAAGAACCATCTATGTCTTGATGAAGTGAAGGTGCATATTTATAGACATGGATTCAAACCGGACTACTATATATGGACTAGTCATGGCGAAACGTTGACTGATTATCATTCACCCGTGTGTCAGATGGCAGGCGTCCAACATGTCTCACAAGGGTCACTTGGGAATCCACTAACACAATATGAGACCATGGTGATAAATGCAGTTATGCCAAGTTTTAGGGATAACTATAATGCAAGTGTTGAGGAGATGCCAAATCCAAATGCAAAAGCATTCTATGACATGTTGCATGCTGCACAACAACCCTTGTGGGAAGGTTGTGAAGAGGAGTCTGAACTTTCAGCTGCTGTGCAGTTACTAAGTATTAAGGCAGAGACTAACATGTCACAACAAGGCTACAATTTAGTGTCACGACTGATGCGGAGGACACAACCTAAAGACACTCGCATGCCTAGAGACTTGTATCAAACAAAAAAGTTGGTGTCAAAATTAGGGCTTGGTTATATGAAGATTGATTGTTGTGTAACTGGATGTATGTTGTATTATAAAGATGATGCAGATGCAACCCAATGTAAGTTTTGTGGTGAAGCACGATATGTTGCAAGAAAGTGTGATGGAAGAAAAAAGAAAATTGCTACTAAGCAATTGTGGTATCTACCACTAATTCCTAGACTTCAAAGATTATTTGCTTCTGAAAAAATAGCAAGGGAAATGAGGTGGCATTATGAGAACCGTCGAGATTTTGGCATCCTTAGTCACCCATCTGATGGAGAAGCGTGGAAGGTGTTTGATAGTACGTATCCTGACTTTGCTTATGATCCACGAAATATTCGGCTTGGGTTATGTGCTGATGGCTTTACGCCATTTGGCCAATATGGGAGAAAGTATTCTTGTTGGCCAGTCATCATCACTCCGTACAATCTACCACCAACAATGTGCATGAGACAAGAGTATATGTTCTTAACACTGATTATCCCTGGTCCTACCAATCCCAAAGGAAAAATAGATGTTTATCTGCAACCATTGATAGATGAATTAAAATTATTATGGACTGAAGGTGTGCTAACATATGATGCTTCATTGAGACAGAACTTTCAGATGCGTGCCGCACTATTATGGACAATCAATGACTTCCCAGCATATGGCATGTTATCTGGTTGGATGACAGCGGGGAGATTATCATGCCCTATATGTATGGAGAATTCGAAGTCATTTCAACTGAAGCATGGGAGGAAAACGTCTTTCTTTGATTGTCATCGACAATTTCTTCCTCCTGATCATGCATACAGGAGAAATAAAAGCTCTTTTTATAAGAATAGAGTTGAGAAATCTATGCCTCCACCGCGATTAGATGGAGAGGAAGTTTGGCAAAGAGTATGCAATATGCCAAAAGTGATTGAGTTGGGAGAACTTGTACCAATTGAAGGGTATAAAAACACTCACCATTGGACAAAACAGAGCATATTTTGGGAATTACCATATTGGAAAACTAACCTCATTCGACATAATCTTGATGTTATGCATATTGAGAAAAATGTGTTTGACAATATATTTTATACCATCATGGACACAAAAGGAAAGACTAAAGATAATACACAAGCTCGATTGGATGTAGAAGAATATTGTCGACGAAAAGAATTAGAACTTGTCAATAGTGGAGGGAAAATTTTGAAGCCTAAGGCACAATACACTTTGAATATAGAACAAAAACGAGCTATTTGTCAATGGGTAAAGAACCTGAGACTTCCTGATGGGTATGCATCTAATTTGGCTCGATGTGTTAACATGAAGGAAGCAAAGTTATATGGAATGAAGAGTCATGATTGTCATGTATTCATGCAACGTTTGCTTCCTATTGCCTTTGGTACTTTGCCTGAAACTGTATGGAATCCTATAACCGAGCTTAGTCAGTTCTTTAGAGAACTTTGTTCCACTACATTGACGATAGCTCAACTAGAGTTATTAGAGCAAAACATTATTGTAACATTGTGCAAGTTGGAGAAGGTATTTCCTCCTGGGTTCTTTAACTCAATGGAGCATTTACCCATCCACCTTCCTTATGAATCAAAGGTTGGGGGACCCGTTCAATATCGATGGATGTATCCTTTTGAAAGGTAACGAAGCTTATTACTATATGCTTGGAATGAATATATGTTTGAAAGGTAATAAAACTTGGTTGCCTCTCTTATGTAGGTTCCTCCAGAAATTGAAGCAAAAAGTCAAAAACAAAGCTCGGGTGGAAGGATCTATATGTGAAGCTTATATAATTGAGGAGATTGCAACATTTTGCTCACATTACTTTGAGCATGATGTGCCATTAAGAATTATGAAACCTCTAAGAAATGATGATGGTGGAGAATCGAGCCTACCTACAATTTCCATTTTTAACTATCCTGGAAGGCCTGCTGGAGAATGCAAGTCTCGTTTCTTGAATGATCAAGAAGTGGAAGCGGTCATAAAATATGTTCTAATAAATTGTGATGAAGTGCAACCTTATATCAAGTAAGTGATATTGGTTATATATCACTTATTTGTATATGCCTAACATATTTTCTGTTATGCAGTTCATTTGTGCATGAGTTAACTTTCTCCAATCCTCAAATTGCGGATGCTGAAATAGAAGCTCGTATAGAAGCAAATTTTCCCTCATGGTTTCGAGAACACGTAAGTAGTAATAAATTTAAATTAAGTATATCTTTAAACTAACCTTAACTCACATTAAATATAAAAAAATGTCACAGGTTCAAAATCCAGCCAACAATATTCTGGATTCATTTTTACATGACATTGCCCAAGGACCAAAGAGAAGCGTTAGAACTTGGCCTATTTACTTTGTTAATGGGTACAAATTTCACATTCATTCATTGAGCCATCGAAAATCAACAATAAATAGTGGTGTATGCATGAAGGGGACTGACTTTACACAATCAGAATATGACTTCTATGGCATTCTAGAAGAGATTGTGGAGATTGAATATACGGGGGTTCCTGTGAAACGATTAGTGTTATTCAATTGTCAATGGTTTGATCCTTCACCTAATCGTGGGACAAGAATTCACAAACAATATGGGATTGTGGAAGTTCATGAATTAAGGAGGTATAACAAGTTCGATCCGTTCATATTTGCACAACAAGCGACGCAGGTGTACTACTCGTATTATCCTAGTTGTCATCAAAAGGCTAATTGGTTAGCTGTAATCAAGGTTAAGGCTCGTAGCATAATTGATGCTCCTACATCTGAAACAAATATAGGCCCATTTCAAGTGGATGGATTAGAAGTCATACTACCTATAATTGTCCCAAATGATGAATTCCATAACCTAAGAGACATTGAAGGTTCTTATGAAGAAATAAATATGTCAACTGTTAACATAGTTTGTGAAGAAGAAGAAGATGATGATGATGATGATGAAGAAGAAGAAGAAGAAGATGATGATGATGATGATGATGATGATAGTCATGGTGATGGTGATGATGATGATGATAGTCATGGTGATGGTGATGATGATGATGATGATGATGATGATAGTCATGGTGATGGTGATGATGATGATGATGATGATGATGATGAGGCATAAATTTGGGTTAGGTTTGATTTAATTGAGTTTATTTTTTAAAATAATATATTTTCATTTTTGCAGTGTCATTTTATTTAAGTCTTATTCTTTTTTTAATAATATATTCTCATTTTTAGTGTAAATTTATTTTGTTTACATTTTGTTTTAAATTTTTGGTCATTTATATTGCCTCAAGATTTGTTGTTGCATGTGTAGATGTCAGGTCGTGGCTCTAGGCGAGGTCGTGCTCGATGGAGTACCTCTGCACCACCACCTCTGCACCCTCAACCATCTCCTGATCCTCCAATTTCAGCACCTGCATCAGTTCCTACAACGCCAGCCGCATCCATTGCACCTGCATCAGCTCCAATTATGCCTGAAGCATCTAGGAGACCTGCAGCATCACTTATATCATCTCCTCCAGTACCATCTCCTGGCTCCCAGCACTCACATCCCACTCCTCAAGGTCCTTCTATTAGTTCTACATCAATGCCAACTATTGAACCTTTTGGTCGTGATCCCACAGATGGTCGAACATGGTTATATCCTGACAAGTATACGTAAGTCATTAAATTTATATTTTATTTGTTATTTAGTTAATAACTTAATACCATTATATCATTTTCAATCATTGTTGTTAAATGATTAGGTTTAATCCTGTTGTTGCTGTTGTCCGTGATATTCTCCCTGTAATCCAAGCAAAATTTGAACATGCATGTTACAATTGGAAAGTAACACCTCGTGAGGTCAGGCAACTATGGTTTGATGAATGGGCGGTATATATCTTATCTCATCGTCATATATGTATCATGTGTTGATATTCTTTTTTTCTCATTTTGTCTTATTTTTTTTCTATTGTTTATACAGAAAAAATATAAATGGCTGCCACAATATGACCAAATTATTAAGCGCAATTGGAATAAAAAGTGTGGGGATGTCTTGCGAAATGCAATGCACAGAGTCCGCCTAGACTTAGAAAAGGGAATCACGCCTAATTGGATCCCAGACAACGTAATGGTCCAACTAAAAGAGTACTGGCAGTCAGATGAATATAAGGCCATATGCCAGACAGCTAAAAATAACCGGGCATCTATCACAGGGGGCATGCAACATAAAGGGGGCAGTATTCCTTCATCTGAGCATAAGAGAAGGCTGGTAAGTATTTAAATTCAAATGTAATCCTCGTTTATTTAATGTATGAGATAACTAATATCAATAAATAATTACAGACTTTACAGCTTGGAAGGCCACCTACCATGTTTGAATTGTTCAAGCACACGCATTATGATGAGGCAACTGGCCAATTTGTGGACCACAGGGCAGCTGAAGTCTATGTATGTATATGTTTTTTTTTTGTTTTCTTACTAGGATTGTGCTTATGGCCAGAGGCCTAACTAATTATAGTATAAATCTTCATTCTTTGTTTTAATTGTTATTGGACTTATGCTGACGGCCGGAGGCCTGACTAATTATAGTATGCGGCTTGTTTTTTTTTGTTTAAATTGTTATTGGACTTGTGCTGACGGCCAGAGGCCTGACTAGTTATAGTGTGCATCTTGTCTTTTTTGTTTTAATTGTTATTAGATTTGTGCTGACGGCCGAAAGCCTGACTTGTTATAATATGCGTCTTGTTTTTTTTTGTTTAAATTGTTATTGGACTTGTGCTGACGGCCAGAGGCCTGACTAGCTATAGTGTATCTTGTCTTTTTTGTTTTAATTATTATTGGACTTGTGCTGACGGCTGGAGGCCTGACTAGTTATAGTGTGCATCTTGTTTTTTTTGTTTAAATTATTAGTGGACTTGTGCTGACGGCCAGAGGCCTGACTAGCTATAATGTGCATCTTGTTTTTTTTGTTTAAATTATTACTGGACTTGTGCTGACGGCCAGAGGTCTGACTAGTTATAATGTGCATCTTGTCTTTGTTGTTTAAATTGTTATTGGACTTGTGCTAACGGCCGGAGGCCTGACTAGTTATAGTGTGCGTCTTGTTTTTTTTGTTTAAATTGTTACTGGACTTGTGTTGATGGCCGGAGGCCTGACTAGTTATAGTGTGCGTCTTGTCTTTTTTGTTTTAATTGTTACTAGACTTATGCTGACGGCTGAAGGCCTGACTAGTTATAGTGTGAGTATTCATTTTTTGTTTTGGTTGTCATTGACCTTGTGTTGACAGCTAGAGGCCTGACTAGTTGTAGTGTAAATCTTTATTTTTTGTTTTAATTGTCATTAAACTTGTGCTGACGGGCGGATGTTTGACTAACTGTAGTATGCGTCTTTATTTTTTATTTTGATTGTCATTATACATGTACCGATGATCAAAGGCCTAAGTAGTTGTAGTGTGAATTTTTTTTTTTTTTAAATTATCACTGGACTTATGCTGACGGCCAGAGGCCTGATTAGCTATAACGTGAGTCTTCATTTTTAATTTAGTCACTAGGATGGTGTGATCTTTTATTTAATATTTTTTACTATGTTAATTGTTGTGTGGCTATCAAAATGACATTTTTTCTATGTACCTAGTTGTGTAATTTCAATATTTGATGGCTTTAATTGTAATGATTGCATATATTTGTAGTTTTACGATACTTATTTCTTATTATATGATCACACTTCATGTTAATACTATATGATAGAAAAGATGTTTAAACATGTGTATACTTTTAGTTTTGGACTTACTGTCATTGTTTTTTTTAAATTGTAAAATTGCATTTCTTTACTTCCTTTAACAGGCTGATTATTTAAGGCTTAAGAATGCCAGAGTTTCGACTCAGGACTCAACAGGCATAGCATCAAATGATGTAGAAGATGATGATGAAGTCGCCTTATGGTTGGAGGCTGTTGGTGGTAAAAATAAGAAGGGTCGCATTTTTGGGGTAGGATCTGAGGCTCAAGATATTGATGCTAGCTGTTCTCGTGGAGCTTCTTCTTCCGTTCATAATTTAGGACTTCATTCAGATTTTGAAGAGGAATTGCGCAGGAGGATTGCCACAGAGACAGCCCCTTTGAGACAGGAGAACCAAGAGCTTAGAGAGCAGAATCAACGTATAACAGAGCAGAATCAACGTATAACGGAGCAGAATCAACAAATCTTGTCTCTACTAGACCAGCATCAGCAAACACTTAATAGATTGCAAGAACTTGAATCACGATTATCTCGTGCCCCATCAGATCCTGATGATTGTCCTCCATCATAAAGATGATTTTATTTTCCTTCTCTTATTTTAAGATATATGTTTTGTTGAGGATTGTTATAATTTGCTTTAGAATGGTTATCATTTAATTGAGAATCATTTTAATATATGTCACTTTTTTGTTGAATATTATTGCACTATTATACTTTACTGGATAGGGAAAAACACTTAAACTTAAAATTTTAATATTTAATAATAATGTTATTTTCAACAAATTATTTTATTGGACAGGTAATAAAGTAATATTGAGCTTAAATTTAACAAATTATTTAATAACATCACAAATTACATTAGCGACAAAATATTCCATCACAAATTCGTCATAAATCTGTTGCTGATTAGTGACGGAATTTGCGTCACAAATTCATTGCTAATTAGTGACAAAAATTTCTGTCACAAATCCGTCGTTGATTAGTAACAGAATTTTCGTCACAAATCCGTCACTAATATTCCGTCACAAATCCGTCACTGATTAGTGATGGAATATTCTGTCGCAAATCCCTCACTAATTAGCGACGGACTATTCCGTCACAAATCCGTCGTTGATTAGTAACAGAATTTTCGTCACAAATCCGTCACTAATATTCCGTCACAAATCCGTCACTGATTAGTGATGGAATATTCTGTCGCAAATCCCTCACTAATTAGCGACGGACTATTCCGTCACAAATCTGTCACAAGATTAGTGACGGAATATTTTGTCACAAATCCGTCACAAACTTGGAATATATTATCCTAATAATTAGCGACGGAATTAATGTTTGCGACGGAATAGTCTGTCACTAATTAGTGACGGAATTATAAAATCCGTCACAAATGAATCAGTGACGATGAAATTAGCGACGGAAAAAATCTGTCACTAATTCCGTCGCTAATTCGTTTGCGACGGAATTATCCACATTTAGCGACGGAAAAGTCCGTCGCTAATTTCTGTTTTTCTTGTAGTGTTAAAAGCAGAGGGAACAGGGATATGGCTTTCCCTGATCAGCCCACGAACCCTCGAGTTTTGTTAAGTATTTTTTGAAACCATCTTTTTATGTTGGGTATAATCTATGAATTACATGTTCTTTGTATAATTTAAAAATAACCTATAAACGAAGGCATTATCATCATCATCATTATTACTAGGTAGACAAGGCATAATTGGTTTATTTCATAAACTTTGATATTGAATCTTGCATTCTGAAAACTGAATGGAGATGGTGAGGTCTTGGCCTTCACTTATTAATTACGTACTAAACTTAAAGCGAAGGGGTAACCACACCCTTATTATATTTGTTAAATTTTATTTTAATAGAAAAATAAAAAATAAAAAATAAAATTTCTTGCTGTTTAGTTATGAAATTTCAAATATTATGTTCAGAATAAATTGTTTCAAAAAAATTTAAAATGTCAATTTAAATTACATGAACAATTCTTTTATTGTTATTTTTAATAGATGTTAAAATATCCCATGAATTATATTTAACCAACAAAAAGTATACGATTACTATCTCTTTCCAAGTTGATTTTTTTTAATATTTTCATTTATTGCAAAAGAAAAACATTTTTTTTGTATTAACAGAAATATGACAAAATTGATAAAAAAAATTAGAATTTTTTTTTTTATTCCATCATCCACGCATGACAGTTTATGAGACACGTGTACTCAAAACTCAATCAATATTGAACCTGTTGTTAAGAACAATGTTGTTGAGCTTTTAACTAATAAATTCTTAATTATCTTTTGTTGTTTTGGGTGATCAATTATCGAAATATTAT
Source organism: Erythrophleum ivorense (assembly GCA_026724425.1). Taxonomy (NCBI): domain Eukaryota; kingdom Viridiplantae; phylum Streptophyta; class Magnoliopsida; order Fabales; family Fabaceae; genus Erythrophleum; species Erythrophleum ivorense. The sequence continues at coordinate 473,007 of JAIUCV010000392.1, forward strand.
AACTTTCTACCTTGGCAGCACTGAACAGAACAAGTAAAACAACAGCTTAGTCGATTGTGAAGAATTAATTAATGTGCAAGAACAGGATTCGTATTATCATATTTCACTCCAACTTGCAAACTGGTCCCCACTTTAAAGTCCCGATCCATTGGATCTGCAGTTCCAGCGTCTTAAATAATAATGGATAGAACACATGTTAATTATGTTACGTGAAGGAGAAGGGGTTTTGCAAATCACGTTAACGCTACGTAGAGATATTTTTATGAATTCGAGTGGGTACATATAGCGAAAATGAAAGTTAAATATACATTAATATATGATTCTTGTTCTGTTTCAGATTTGAATATAGAAATTATCAATGTGGGTGTGGTTAAGGATCCGAAGGAGTTGGTGAAACAGGACTTTCTCTTTCCCGACAGTCCCAATAGTAACAAATGAATATATATATCTATCTAATCCTTGAGGGTTAGGTAGAAAATGAGTGCTGCGTTTGCATTCCCCATCGTTTCCACATTTTTAATTTTAATTTTCAATTTTTCCTTTTAATAACGCATTTAAAAGTTTAATAAATTAAACAGCCTCCAAGGTCCAATTCTTGCTGATTAATTTAATTAAACGACGAATTAAAAAGATAATTTTTACTTAGACAAGGAGAAAACCAGCATCAGCATGAACCAGAGTGATTGATTAATTCAATTAATTACTATAATCAATTATAGTAGCATGCATATGTAGATAGTATGATTGATCCTCCATGACTAACTCTAAATTTCTCGAAGTGCAGCTAGCCCACAATTTTCTGACAGATGAGTGATGACCATTTTGTCATTTTATTTGTTTCGAATCTGGGGCAAAAACATGAGAAGGAACTCAAGCACAGAATAGATAAAAATAAGGTTATTTGTTCTAACTTTTGAGTTTCTAAATAAAAATTCTGGCACTTCCAATGCGTAAGGACATATAATGAATGAAGGCGCAAGATAGTTTTCATAGTCAACCCAGATAAAGAATGTGCATATTTACGTTGAAGTATCGTATTAGCTATAGCAGATGGCATCTCACAAATTTGGCTACCTAAAGAGAGTAAAAAGTAGTGAACCGAAACATACATTTTGTTAATGATTCTAGAGCCATTTCCTTCAAATGAGGATTTAATGCTTAAACAAAATCACATGACGAATTATAAGATTGGAACCGAATCACAATGCTTAAACAAAATCACATGACACAAATTAAAATGATTTAATGATTCATCATGATTGCGACCAAACACATATCGAGAAGTGATATGAAGATAATTATCACAGGGAGCACAAATATATCACAAGAGATATGATTGCCACCAAACACATATCTAGAATAAGATGTGAAGATAAACGTAAAGTTTTAAGCACCCCCAACAAGGTCACTGTCATCCTGATGCACCGATTTACTCAACTTTTTTTTTTCCTTCTTATAATAATGGCATTTTTGCTATATTACACGATAATGTTTCTATAGACAATATTTAAAAATAGATGTGTTGAAGATTGATTAACATGCAACTTAGGAAGTATGAATTTGTGTTGATCACGAGTACAATTATATTTTTAAAGTCTATTCATAACGTGCTACAATTCATGCAAGGACTTTAATGCCTTTTATATTTGGATTTTTCCACAAAGTCAATATTTCAATACTAAAAGACTATCTAAATCTCTAAGAAATTATTGGAGTATGATTGTTGTGTTGCTTCTGTCTCCTTTCACGTCTATACGTGTATATATATGTGCTTAGTCTAAATGAGAATATATGCAACTCTTCTTAAACTAGCATTCCTCGATTAAGCCCTCTTCCATTAATTCCTTTTGTATATTAACATTTGTAGCCAAGTTAAAATCCTTCAATATGTTACCTTTCAGTATGAAGAATAGTATTGGAGGATCACAAATGGCTTTACTAAATGCAGCCCTTTACTTGTCTCTCTTGTGCTTCATCACCTTCCTGTTTATGTTAAAACTTACAAGAACAAGAAAAACTAAACCCAATCTGCCACCATCTCCTCCAAAGTTGCCAATTATTGGCAATATTCATCAGTTAGGCACTCTTCCTCATCGCTCTTTCAGAGACCTCTCACTGAAGTATGGTCCCCTCTTGTGGTTGCAGCTTGGCCAAATTTCAGCTTTATTGATCTCTTCTGTAGATTTGGTTAGAGAATTGATAAAAAATCAAGACGAAGTTTTTGCCAATAGGGTCCAAAGCATATCTGCAAGAACCTTACTCTATGGATGTAAGGACATTGCCTATGCAAACTATGGTGAAAGCTGGAGACAAAAAAAGAAAATATGTGTGCTTGAACTTCTGAGCCTAAAAAGGGTTCGATCCTTTCAGTTCATAAGGGATGAGGAGGTTGTAGGATTGGTTAATAAGATACGAAGAGCCTGCTTGAGTGACAATTGCTCTGTGAACATAGGTGAGCTGATAACTGCAACAACCAACAACGTAATTTGTAGATGTATCATTGGACAAAAGTATGATATAGAGGATAGTAGTAGAAGATTTGGGGAGCTTGCAAGGAAAGAGATGGTCCATCTTGCAGAATTGATTGTGGGAGATTTCTTTCCTTCATTGGGTTGGATTGATGTTCTCACAGGAAAAATTCAAGAGTTTAAAGAAACTTTTAAAGCATTAGATGCTTTCTTTGATCAGGTAATTGTAGATCATAAGGGGGTGAAGAGGGACGATGATAAGAAAGACTTTGTGGATATTCTGCTCCAACTTCAAGAGGGTGATATGCTTGACTTCAAGCCCAACCAAGATGACCTCAAAGCAATCCTAACGGTTTCTTTCTAACTCCCTTAAAATATTTTCATTCAACATAGGAAAATTGAAAGAATAAAACTTATTTACTACTTTTAAATGTTTGTTATCAAGTTATCTAATAAAAATACAATAAGTGAATATATATTTTAAGGTAACGTGATGAAGAGCCCAATTGTGAGGTTAAGCTATCTTATTGTTGGATCTCCTTGAGGTTTTTGTGAAATTTTTATTATTATACACACATATTTTGAGGTAATTTAATGGTGAAGGGTCCACCTCTATCTTCATAGCAAAATCCCAGAACTTGATAGCTAGTACTTAAGGAATTTTAAAAAGTGTAGTCCAATTGAAAAATAGTAAGATGTTGATTTTTGGATTTCCATAATTTCAGGAGATGTTTTTAGGAGGAAATGAGACTACCTCAACGACTCTAGAGTGGACTTTAACAGAGCTTATGAGAAATCCAAGTATCATGAAGAAAGCCCGAGAAGAGGTAAGAAAAGTGGTGGGTTATAAATCAAAAGTGGATGAAAATGACATCAACAAAATGAAGTACTTGAAATTGGTGGTCAAAGAAGCTCTAAGACTACATACGCCGGCTCCTTTTTTGATCCCTCGGGAAACAACATGTGATACAAAATTCGGAGGGTATGATATTCCTTCCAAAACAATGGTATTTGTGAATGCATGGGCAATCCAAATGGATCCTGAAATATGGGAAAGGCCTAAAGAGTTCATCCCAGAGAGATTTGAAAAAAGCCAAATTGATTTCAAAGGACAAGACTTCGAATTTATCCCATTTGGTTCTGGGAAAAGGATATGTCCTGGTATGGCGTTTGCGCTTGCTTCAGTTGAGTATGTGTTGGCTAATCTTCTTTATTGGTTTGATTGGAAGCTGCCTCAAGCTTGTGCACCTGAGATTGATATGAGTGAGACATATGGGCTCACTGTCAAAAAGAAAGTCCCACTTTATCTTGAACCTATACCATACATGTTCCAATCTCAAATTGGTCCAACTTGATTGTAGTTTTAGGTTTTCTATTTGGTTTGTGATGTGTTGTGGAAAAAGTTAATTAAAATGTGATGTTGTTTATATAGTTGAAGCCTAAGGGAAAATAACTTTAAGTATGATTTGTGGTTTTAATTTGAAGTTTCATCTTCCTTAGGAAGTGCCATCATGTCTACTAGTACTATTGTTATTGCTTTGAATTTGTGAGAAGAAAGATATGAATATGGTTTGCTTTTCCTTAACCAAGTGGTGCCTACTTGATGTGATATAGAAAATAATGATAGGTATTACTTTTGGGGTCTTTCTTTTTTAAGTAAATTTCATAAATTTGGGACTAATTAGTTTTTTTTTTGGTTCTTTTTGCTGCAATGAAGATGTAGCATTAACTGATATAAAATGTTGTTTGGGATGCCAAGAAGATGTAATATAAACTAACATGAAATGTTGTCACCCAAGACGACGATTCAATAGTCTTGATTAACTGCCCTAGATGACAGCTCAAGAGTATTTTCGGGCTGTACTTCATTACAATGGGTACCAACTGTGTATATAATTCAATTCAGTGCTAAGTTTTTCTATTACACATAATCAATGCCAAAATGGCCAACATCTTGGTTAATTAGGGGTTGATATGTTTATTAATTTCCTTTTGGCATCTATTCCAAGGGAAGTTAAGAAAATGAAAGTGTACTCTACCAACTAATTATAACTTTTGACTTTACAATAGTTTAAAATGTATAACTATACATTGACTATTAATTATAACTTTTGACTAATTGATATATGTTTCATTTTGATATAATTTACACAATTTAAATTGAATAGGTAGAATCTTATTCTTAATAGAAAAAAAATGAAATCACAAAAATTGATAAAAAAAAAAGTTTAATCTATGCTTCTGATAGTGGAAGCGCAAAGATACAATTCATTAGAATATGCCACTATAAGTTACAAAAGCAAAGGGAAACTGGATTTAAAAGTCAAATTTTAGATCCAAACGAGTGTGGTATTGGTTTAAGATGGAGACTTTGTTGTTGGCAGTAATCGCAAGTGTCACTCATGTCTTATGTCCTCCATAGATGCACAAATTTCAGGCAGCTACCTATTCAACAAATATAGAAGATTAGCAAGCTCATATTCAATCATTGCAATCCCAAATGGTATTCCCGGGCATCCTCATCTTCCACCACTGAATGGTGTAAATTGGAAGGCTTGTCCTTTAAAATCAACCTTGCTGTTTTCAACAACATTAAAGGAGCATACTTATGTCAGAGATCTCGTAAAGAGTGGGGAACTGTGCCTAGTTGCTGAAGACTTCCAATAAATGGTAATTTGAGTGGGGATGGAGGCACGTTGGATTTGCTTCTTCTTGCTGCGAGCTTAAACGCACAGGGGACGATGATGAGGCAAAAGAGAGAGAGAGAGAGATAAAAGGATGCATTTAGCTCAGATGGCAATTGTTTGATTCAAGAGCCATTCTTCCTGCATAGAGTATAGTTTGAATACGTGTATCAAATGGTTGTGCCTTCATTTGCTTTCTGTAGCAGTTTATTAATTTATAATGGAACATGAAGCAGAAACGAAATATAACATTTCTGTTTGACTTCTTGTCTTAATGAAATCTTTACTAATTATTTTAAGTATTGAATTTTGAACCGAAGAATATATCTTCCCTATCTTGTATACACTATATTTGATACTATAAAGTTCTTTAATTTTCCCCCAAAAAGAAAGTTTCTTAATTGAAATGTTAATTATAATAGTTATTTTTTAATACTTTAATCTTGATTGAACAAGAGGCAATATACTTGGATAAAAATTATTCGGTATGTACGATTATTGGATAAAGATAAAATGAACTCATTTTTGCTTTTCTTCATCCATATATTTTCATCTTCGTCACATAGACGAACCAAGACGCCATCTTGCCACTGTCACAGCTTTAACCATTGTTTAATATTATATATGCTACTGACCTAATCAAATAAGGCAATGGAGCTCTGTCATTGTTTTTTTTTTTTTTTTCTAGATTTGTTTAAAACTGTTGCCACACGTATTTGATCTTAAAATAATTCAATAATAAAGAGCCACGACTTTCCTAAATATCAAACTCTTCGTACCTAAGCAAAATCCTATCAGTTCTCAAGTATCAACATATTCACTCACTACCACTTCCAAATTTAGAATCGTGCGAATTACACAGGTGATTTGTGAAATTTTTTTGAAGATAAATTTAATTTATAAAAAAAATTTGTCAGAATAACTATTAATAGATATATATAAATGTGCAAAAAAAAATTATTAAAAATTTATTTGACATATTTATATATTTCTTTCTAATTTGTTCAATTCTTTTTCTTGTTTTTTTTTCTTGGCTTGCTTCGAGCTTATTTAAAGATTTCTTCATAATGTCATTTTCTGAAAATTTCTTTTTTTTTTTGGGGACTAGCTAGGCTATATTTAGCACTCACTTGATACATTGATTGATAAATTTAGTTTTATTAAATATACAAAATAATCCTTTTCTTTTTAATGCTAGCATGTTTATGTTGAAGTATTGTATTAGCTATAACAATGGCATCACGCATTTGGCTACCTAAACACAATTTATATTAAATAGTAAACCAAAACATACATTTTTTTAATGATTCTAGAGCCATTTCTTCCAAAAAAGGATAGCTATATTCTGAATGCATGCATCCATTCCTTGTGTATTTATCTACACTATTTATGAGTTTAATAATATTGACTTACACAAATGAAATATGAGAGTGCTATGATTAATTACTTGCTTGTATCAAAGTTAAAAATGAAAGCTTGGGTTGCCTACCAAGAAGTACTAAGTTTGCAGTCTTTAGCTTGACTCCCCATCATCTTCAAGTAAATTCTCCTAATGTAATGAGACTTTTGACAATCCATCTCTCCTCTCCAATAGTGTTTTAACCTCTGACCATTAACCTTGAACCTCTAGTTTGAGTCTTTCTCCATAATTTTCATAGAGTTATGTGAAGAGAGATCCACTAATGTGGAGGGCCCCGACCACCTTGATTTTAGCTTTCTAAGAAATAATTAAGGCCTTAAATTATAAAGTAGCACTAATTTACCTGGCTCAAATCTCCTATCTAAGATCCTCTTGTCATGTCATTGCTTTGTCATTTCCTTTGTAGACTTTGGAGCTTTCATATGCTTGAAACCTAAATTCATTAAACTCATTAAGATGCAACAACCTCTTTTTATCGGCTTTCTTAAAATCAAAGTTTAACTTTTTAATAGCCCAAAAAGCATTATGGTCAAGTTCCACTGAAAGATGAAAAGTTTTACCAAAGACAAGCTTGTATGGAGACATCCTCATTAGAGTTTTATATGTTGTGCGATAAGCGCACAGGGTACCATCTAACTTATTAGAAAAATTCTTTCTAAAAGGGCCTATGACCTTTTCCAAAATCCTTTTAATTTCTCTACAGGACATCTCACATTGGCTATTATTTTGAAGATGGTATGCCAATGCCATCTTGTGATAAACTCTATATTTTCTCAAGAGCGTTTTGAACTACCAATTGTTAAAATGAGTTCCTTTATCACTAATGATGGCTTAAGATGAACCAAATCTAGGGAAAATATTTTTCTTTAGAAATTCTTACCATTATATTAGCATTATTTGTATGACAAGTTATGGCTTCAATCCATTTAGTCATATAATCGATAGCCACAAGAATATATTGGTTGCTTCAAAAGGATACAAAGGGCCCTATAAGATCCATCCCCTAAACATCAAATGCCTTAACTACTAACATGCTATTCAAGGGAATCTTGAGCTCTTTTGAAATATTACTTGATCTTTGACAATTATCACATTGCACTATGAAAGCACGAACATCTTTAAATAAAGAAGGCAAGTAAAAGCCTAACTAGAGAACTTTTACTATAGTATGTTGCCCATTGAAATGGCTACAATAACATTTGTAGAATGGATTCTTGCTTCTCTTATGGGATCCTCCTTCTCAATATCTTATTGACATATGTTTTGAATAGAAATGGTTCATCCCAAACGTAGAGCTTCTCAATCAAGTGTTTGATGGCAGAGTGATCTGTGAAAATAGTTACCTTAGTACCCACTAAATAGGCTTTGAACTTATCAAATGCAAATATCACCACTAGTAACTCTTTTTCCATGATGGTATAGTTTAATTGGGTATTAGATAGAGTGCTACTTGCATCACTCTCGACTCCATTCTCTAGCTCTCCTACCATTTTTTACCATAACATAGTGAATATCCATTGTGTCTGACCATTTCTAACATTGTGTTCTCTTTTGGTCACTTTTGCCTTTTGCTCTACAAGTTGTGTAATCTTTTGTCTCTTTCTCTACAAATTTAGGTCCCCCTGAATTGTGTGACACACATTACATTCAAGAAGCTTGGTTTTTTTTTACTATTATGTTCTTCAAGTATTAGTATTCTTCAATTCCTTCTACTTAATTATTAGCTCTAGTTTTACTTCTACTTTCACATGTTTTTGCTTAATTAGAACCATGGAGTTAGTTAAGACTAGGAATAAATGGTAGTGATTTTGTGAAAATTCCTTTTAATTAGTTTGAGTATGTAGTAGTGCAAGTACTTTGGAACTATTAAAACATCAATCCCTTGAAAATATGTAAGACCAACTTCCATAATAGTAAAAGGTCTCTAATCAAAGTAAATTGCTCTTGTATGGAACTAATTCCTTTAACTCGTTCATCTAAGTTCTGTTACACCAAAACCCTCCATCTTAATAATGTCTCTACCTTACTTGGTTTAGTTATTTTTCATTTGTAAAAAGAAATTTTATAACCAATTAAGATGTGTTTGTGCTATTGGAGTGTTTTTAAATTTTCATTTGCTACTTTGTTCTATTGATGCTTATCTTGAATGTGGAATGATGTGGTCTCATGAGTGGGCTACTCAAAAAGATCTTTAACAAAAAATTACTAATCAATGTAACACCAAAACCCTCCTCCTTCATTGACGCAAGGAGATCTTGCATTAGAAGAATTAATATATGAAGCATGAAACATGTAGATTATAAATTGTTCCCTATTACTTTATTATGATTTGTCATACTCAATTAGTTGATCAAGGAGGTGTTCTACAATTTTAAAGTCAAGGATTCTTTAATAAGAAACTAATTATGTTATCTTACATAAGGCTTTTAGATTGGACATCCCCATTGCAATATGTCAATTCTCATTTCAATGTTATAGCCTATATAATCATATATTATGCCTTTTTTTTAGCCTAACATATATTAAGCATTGAATCTATTTAATTGATATAGTTTTTGAATTACAGCTTGAGATTATGCTTAATAGAAAGTAAAGTGTGCAAGGATTCATTTTTCAATATGTTTAATTTTCATTGTGAGTGATTCCTCCCAAAATGCTTTGTATCTTGTTCTATATTAAATTACTAATGGAAAGTCATAGGAAAATAGGACATTAGTATATAAGAAAGATAGCACTTGCAAGAATTGCCTAGCAAATTTACATATATTGCATCTTTTTATTTTCTCTCTACATCTTCTTGTAAATTTTCACCTCCATAACACCATGTTTCTTGTGTCATGCTGCAATTTAATGCTACTATTTATTGATGTCCTTTAAAGGTAATTGCTACATATACATATTATGGCTAATGTTCACATCATTATTGCTAAAAATTGAGTGCATTAGAGTAGCTAACCCATCTTCTCATATATACAAACTTGGTAGAACCAACTTCGAGATGGATGAGTTGGATGTTCCCTTAAGTCCATAAGAAGTTTTCATCACATTTATTGGCTTAACCAATTTGGTTTATGTTAAGAATTCCTCATTTGACTACTATACGTTCTTCAAGGTTTTCAACCCATTGACAAATGACACATACAAGCTCACTAATTCAACAATGAAACTAAAAGTAGGTAAATAATTCATTCATTTACTTTTAGGTTTTATCGTTGGACTTTTGATCTTCTTTCCCTTATTGCATATCTTCTTTGGCTTCCATAATTTTTTTTACTTTTTTAAGAAATCAACCTATGTACATTCATCTTCAACCTTATGTGTGATAACTACTTTATTTTCATACTCTTCACAAGACTACAAGATGTGCATGGCAATGTATATAGGACCACATGGTGTCTTAAAGAGAATACATGGCAGCATCTTAAGCTCTATCTTGTAAACCCTAACATGCTTTTCAGTCAAACTCTTACTTTTAACACCTTTCTTGCTTGGATCTTAGAATGAAAAAAATGAATGGATTGATGTAGCAAAGTTAATCATTACCTATAATTTCTTAGGTTGTACCTTTAATAGGATCATAATACCCAATCTACCATACAAAGCCAAAGGTAGGTTGGTGATATACAATGGTAATGGAAGGGCAATATTTCATAGCATTGACCACTATGAACCGCATACATTTTACTTGTGGGTTTTTCAAGCCTTAACTTGCAACAAATGATTCTGGACACTCATTTCAATGATTACTCATCTCCTCTATGGTTTTACCCCTATGTGCATTACATATGAAATTATGATTTTGACCTTTAAAGCTTGCAAATTGTCTGAGAAATCTAGAAGGAGCCATGACCTTTACTCCTTCAATTTAAGCATGTGACACCTCAAAGTGCTAAAGTTCTCTAGGCCTGAAGATGACCATTGTTGGTTTCAATGTGCCTACCCATATACATAGAGCTCTTTTCCTCTACAAGATTAATCTCTACTAATTCACTACACTGTGAAATTTTAGTTATGTATCTAGACACTCTTTTTCATAGCTTACTTTATTTTACTTCATCCTATCAAGAATTCAATGATGATAGTGATTAATGTATTAAATTTTGGATGATTGTGCTGAATATGTTTAGACATATGTTTTGTAACATTCTTTTGGTTTTTAAATGGTTGACTTGCTAGCTCATGTTAAATTTGTTTGCATTGAGTACTTTGTTGGGAATGGTGATACTTGGTTTTTACTTGTGGTGTTAGCTGACAAATGTGACATTAGTATGAGGTTTAATTTTTTGACAAGTGTGAGTTTAGTGCATTATTTAATTTTCTCAAGGAGTTATTTTTTTTTATCTTCAAATTTAATTTGAAACTAACTTATATTCCTTCATGTCGATTGTTGCTTATTGGAAATAAGCCCTTTGATGGTGATAGAAACTGTTGCAATGCCAACATGTAGAGAAACTTTGTTAAAAGAACCAATCATGTATTTTTAAAGTATAATATATCTCCACTTACTATGCTTCTATTGAAAATTTTGATAATAAATACATCTGTGCCTAAATTTTTTCCTATAATATTTTGCTCTCTAGTAGTATGCTCTTGATGTTGATTCGATATTTGTAGTTCAATGTATTCTTGAATACCATATTCTCATCACTGGCAATGGTGGGTTTGATTGTGGTTGTGTAACATCCGATTTTTCGTAAAACACTGAAATGAGTCAGTTTTCAAAGCAAGTCCTTTGAGATGAGTTAATTAAGACCAACAAAAATTAAAATAAAATTCTAAATAATAGAAAACAAGGATCTAAGGTCTAAGATACTCGAAAACCTGAGCCAAACGAGCTAGGAAAATTTATGAAAGAAAGTTAGGGCATTTTTATAATTTATGGACAATTTGGAAAACTCATAGGATGGCTTTTTAATTGGAAAATTTAAGTTTTCTGGAGTTCTCAGAGGCTCTAAAAACCATAGAAACCTTTAAAACCATTGAAACCCCTCTGGTGAGCGATTTCGGTTATCAGTTGACCAAAATTTTGACTAAATAATTCAGAATGGTTTTAAATCCAATTTGAGTAATTCCAAAAATATTTTATAAGTTAGAGAGCCTAAATATTATGATGGAAATATGGATTTCAAAAAGGAGTTGAAATGGGCCTAAAATGAAAAAGCCAAGAAAATGGACTACAATGTAAAAGTAAAAAGTTGTTAAAGTGACTCCTCCCCTCCATATAGCACGTGGCCCCTTTCCCAATCTGATTAACCAGCCATTTTTCTATCCCAAAATAGAGCATAGAACAACAGCCATTCATGCACAAGAAGAAGCTTTAAGGGAGAAGAGAAACAAGGCAAAAAGGTATGAAAATTTAAGGAAATTCAAGTTTCTTCCTTCTTTAAAGTTGCTCACCTCCTTCTTGCCTTTCTTCCTATGGTTTTTGTGTGTGATATGGTGATGTTTTGGGTCTGGTACAGAGGAGAAAGATTAGAGTTTGGAAAAAGAGGAATTCACCATTTGGAAGAGCACTTGAGAGAAGTTAGAAACCAAGGTAACTGTGTTATCTTTCATGCTTCTTCCTTCTTGCTTCTTTTAGTGTAAGTTTTAGCCAAGGAGAGAACAACCAAGAGGGATTGAATTTTGAGTAGAACCAATAATGAATCATGTGGATTAAGGTATAGGAATCAAGATTATGCAAAGAGAACAAACAACCATCCATGATTTTGCAATAATGAAATGCTAGGTTTTCAAGAACATAACCAAAAATCTGATTTTATACATGAGTTCTTAGGATAATGTAATTGTTTGTATGAGCTCCTAAGACCCTAAAGACCTCCCCACATGCATCTCCCATCAAGGAAACAAAGGAAGCTCATTGATTCTCATTCTTAAAGCTTGTTTAGGCCTAGGGCAGAACTAATACCTAGGGATAGTTTTAAATTCATCCAAGCTTGGTTGTGTCATATATGCTGGGAGAATATGAGAGAAATCCTTGGAAAAAAATTAGAAGCCTTAGAATGGAAGATGAGGCAATAGGTTCCATAATATGAACTATGGAAGCAATATGGTCCTAGTCTTTTAGAATTGAATATATATGATGACTTCAAGGAGTCTTATTGGAACCAAGAGACCTAGATATAAGATAAAAATGGAGCCAAGACCTTAAATGCTAATGGTTGCTCCTTTGGATGCCTTATGAATCCATTATGGAACATTCAGAGTAGTTAATTTTTCTACAGTGTGTGCAACCTTGTTGAATGCTCCAAGAGTACAATTGGGTCCCATTTCATGTATCTAGGCCAAAGGAATCAAGCTCTACCTCCTTGTGGATATTTGTCCAAGGGAGAAGAAGAACTTTTAAGGAAAAAAGTGTGCCATTTCAAGCAAGGTAGCTCTCTCTACTTTCCTTCATGCATGCTTGAGTGTCTGTCTTGTCTTGAATGTGTGGATGAATGTTTAAGCTATGAAATATGTTTTTCATGAATGATTACATGCCTTAGTACCATGTTGCTTGTTATGTACTTGAAAGATGTTTTCATGAGTGTTTTTGATTTGCTTGAACTTGATGAAGCCAAAAGTTCCTTTATCTAGGGTGAGGATGAGCCAAAAGTCCCTAAGGTTAGGTGATACAAAGCTAAAAGTCTCTAAAAAGAGTAAAGCTTAGTCAAAAGTCCCTTGAAAATGGGTGAGGCAAGTCCAAAAGTCTTAAAGAGAATGAGTGAGGCTAAATCCTTGTCTTGACAAGCCTAGGTATGTTATTTATGTCTTATTGAATGAAGGAAATGCTTTATGTATAATTGAGAACTCTATGTTTGACTCACATGCATTTTAGACTTGAAATTTGCATCAAGTGTGTGTGTTTGAAAAGAGAGGTAAGCTATTAGGATTCCTAGAATCTCATTCTTCTCTCCCTATCGTCTAATATGTCTAGGTGGACCAAGTGAATAAAGAAATGGGAGCCACCAAGTTTGAGGATAGGAAATTTGGCAAAGGACTTGTAAAATAGTCATTTTGTAACCATTTTATTGTCAAGAAATGTAATCTAATGATGCACATGGTGTATGCACTTATGAACACGTAAATGTATGAACATATTGTATATGTATGAGAATTAGAACTATATTGAATGATGTAGCAAGTTTTTGGTATGAATAGGAAGATTTTGGCATTATGTACATGGTATATGATTTGGTGTGGGAGAGTGAGTTTAGCAAATCTGGGTTATTAGACCTTTGAACCATGTTTGGTAGCCTATGTTGAAGCTTTCCCACGTGCTCATAGAGCCTTAGAAGTAGGAGAAGCAAATTTGAACCCTTGGAGCCTTCTTTTAATACAAAAAAGTTATTTTGCCCCCTTATATTAAAGTCTAACCAAATGACCTCTTCTTGACTTGAAATTTGGTATACAATTAGATCTTGCCTAGAGCTTTTCAGGAAGTAAAAGAGAAGGTCATTTGGAGGTCTATGGAATTTTTCATGATTTTTCAAAATTGGTATCAGAAATTCAGATATGCAGAATTACTGTTCATTTGGTCAGTTGTGATTTTGTATTATATGAGGGGCAAACATGGTCCAATGGCTACGAAATTTGGTAGGAATAAACTAGACATTCATAGTGACTTGTAGCAACTAGAAGCATCTCATTTGGAGGTCTAAGTTAAGAGTTATGAATTTTTGAAATTCTGGAACAACATCAGTAGCGCGCAGCATGACCTTGCTCATTGTCCATTGAATTCAGTGACTAGACGTTTTGTTTTTGTCTGAATTTATTTTTACCATAAATATAACATCTACAAATTTCTAGATTGGTATTATTTACATGGATGAGATTTTTTTGAAATTAATTGGACATTTTTAAAATTTATAGCAGAAAGCTATAACAGTACTAAGGGCTAGCCAGATCTTTGTACCTTTTCGAATCTCAAACATCTTCTACATTGTGTTTCAGCCCTAAACATATTTTTAACATAAAGTAGACATCTATAGATTTCTAGAATGCCATAGTATGCTTGATTTTGATTTTTCTAAAATTAATTACGAATTTTCAAAGTTGATGCACAGAATCTGCAGATTGAACCCGAGGCAGAACCATTATTAATTATGTATACTTGATGTAAACTCGGGTTTTTGGCAATGTTTTGAGATGGTTTTGGATTTTATTAGTGTAATTAAATTTGAAAATGATATGAGAAAGTCCCCAAGGTCCATGGAGCTAGAACGAAGAAATTATGAATAACGTAACGTAATTAAATTGTATCATTTTCTTTTATTTTCTTGGAGAAATCCATGTATGAGACTTATGTATATAAGGAGGCTAGCTAAGATAGCTATGGTATTACAAGTTGTGTTCCTTGACAACACTTTGGAGGTTGAAAGGTTAAAGAAAGACCAGGGGAAGCCATGGTGGGTGAAGTTTCAAACATTTAGGGGAGATAATAGAAACGAAGAATTCTACACTTTGCCATTTAATCTCAACTGGTTCTTCCCTCCTACTTGATCTTGATGGAAAATGAGAAGCAAGACAGGTCAGATAGATGCGAGGAATTCATGGGTAATGTAAACAAATGCAATTTTTCTTTCACCATCATTCCATTTTTTGAGGGCTAGGTAAACCTTGGTCCAAGATAGGCTTGTAAAGCTTTTTGAACCCATGCTATGTAGATTCAATAAAATGGAAGTTTTTCATTATGATGAAACAACTTTATTTACATTCAACGTCTAATTCCAGACCAAAAAAGTGGCATAGGCGTGACTAATGAAGAAGAAACAAGAAAATGCAAGAAAAAATAAAATTAAGTAGCTGGGATTGTTTGAGTAAAGAATTTTATTACATGCCACGAAGTTGGCTTGTTTAGGCCTTCTTTCTTAGGTTTAAAAAATAATATAAGGTATTTAAAAGTTATAATTGGAGAAACAAAAATTTTAATTGGGGTAGCTAATATCCTATGGATTACATGCACACAACCATTTTAATATTAAAAAATAAATGACTTCCATAAGAGAGGCTATTTTGGTAATATGTTATTTCAATCAATTTATTCTAGGATATTAGACATTCATAAGGAAATATAATTACCAAATTTTGAATTTAAATTGCCTCAAAATAGTTTTTTTTTAAGTTAATTGGTTAATTTGTCAAAGTCAATGGTCAATTAGTTAAAAATCAATGAGTTAGTTTTGGATAAGGTTGGGTCAACCCAACTTGGATCCTTATCTAATACAAAGCCCATAACCTAGGTCCCTAATGGACTTTCTTTCTTAAGCCTAAAGGTTAGGTGGAGATTTTTTTTAGCTCATAAAGAGTTTTTTTTTGGGGGGGGGGGGGGAAGAAGAGCCTAAAATCATATCTCTTTGAACAAGTAAAACAAAATTAAAAAAGGGATAATAATGGTCCCAAATCGACTATGATCAACATTTATCCTTTAATAATAACCTCTATCTACTATTAAAAGCAAAAAGGGTAATTATATCTAAAATTGATTACGCCATTTAAATCCAAAAGGAAGCAAGGTTCCATTGATGAAAATTAATCACTAACTAAATCCAAATTTTCTTTGAAACCAAATTCATGAATCTAAATTCTTGAGAAAATTAGCCAAAATAAAGCTATGTTAACTTAGAATTTTGGAAGATAATCACAAAAGATTATCTAAAATTATTCTCAAATCTATCAACACCAAATTTGAAATTCTTAAATTTTAAAACCCTCAAATATCCATCATATGAGAATACTAAAATACAGTTCTTAATTATTCAACATGAACTAGGCTTCGCTTGTTAGCAAATACCCTAAGGGTGAAAAACTTCATGAAACTACTAGATCATTCATGTTTTATCATCAAGAATTTATGAATTAAAGTGAAAGTGTACCTAAATTAGCCATAATGGAAGATAATCATAATTCATTCGATTTGTTTTCCAAATTTACACATAGTCTTTTGAGTTTTTTTCCCTTTTATAATTTACTTTATTTCTCTTTAATGATGGGATGTCAGAAAGAAAAGAACATGTGTGTGATTTTGAGGACCGTAACCCTTATATAAGTTAGCCACCTACTAACATTTATTATTTCTAATTTGACCCATTATAAAGTTAGAAATAATAATTTAGTCACCACACCTTAAAGCTCATATTTTAATTAGATGCATTAAAACCTCAAATTATCCAAAACCTAATTAGATCACTTTAATTTTGCTTGATATAATATGATAGCTTTTAAGACACAACAATCAACATATAAGCCCACATGGTTAATTAGAACCTAACATCTCTTATCTCTAGCAAGGCCAATGTTTCTGATGTTCCTTTCTTTGTTTGGTACTCATGTCCCTTTCCTATAACAACCACCATCATACAATGCTCATTTAACCACCATTAGGCATCGTTTGAATCAAAATCCCATCTAGAAATAAAAAAGAATAGAGTACAACTCTTAAATAAAATGCATTCTGTAACATCCGGTCCCTCTGTAAACGTGAGAAACGTAATGTTCAGTTTCTTCGTAAACGTCAGAAATGGGCTAAATATAAAAGGAAGTCCTCTAAATAGAAGGAATTGGGGCCAGTTAAAATTATAATAAAATTTTAAATATTAGAAGATGAGGATTTGAGGTTTAAGATGCCCAAAAACCAAAGCCAGAAGAGATCAGAAAATTTGCCGAAGGAAGTAAGGACATTTTTGTAATTTTTGGAAAATTTTGAAAACTCACAAGAGGGTTTTTGAAATGAAAAACTTGAACTTTCCGGGGTTCTCAGAGGCCCTGAATACCATGGGAACCCTTAGAACAGTTGAAACCCCTCCGGTGAGTGATTTCGACTGTCAGTTGACCAAAACTTTGACCGAGTAGTTCGGAATGGTTTTAGATCCTTTTTGAGTGATTCGAAAGGCAATTCTTATGATTAAGAGCCTAAGGAATATGATGGAAAAGATGGATTTCAAAAAGGAGTTGATATGAGCCTAAAATGAGAAACCCAAGAAAATGGACTAAAATGCAAAAAGTAAAAAGTTGCATAAAGTGACTTTTAGCTTCTTCTTCTTATCCACGTTCTAGCAGCTCCTCATTCCACAATCTGTTTCTGCCCCAAAAATAGAGGAGGAAGCCAGCTCTTCTAGGCACCCCAAGAGAAGAAGAAAAGGGAGAGAAAATTCAAGCCAAAGGTAAGGAAATTTCTTAATTTTTTATGCTTCACCTTGGCTAACCTCTTCTTCCCTTTTTCCTTCTTCTTCTCCATGATTTTTCTGAAGTTTTGAGGGCTATCTTAAAGGGAGAATGGAGGGGAATTATCGTACTTGAAGAGGAGAGCTTGGAGAAAGCAAGATTCAGGCCAAACTAACCAAGGAAACAAGGTAAAAATACATTCTATGGTAGCTATATGGAACCCCCTTTCTTCTCCATTTCAACCTACATGTGTTCTGCCCTAGGGAGTTAAATTTTTATCCAAACCAAGGGTGATTCTTAGGTATTTGATGGAGAGGAATCAGAATATGCAAAGAAAATCGTGAAATAGGCATTAGGATTCAAGATGTAAAACCTAGGGTTTCTAGTGCACCTTTCAAATTTTGAATGTATTTGATACTTCCTAGGTTTAATTTAGAGTATACATGAGTTCTTAAGGCACTTAAGATGCTCCCCACAAGCTTCTTCCTTCAAAAAAATCAAGAGAACTCCAAGAAGCCCAATTGATGTCATAGTCTCGGCCTAGGCTTGTTTGTGTAGGTGGGGGGAGTTTTAAATTTTTCTAAAGCCATTCTTGAGCCATATTTGAGGAATGAAAATGAAGGGAGGCTTTGAAAAAAATTTAGAACTCATGGAAAGTGATTTGGTGCCTTAGGTTCTATATTATGACCTAAAGAAGCAACATGGTGCCAAGCCTTTTGTTTTAATGATGTGATGACTCCAAGAGGCTTAAAAGGAGTCAAGAATCATATTTGGAAGGAAAAAATGAGGCCTAGAAGTCATTTGAGGGGTGTTGCTTCATTCGGTGCAAATATGGACCATAATGGGGGTTATAAAGCCAACTAGTGTTTAAGCAAGTTGCATAGCCTTAGAATGTGTTTCATGGACCTAATTGGCTCCTATAAATTGTATCTAGACCAAGAGAAACCATCTCCACCAACTTGTGGGTGTGTGGCCAAAAGAGGAGACTTGAATCCTAAAGGAAAAGTGTGTGGTTGTGTGCAAGGTAGCTCTCTCCACTTTTTCTCATGCATGGATGTGTGTTTAGCTTGTTTTAAAATGTGTGTATGTGCATTTTCAAGCTATGAAAAGTATGCTAGCATGCCTTTATATTCCATGATCCTTGATGGCATGTTATGTTTCAGATGAGCACATGATATTTGTATGAGTTTGCTTGAGTGTGGAAAGGTCAAGAACTCTTCCCTTTGGTGAGGATGAGCCAAGAACCGTTGAGCTTGGTTGAGACAAAGTGAAGAGTCTCCCAAAAGCAAAGTGGGCTCCCAAGATTATGGTTGAGTCCAATGTGCTCAAAGAATGGGTGAGGCAAGTCCACAATCCATGAAGAGAAGTGTGAGGCCAATCCAAGCACTTGGTGCACTCTTGGATGTCTTGTATGAATTATTCATATGCCAAGTTTGCTTTTAAAATGTCCATAACTTTTATTTTTCCATGCATGCATTTGTAAAGCTTGCTTTGCATATATTATGTATGATTGAATGGAAGATGAGCTATTGGGATTCTTTGAATCTCATTCTCTCCTCTCCAATGATCTAACATGCTAGGTAGACTAATTAATTATGGTGAAGGGAGCCAACAACCATGAAGAGAAAGGATTGACAAACTTATGTATTATTTTGTCCATTTTGAAACCATAATGATGGTTCATAATGTATATGATGTTGTATATGTACCATGGACCTTGAGACATGTAAATATACTATTATGTGCTATTTAGATGTATGAAAATAATATATGACCCATAGCACTTATTTTGAGTATGTAATGCCAAAGTGTGCAATACAGAATTTTGATAAAAGTATGCATAAGTATGGGTTGAATGGCCAAAATGAAATACATGAGGTTTGGGACCATTTGGGCAGCTCACTTAAGTCTCAAATGTGCTTTTAGACTTGCCCAAAAGATGCCAAGACTAAGGGAAATCCATTTGGCAACTTTGGTACCCTATATGGAGCCAAAATTGATCATCATAGAACCCTAAGTCACTTTTTAGTCAAATGAGTTAGTCTTGATTTGAGATTTGGCATGAAATTAGGTCTTATTAAGAGCTTTCTGGGAAGCTATAGATCATAATTTTAGAAGATTTACAGAATATTTGATAATTTTTCAAAGTTGGCAAAATTTATAGAAATAGTCTGATGCACTGTTACAATAGTCCGAAATTATTTTCTATCACATGAGACTCAAATGATGTCCAATTGTTATGAAATTTTATACAGAGAAACTAGGCCATCACAATGACTCGTGCCACTCAAATCACCTCATTTGGAGGTCTATAGAAGAAGATATGAATTTTTGAATTTTCTATCCAGTATCAGTAACCTTGCCCGACCAAAAGTACTGTTTCATCGAATTTTGAGGTTTGGGCTTGATGAACTGATCTGAAGATATTTTTTCTCTCTATTTGACATCCATAGATTTTTATATTGGTATCATTTTCATAGATTGGATTTTTTTGGAATTAATTGAACATTTTTGAAATTCATATTAATAAATTATGACAGCATCGGAACCTAGTCTGACCTCTAGACTATTTCACATGTCAAATGCTCTGTGTGTGGGATGTTATGACTTGTACATATTTTTAATATAAAGTAGACATCCCAAGATTTCCAGAATGACTAAGATTTCATGATTTCAATTTTTCTAGATTTAGTTATGATTTTTCAAAGTTTGCCTAGAAAGGAGGCCAATTCTGGCTGAGAATGAAACCTCCTTTTCCACCTTCCAATTCGGTTTCCATGAGTTGTAGGTATGTTTTTATGATACAAATGAGTTGTAATGATGTAATTAAATATGAGGATGTATAGCATGAGCTCACACGGTCTACGTGACATCAAATGAAATTTTTAGTCATAACGCAACGTAAGAAAGTGTGTTATTTTCAATGAAATTTCTCACTTCCTTCTTACTATATATCACATGAGCATGTAAATGATGATAGATGTGAGCTAGAAATTATGGTGTTACACATTCATTAGTACAATATTGTTTTAAGGTGTTAAAAGAGTGCATTATAATATGCTAATCATTCCTTTTTATTTCTTTATTTTAGGACAGGAGATTGTTCCTTTCCGTCGAAATAATCTTCTATGGTATAATTTGATAATAAATCATGAAGTTAGGTTTCTTCCTTGTTTATAAAATCTTTAAATTTCTAATATTTTAGATTTTTAAGGAGAATCCTTATTTTGAAGATACAAAGTTGATAAAAATTTTTACATTCTTTGACGAGGGATCTAATAAAAAGTGGAAATATGACTAAGTCAAAGGGAAACAAAAGTCTACTTGCTGATGATATGTATTTTTCTACATATTATATTAGATTTTTTTTAATGAATACACAATAATCAAAAGGACTTGTTATTCTATTCTGTCTCTTATTACTAGATGCAAGTGTTGGAACTTGCTAGATTTTTATTATTTTCGAGGATTGGTTGCTTTGTAGTGTTATTTTTTTATATTTTTTGGATCATCTTTCTTGATGCATATTCTCCCATGTTATGGATAGTTGTGGTACCTGAGTGCCTGATGGAAAACTCGCCCAATTGAAACAAGATATGCTTCTTGTTGATTTTCTAACAAAAGTAGACAAGAATGATAGGACCTTAGGAGGCAACCCACCCTTAAAAGCGCGTTACCAAGGGAGAAAAATCATTTTTCTTAAGTATCATACTAAGCATTTCATACTACTCAATGTGGGACCTAAGTATCTCATAGTATCTAATCCTTATTGGAATGATTTCATCTCTCAATTGGTTGATGATAGATAAAGAAAGAAGAGCTAGAAACTGGTTGTGTATCTCTTGATTCTATTATGACCATTTCACAATTCTTTTTTCAAAACATGGCATTTTTAATTTTAATGAGACCCAAATCTCCTTAGGGAATGGATATGAATTGAAGTTCAATCATAGGAAAGCTTCAATTCCTAAGGCTTAACAAGGTAAGGATATTTATATAGCTGCAACAAAAAAGTTAAAGAAGAGATATGAGTAAGCATACATAACCAATCTATTTTTTGTTCTCTATTTTTTAGAGACATTTGAAGCCTAAGACCTTTGCTTTTATTCTTCTTTCAAATAAAGATAGATTTAAAGCTAATTTACTATATGATTTATATCTAATTTTTATTAATTATTAATCATCGTCAAATTGTTAGGTACATACAAAGGTTGAAATATTTTGCTTCTCTCTATCTTGTCAATAGTAGTGTTCTAATCAATGAAAAGCCCAAACTCCCTCTTTTTTTAATAAGTAAATAAATAAAGAAAAGCAATATAAATTACAAAGAAAAAGAGCAAAGAAGAATTAGAGAAGAGACAATAATAAATAAAAAACTTTCAATAATTAAACTTGAATTTTAAATTCATAATCAACTCAATTTGAAAGAATAGATAGTTATAGACTAAGGCCAAGAGACATATTAAGTATTAAATATTAATCATTATTACATTAAGATTCTTAACTCAAAGGACTTATCATTAATTTCATATAAGTTATAAGTTTCTTTATAATATCTTGACATTCTCATCTTTTTCATGTTCATACTTATGTGTTTGGTTATCAACCTCAATTTATCTATTGCAAGTAAATTCTCATCTTACACCATGCCTAATATTACTTATTAGGCAAAAAGAAAGTCAAGATAACATAAGAGGTAGAATTGGAAGAGATACTAGATTAAGGTATATGCTCATTTCAATACCTGTTGTTTTTTTATTACACTTTTGAGAATATTGTTAGTGTATTAGCCAATACTTGTTTATTTCTTTCAGGCTTATTAACCTAATAGGTATGACACCCATCAACTCCTTTGAGTTTCACTCTTGAGAACATATGTGATACTTCTTGCCCTTGCAAAATTTTGTGTGGAACTTTTACACACATTAGTATTTTGTTTTGAGGCAAAAAACATAGAAAATGTCAATACTTCTCAGCAAAATCTTATGTTAAATTTCTCTAGATATTAGTATTTATGTTTTGGGGCCAAAAATCATTACTTATTGACCATATTTTTTTGTAAAATTCTATGTTAAATTTCTTTAGACATTGGCATTCTATTTTAGGCTTATGAAGTATTGCACGTGATTTCATTTATGTACAAATTCATTACATAAAATTTCTACACATGGCTTTCTATTTCAGAATGGAGATCCTCTAAAGTGAGGATCCCCTTGTAGTCCACCTAAAGTGAGGCACACTACGTACTAGGGTAGGGGTTTTAATTAAAAGAAAAGAAAAGTGGGAAAACATTGAAATTCCAACACTTCATGGATCTCTAACTTAAAAGGGTCCATATTTTTTGTTTTGAATGGAGATCTTTTCAAGTGAGGATTCCCTTGTAGAGTGCTTGAAGTAAGGCACATTGTGTATTAGGATAGTGAGATTTAATTTTTTAAAAAAATAAGAAAAAACTAAACTTCAGACACTTTATGAATTTTTTAACCTCAAAGGATACATGTTCTTCATTTTAGGTCTAAAAGTACTAGACTAGTCTTGTTTCTGTGCAAACTTTCAACATTATGATTGTTGTGTAGTTTGACTCCATTTTATGTTAAGAAGCACTACATTTAGTCATAATTTCTCCATAAAATTATGTGTTTCATGTATGCACAATTTGAGTTGTGTTTTTTATGTGAAAATATTGCATATACCAATATTTTTGCACCAAAGTTTGGGTCCCATTTGACCAAAGTTTAACTATGGTCAGATTGGTGAATTGTGAACCAGTATTTTCACCAATTTAATGATCAATTGGATTTTAAAAACATTGCACTTAGTTATATATATATATATATATATATTTTATAAATGAAAATTTTTAAATAATTTTATGAGCGGGTACGAAGTTGATTTATAATAAAAAATTGTCACAGCCTAAAACCACAAGTGTGACTAGTACCGAAGTTGAACAGTTTCTCTTCTTAAGCCTATCTAAAACTAAAAATTCTATCAAACATCTAGTGAATATTCCTATAATTCAATATTAGATGATAGAACTAAACAGAACAATTATGAATTATACTTGCATTAAACATAATTAATTTCAGGTGGCTTCTGTAACAACCAGGAAAAAAAAAGAAGAGCTGAAAAAATTTTGAAGGGTTGAAAATTTTCTAAGTTTGCTAGCTATAGCGAGAAATGGCCTAGCTATAGCAAATGTACCTGTTTGTTATAAGGAGAAATGGTCTAGCTATAGTGAGAGTGCCTTCTAGCTATAGCGAGTACGAGCATCCCATACAAAAACCAGGGAGCTGCTCGCCGTAGCATGCGCCATAGTGAAAATAGGGGTCTGGGACTGATACGTGCTCGCCGTAGCGAGGGTTATTCCTCGCTATAGCAAGAGTTAGTCTGGAAAAGCGTGAAAAAAGAGAATTTGACTTCTTAAAGTGTCCAAACTCCTCCTCTCACCTTAAACCGACCTAAGCTCCATCCAAGCACAGAAAAAAGGCTTGAGAGAGAGAGGAAAACTAGGAGAAACTAAGAGAGAAGGAAGGGAAGCTAAGGAAGAAAGGTAAGAACTTTTAAAGCTCTTCATGCTTCTTTTTCTTGATTTTATTCTTCTCCTTCTAAGCTCCCTTTCCATGGGTTGATGAGTAAGAAAGCTTTGTTCTAGTTAATAATGAGCAAGAAACTCATGTATCTTCACTTCCTCCTCTTTGCTTTCCTTTCTTGAGAGCTTGAGAGAGGAAGGATAGTTGGTGAACTTCTAGAGAGAGAAAGAATCCCTAGTTTCTTATATGCTTGGTAGGGTTTGCTATAAAGAAACCCTTAGCTTTATGAATAAGTGTTAAGTTATGAGAGAGTAATTCCATGCTTTTTGTGTGTCTAGGCTCAAGAGAAACACTTCCACCTAGTTGTGATTATGGAACCAAGAAGGGAGAAGACAAATTGAAAGGAAAGGCTTATGTTAGCCTATAAGGTAGCTCTCTCCCCCTTCTCTCATGCATGGATGTGTGTTTAGCTTATTTTAGAATGTGTGTATGTGTATTTTCAAGTTATGAAAAGTATGCTAGCATGCCTTTACATGTCATGATCCTTGAGACTATGTTATGTGTTAAATGAATCCATGATGTTTGTATGAGTTTGCTTGAGTGTGGAAAGGCCAAGAACTCTTCCCTTGGGTGAGGATGAGCTAAGAACCCTCGAGCTTGGTTGAGATAAAGCAAAGGGTCTCCTAAGAGTAATATAGACTCCCAAGAGTATAGTTGAGTCCAAAGTGCTCAAGAGTGGGTGAGGCAAGTCCAAAATCCATAAGGAGAAGTGTGAGGCCAATCTAAATACTTGGTGAACCCTTGAATGTCTTGTATGATTGATTCATATGCCAAGGTTGTTTTTAAGTGTCCATGATTTCCACTTTTTCATACATGCATTTGAAAAGCTTACTTTACATATATTATGTATGATTGAATGAGAGATGAGCTATTGGGATTCCTTAAATCTCATCCCCTCCTCTTCACTATCCTAACATGCTAGGTGGACCAAGTGAACAAAGATATAGGAGCCACCAAGCTTGAAACTAGGGAATTCAGTGAAGGGATTGTAAAATAGCCATTTTGTCACCATTATATTGCTAAGGGATGTAAGATGTACATGTTGTAGGCACTTATGAATACTTGTAAATGGATGTAATTATTGTATATGTATGAGAATTAGAACTATAGTGCATGATGTAGCAAGTTTTCGGTATGAATAGTAAGATCTTGGCATTATGTACATGGTGTATGTTTTGATGTGGGGGAGTGAGTTTTGCAAATCTAGATTGTTAGACATTTGAGCCATGTTTAATAGCCTATGTTGATACTTTCCCATGTGCTCATAGAGCCTTAGGAGTAGGAGAGGCAAATTTGAACCCTTGAAGCCTCTTTTAGCAAAGGAAATTGACACTTTTCCATCTTATGTCAAAGTCTGACCAAATGACCTCTTCTTACCTTGAAATTTGGCATGTGACTAGATCTTGTCTAGATATTTTTGGAAACCAAAGATTAGGTCATTTGGAGGTCTGTGGAATTTTCTATGATTTTTCAAATTTAGTATCAGAATTTTAGATTTGCACCAGCACTGTTCATTTGGTCAGTTGTGTAATTATGTCATCCGAGAGGAAAACGTGGTCCAATGGCTACTACATTTTATAGGCAGAAACTAGACATTCACAGTGACTTTTAGCAACTAGAAGCACCTCATTTGGAGGTCTAGAGAGGAAGATATGAATTTTTGAAGTTTCTACCTAGTATCAGTCATCTTGCCTGACCAGAAGTACTATTCCATCAATTCCTGAGAGCTTGACTTGATGAACTGATCTAGAGATATTTTTCCTCTCTAGTTAACATCTACATCTTTCCATATTGGTATATTTTGATGCATTGGATTTTTGTGGAATTAGTTGGACATTTTTGAAATTTATATCAATAAACTGTGATAGCATCAGGACCAGTCTGACCTCCAGACCATTTTGCATGTCAAATGCCCTATGTGTGGGATCTTATAACTTCTACATATTTTTATCATGAAGTAGATATCCCAAGCTTTCCAGAATGACTAAGATTACATGTTTTCAATATTTTTAGATTTAGTTGTGATTTTTCAAACTTTGCCCAGAAATGGGGCCAAGTTTGGCAGAAAATGAATATGCATGTTCCATATCTCTTTTTGGTTTCCATGGGTTAAAAGCATGTTTTTGGGATTGAAATAAGTTGTAATGGTGCAATTAAATATAATGATGCATAGCATGAGCTCACACGGTCCATGTGACACTAAAATAAATTTTTAACCATGTCGCAATGAAGAAAGTGTATGAATCCAATGTAAGTTCTCACTTTATTCTTACTATATCTCACATGAGCATGCAAGGGATGATGGGTATGAGTTAGAAATGATGGTGTTACAGCTTCTATAAAAATTTTGGCAAAGTTTCTTCTGTAATATGGACCTCCCAATATTTCTACCATCAATCCATCCAACACAAATACATAAAAAAAAAAAGAGTGCTACTATCAATCCAAACCATTATACATCAATTTCTAGGGGCGGGGGACCCTATTTGTAGTTCAATGGAGCAACACACAAACTATGGTATGAAATCAATTACATGTTAATAATCAAAATATGCCATCGCAAGATTTATGTAAGGCTCACCAAAATAGAGAAGTGCTACTCTTCTAAGCCACTGAAGAAGGTTCAGGTTCGTTTCTACTATCTGAAAACAAATGTTTTGAAAATAAAAAGAGTGAGTTAATCGCTTAATGAATAGATAGTGCTAACTATACAATAATATAATGAATTTAGCATTAAAGTTTTCATCCAACCAGTAAATCGCTAAATGAATCATTCTACATAGAGATGAGTATGTTTCTCGATAAATCATCCATCAATTACAACATAAGCATCTAGTGGGTACCAAATGAGTTAGACGCAAAGCACACAACTCGTGAGGGTGAGTAACACAAATGCTGAGCAATCTACTTGCAAAAATCAGATTAGATCTACGTGTGGTGGCCAACCCCTTTGGGCTAGCAACATCCCTACTAACTGGGGTACAAATCACAGTGCACTATGACTAACTACTATTGTGATTAGCATACATGGTCTTAACATAGATAGCTCCTAATAAGGCTACTTAAAATTATTTAGAATTATTAATCATGCTTATTTTCCCTCGTGGTGTATAAGTCACATAAATTATCAACTATTCAAAGTTACAAAAGTTTGGAAAGATTTAATTAAGATTCCATATTTAACAGAGACAATCTCAAACTTTGGTATGTTCTCTAAAATACAGTAATATTAAATAACATAGAAAATTTCATAATTGGGACATATAAGAGTCAAGTAAATAAATAGATAAATAAATACAAAAACAATAATTAGACAAAAGAAGAGAAACAAAGTTGTATAACATGTATAGTCAACATTATCTACTAACCTCTCAAGATAACATAGAAATTTTTCTATTGTATTCTCTACTAGTTCTTTAGTGGCAATTACTTCTCTTGAATTACTCTAAAATACTGATTCGTAAATCCTTAGTGTTAGAATGGTCTCAAGTGGACTTATAACTAACATTATCCTATTTTTATTTATTTATTATTATTTTTTAAATTTTATCTCAATTTACACCCAAACAATCTTGTATTATAAGTAGCTAATTAGTACAAAATTAAATTTGAACAGATTATTACATAATCTTGAGACTAATATGATTGATGGTCTTCAACACTAATGCTTATTGTTAGAGTAGTTAATTTTGATCTTGCCTTTGATTTACAGCGAAGTTGAAACCAAGTCATCGTAAATTTTGTCTCTCTCTCAATCTTTTGTAACATCACTCTAGTTTAATTACATTATCTATAAAAGAAGGGGTGCATGCATTAGTAGTCCAATAAGAACATTGGATGTTATAGATGGAAGCAACGAGAGCATATGTGACACCTAACTTGCAATGTGGGACTAATTTACATTGTAAATATGAATTACTTTAAACTTTATTAGTTATAAACAATAATAATGATAAAGTTTTTGTCATCATATTGGATGAATTACTTTAAACTTTATTAATGATAAACAACAATATTGCAAATGAAACCCACATCAAAGGAGAAGGAAGAAAAATGCAAGCCAATTTCAAGGCAACACTACAAAAAAAATTAACTTTTAGTGACGACTTTTAGTGGCGACTAAAAAAATGTCATCACTAAAAGTACACTTTTAGCGGTGATAAAAAAAATTGTCACTAATTATGGTCACTAAAACAATATATAGTATTTGGAAAGAACTTTTAGTGGCAACAAAAAAAGTCTTCACTAAAAGTATTTAGTGATAACCTTTAGCAGTGACATGAGGTTGAAACTAATGCTTTCACACAATATATTTTATGCCTCAATTTTAGTGACAATAAAGGGTCGCCACTAAAACCCTTTTAGTGGTGCTATATAAAAGTTGTTATAAGAAACTACTTTTAATGGAGACACTATTCACCACTAAATGATTGATGAATTTGTTAAATTTTTAATTTTTTTTTGCAAAACTATTAGTGATAAAGAATACAGTCACCACTAAAAAAAAAGTTTTAGTTGCGACATGATGTTGCCACAAAATTTCTAACAATGTTTTAGTGGCGACCTTATCAAGTCATTAAAATATTTTTAGTGGCAATTGCATAACGTCGCCACTAAAAGTTTGATGCTAACTTGTGATAATATTAAAAAAAATTTGGTTAATCTTTTAGTGGCGACATACCGTCGTCACTAAAAGATCTTTTAGTGGCGACTTTCTCTTATCGCCACTAAAATATGCAACTTTTAGTGGCGACATTTTGTCGTCACTAAACATTTTTAGCGGCAACTAAATTGAAGTCGTCACTAAAAAGCTTGGCTTAAAATTTTTAAAATTTTAAAAAAAATTTCCCATAAATTTTTAAAAGTGACTTTTAGTTGTCATAAAATATTTTTAGTGACGACCTTATTAGGTCACTACTAAAAGTTTTGGTGCATAAACTTTAAAATTTTTACAAAATTTATGCCAAAATTTTTAGTGATAACCATAGGTCATGACTAAAAGGTTTTTAGTGGCAACACTTCTTTGTCGCTACTAAAACATTTGGCTTTAAATTTTTAAAATTTTGTACCATAACTTTTAGTTACGGCCTAAGCTTGTCGCCACTAAAAACTTTGACATTATTCATATTATACATTGTTTATATATATGTGTGTATGTGTGCATATATACTTCTAAAGACAATAATGTAACAAAATATTATATGTGGTTCACATATAATATAGCAAACAAAAAAACTAATAAATATTATTTGTAAGCATAAATTTATTTTAAACTTGATTATTTTTTATAATTTCAATGTTAATATTTTTTATTTATTATTTATAAGCTTTTTTATTTTATTTTTTTTATGATAGGAAAAGTTTAATATAATTTAGGAATAATAGAAGTTGAATGTTAAGTATTTTCAAATTTTAACTAAGGGTAATTTTTATTTTTCATTAAAAGAAGGACTTAAACATTAATAAAAAATTTAAATCAATTAGTAATGTTAAATATTAATAAGAAATTTTAATCAATTAATAATGGAATAGGTAAAAATAAAATAAAACTTTTTGATATATAACATACATAACGAGCTTAAAGAATTTTAAAAGTATAACATATTTATATAAAAAATATATAACAATAAAACAATAAAGAAAAAATAACAAATCAGTAAAATAATAATATAAAACTATGCCTGAAGGAGGAAAATAATGAAGTCAAATTAATGAAATAATGGGAAAAAATGCAGGAAAAAAAACTCAAAGCTCTCTCCTTCAATCATGGCTTCTGGCAATAACAAGATGAAAAAGAGATGAACAACATTCTTTAGATTGGGAAGAGTTTTTATTAAATGTCAAATTATCATAAGAATTTGCAGAACCTAACCAAAAGTAGACTCATTTTTTTCTTATTAACCTTCCCATCCTACTTAGTACTGTCACTTCAAACTTTGCTTCTTGATGACTTATTTTTTTAATCATTTATAAAAAAATTAAAAAAATTAAAAATTAAAAATTTAATTATAAAGTGTTAAGTGATCAATAGAACCTACAAACAAAGAGGAAAAAAAATTATTGTATTCAACGTATACACATATCCCTAAGGGTCGAAATAAGGATTTCATCTGTATGATAGTTTCATATGTGTAGATCAAATCTTAACTCTTGACCCACAAATTTTTCAATAAAAAGAAGCATGATTACTAATTTCGCAAGATAACCATTTATAGATGAAAGATCCTCATACACAATATATGGTATCATTTTATTTGCATAACATCCAATAAGGATTTATGTGCCCCACACAATGGAACATTAAGTGGTATGGATTTTGGCTAATTTAGATCTTTTTTGTTTTGGAGGATAAATGCATAAGGCAAATTTAAATAGAGATAAAGAGAGGAAGAGAGAGTGTGAGTGGTAATCATACAATTTCTCTTCTTCTCATTCATTTTCTAAATTTACTTAATACATTTATCCTCTTATATTAAGTAGATGCAGTGAAATGGATAAAAGATAATTTTATTTATTATATATATACATATTTAATGAAGTTAAATTGTTTATTTGTTTTCTTAATGGAGATCCTATCTCAATGGTTCTCTTAGGTGAAGACATTATTGCAACACTGTTGAAACCAAAATCATGGTCCAAGTTTCTTCATTATTAGTCTGACTTACTCACTACATTTGAATACAAAACAAGATACTCATACTTTTTTATCCATAGACAAGTAGCTTATAATGATTTCAACTCTACACCACACAAAACATATGAGAAGATATGTAATTTTTTCAGGAGCAAGATTTGAAGGGTATGTAGTTAAAAAAAAGGAATTACAAATAAAATGAAATATATATATTACATTTTTATAATTAGATTTCTCAATTAAAAGATGACAAATATATAATTTTTTAATAATAACATAACAAATGTATAATCTTTATAGATAACTATATAATTCTCCAATTAAATTATGTACTTATCAAGTTATAATTGAAATATCAATATACTTATAATATTTTACTTAAGAAAGTTGATAACAGAAATATAAAAAAATTATACTTAAATCTGGTCTAGATAAAATTTATTATTATAAAAAAATCTCTATCACTTAACTGTCATTTGAATAAGACTCTATGAAATGTAATAACATTGATATTAACATGATGAGGCAATAACAAACTGTAACATCCGGTCCCTTCGTAAACGTGAAAAACACAATGTTCGATTTCTCCGTAAACGTCAGAAATGGGCCAAATATAAAAGGAAATCCCTGAAATAGAAGGAATTAGGGCCAAATAAAATTATGATAAAATTTTAAATAATAGAAAATGAGGATTTAAGCCTTGAGTTACCCAGAAATCAAGGCCAGAGTGATTTGATAAATTTGCCGAAAGGCCAGTGGCATTTTCGTAAATATGGGTACTTTTTGAAAAACTCACATGAGGGCTTTTTTAAATGAAAGTTTTGAGTTCTTTGGGATTCTCAGAGGCCCCAAAAACCATGGGAAGCCCCGGGACTAGTGAAGCCCCTCCGGTGTACTCTTTCCAACGTCGATTGACCCAAACTTTAATCGGTTCGTTCAGGAAGGTTTTGGCTCTGATTTGAGTGATTTCAAAGGCATTTTATTAAATTGGGAATCTAAATTTTATGATAAAAAAGAAGATTCTCAAAAAGGAGCTAAAACAAAGTCAAACCAGAAATGCTATTATGAAGGGCGAAATTGGAAAACATTTTAAAAAGGAAGCTTCTTTCTTCTTCTTTATATGCCATGTTCTTTTTCTCCTCTCTAAGACCAACTTAATTCTGCCGAAAAACCAGAGGAGAAGCTACCCTTCTTAGGCGCACAAGAGGAGGAAGATTTTGGAGGAAGAAATTCAAGAAAAAGGTAAAAATCTTTAAGAAATTCCATATCCTTCCTCTCAAGCTTTCTTTCTATGGTTTTAATGAAGAGTTTAGTGCTGTTTTGGGGGCAGAACAGAGAGGAAAAATTCGTGTTTGGAGTGAGGCAACTAAGGAAAGTGAAAAGCAACCAAGAAAGAGCAAGAAAACAAGGTAAAACTTCTATTCTTTGGTAGCTTCTTCCTCCCCCTTCCTCTTGCACGAATTTGGGCACCATGAGCGCAATTCTTAGGGGCTGTTTTCTGCCCAATTTATGGAGGGATTAGAGGTTTTAGATGGTAAGGATTAAGAAGGAGCTAATAGAATCAAGAAAGGAGCATTAGGAGACAAGATAGAACCATTAGGGATCCAAATGCTCCCTTGTAAATCTGATTTTATATGAATGTTCTTAGACTTAATAGAATGTTTAAACATGCTCCTAAGACCCCTAGAGAGCTTCCCACATGCATCTCCCATCCAAGAAAGCAAAGAAATTGCAAGAAAAATTAATGAACTCTAAGTAGAAAAAGTGTAATGCATTTGAAGGGATTGTAAAAACTGATTTGATTCATGCATTCCCTAACATATGTGAGTGTTTGTTTGAGTTCCTAAGACCCCTAAGAAGCCTCCCAAGTGTGTCTCCCATCAAGGAAAAATCAAGAAGGCCATGAACTCTTCTTCCACCCATAGTCTCGGCCTAGGCAAGTTCCTATAGCTAGGGAGAGTTTTAAATTTTTCTAAGGCTATTCTTGAGTCATATGTGATGAGTGAAGATGAGTAGAGGCCTTGAAAAAAAATTTAGAACTCAAAGAAAGTGAATTGGTGCCATAGGTTCCATATTAGGACCTAAAGAAGCAACATGATGCTAGACCCTTTGTTTTAATGATGTGATGACTCTAAGAGGTTTAAAAAGAGTCAATAATCATAATTGAAAAGAAAGAATAAGGCCTAGAAGTCATTTGATGGGTGTTGCTTCATTAGGTGTAATTATAGACCATAATGGAGCCTATAGAGCAATCTAGTGTTTTATCAAGTGATGTAGCCTTAGTGTAAAGTCTCACATCAGATGGAATGGTCCTGGGAATGTCCCATATAAGTGGGGAGAATCCTCCCACTCATGAGCGCGCTTCTCCCTAAGCGAAGGTTGGGTGTAAGACCCTCGAAGCTCGGGAGAGGACAATTCCAGGCAATGGGAAACCGACCTGGCCAATACTCATGATGGATTCTCCCCACCACTGAGCGCGCTTTCCTGTGAGCTAAGTGGGAAGGGACAAACCCCAACGAACCAGAAAGGCAGGGTCAACGACCCACGAACCGGGAAGGAAGGGACAATACTCGTGAGGGCTCTATATTTATTGGTATTAAAGCAAAGTTCCAGGCTCTTTCAGATTGGATTTGGCTTGAGGATGTAGCAATGGGGCTATGTAAAGGCTTGAATGAATAGGTAAAGTCTCATATAAGACATATTGGGTGTATGAGTATAGTTTATGGCTTTGTTCATAATAAGTAAGTTGTATGATGGTCTTAGAGTAGCTAGTAGACACCGGGAAAGGTTGGCCTCTAGAGTAGCTTGAGCAGAGCTAAGGGATCCAACGGCTAGAGCTTGATAAGATATGATAGCTCACTAAGATTAGTGACAAGCCCTAGACATAAACAATGAGAAATGATTTCGTTAATATAAAAAGGCTTGCTAGAGAGAGTGTGTGAGGCCTAATCCTCCCTGGTAGTCATACTCAGGCCATTCCAAGATGTCTCGCTTAATGCAGAGACAAGTAGGGTGCAGGGCAGTATAAGATGAGACTGCGGCTGCATAGGACCAGTGTAGAGGGGAATACGAAAGAGAATTATCCCCTAGCCACAATACCTAAATGTCTAGATGAATTTCAAAACCCAAAAGCTAATTCCCTCAGGCCAGAGGTTAAGTTACAAGCTACACCCTAGAGCTCTCATAGCCTAGAGGTAATAGCTCAGCCCAGAGGTGACAACTAGCTATGTACGAATAAAGTACGAGGTAGAATCCTCTAGCTTGATGATGCGCTAGATATAGAGGCAATGAGGCTCGGGTTAGTAGCTAAAGATGAAAATTCAATCCCTGAAAAATAAGCCAATCAGAGGCCGTTAGCCGCGGCCAATTATTCCATAGAAACAGCGAGGCAATCCAGAGAATTCCTCGTCGTAGCCAATTAAGAAGTTAGCCACAACCAATACTTAAACAGAAGAACTACAGTGAACCTGAGGCTGATTAGCTGCGGCGAATGATATGTTAGCCACAGCGAATAGCACCATAAATGCCTTGTTGGTCATATTCAGGCCAACTTAAGAAAGGAGTTGATAAGCATGATTTTTATGTATTTTATTTCCTTTAACTTAAGCATTTTAAATGTTAAATGAGGCTTAATGGATTTACTTAGATGGAATTTAATTTTAGTAGCCATCTTTTACACTTTAGGAATTAAATCACAAAATCTTAGATTTTTAATGCATAAATCTTTTTAAATGAATTTTGTGAATACTTCTATTTCATCCTTTCCATTTTTTTTTGTGTGCAGATTTTCAATGAAAATTGGAACTTGAATGGAAATTGAATTGAAGAAGAAATGAAGGCTTCATGTGTACAATTTGATGAGGAAAATTTACAAGAGAAGCTATGGGTTGTCTCATGTAGAACTGCATATGGAGAAGGAGCAGAACAAAACCATCCACGTAGCATACAGCTCGAGTTGATGGTTTCACGGGTTTATGGGAGGAAGAGCTGGAGAATGGGAAGAAACATGCGAAGAAGAAGTGTGAGCTAAAAATGACGTGAAAAAGAACGTAAGATGGAAGCACATGGAACGTAAGATAAAATGGGAGTAGTCACATGGAAGGAACAAGTAGCATGAGCGTGGTCTAACAAAGGCTCAAGTTTTACATGGAAAAGCTACAGAATTAAAGAAGAGAAATACGAGACAAAAGCCACGGGTTTAAAGAGCTATACAACTGCACGAGTTTCACGAATGAGCACGCTATAAATTATAGCTACAGTGGAAGAATTCCAATCAAGAAGTTGAGCTCACAAGGAAGAGATGAACCTACATTCTGGATTCAAGAAAAAGCTACACTTTAGTGAGGAGAAAAGCCAGTTGAATGAGAGAAAAGGAGAGCATGTGGGCAGAGGATAAATAAAACACTACGGGTTCCCTTCCCCCTCTTGAAGCAAACAAAGAAGTCATGTAGAATCAATTGAAGATAAGAAGAAGCACTACGTCATGCATGAGCAGCTCGCGTGTTGAGAACGTGGATCAGAACAGAGTGTTGAAAGGATGGAATGCAAGACTTTCAACGTGAACTTATACACACACAGCAACTAACGTGGAAACACGAGGCATGTAGCTCGAGTCCAGGCAAAAGTTACATGGAGAAAAAGCACATGAGAAGCTTGAATTTCTCATGGTTGGAACAAAAGTGTGGAGGCTACGAATGAATGAAGCATGTGAGCAAAATGGAAATAAATGAAGCTACAATCTACCACGTATAGTGAGCTGCATGAAGAAAACAAATACTCAGCAGAATGCATGATTGAGCTTCCCATGTGAATAGTGTATAGAGCTTAAGCTAAAGAGAAATAAGACTGGAGCTGAGGGCTGGACGAGAGACAGAATTACGGATTGATTTGTATTAATGAAAACAAATGAAGAACCTCGAGCTAGAGAACAACGCAGTGAGAAAGAGAATGGGCTGGAATTCACGTGGAATATGATAAAATAAAATGAAGTGAGGACCACACCTATACAAACATGCATAGACACGTGAATAGTGAGAAGAATTCAGCTCCAAGCATAATACACACGAAAAGAAGAGGCTGGGCACGTGATTTTTAATAAGGAGATAGAGGCTTCATTCCGTTACGCTTCCTTTATTCATTGGACGCCCTTCATTCATACCCAGATTCCATTCCATTCACACCTCCATATTTTCGGAAACCCTCGTCCATATATTCACCCATTATTCACTCATTCCATTGGCGGTATTCCATCCATTCATTCATCACGCCATATCTTCCATTCCATCTTCCATCCATCTCCACCATACAATGAAGTTCTAATCCATCTTAAGGCTAGCAAGGAAGAAGACCTTGGTGCAAGCTTGAATCCATGGAGAAGAACTCAGAATTTTGGCTAAGAATTCCTATTTTCTTACACTTTTTCTCTTTCATATATTATCTTGGTTAAGTTGTATTTGATAGGAAATTTGTGTAATTGTAATTGGTGGCTGGTTAGACACTAATTAGGGAACTTTTTGTTTGATTGATTGATTAAATCAAGTTCTGAATTTTTTATTATTCTCTAATTTCCCATGTGTGCCTCGAAGGTGTTCGATGCAATACATGAATGAAATTATGTGGTTGAAAGTTAAATTCGAGAATTCCTTAGTGTTTAATTGGTTAATTAAACATTTTAGGATGATGATTCAGAGGCTAATTAATTAGTTAATCAATCAAATTAGATGTTCATTGATCTTAAAAACAAGAATTAATAATTTAATGTAGGATTGAGGTTTCAATTCAACATTAGATCGTTAATCTCTTGAATCTTGAGTGGTAACCCAAGATAATTTGTTATGAACACAATTAGGGACTCTTAGACCAGAATTAATCACAATTGGAATAGGATAAGGATAGTAGATACTAAGGGACAATTCCAAAGCTAGTCACAAGACCATCATCCACCCATAATTCATCCAATTAGGTAGAATTTAGGAATTTAATTTTAATTTCATTTTACTTAGTTTAATTAAATCAAAAACCCCCCTTAGTTTAGAAATTTTTAGAGTCTTTTAACATTTGGAAAACCCAATTGAACACTAAACTCCAATTCCAAGGGAGATGACCTAGGTTGTGCCACTAACTGCATATTTTATCAACCTAGTTTTATTTTAAGGGTTGCGCGATGAGCCTCTCAGGAGTTGATAAGGGGTAAGATAATCCACAGAGAGCGGGAATCCTTAGTATAAGTAGAGGAAAAGAGTAATGAATGATTACAGAAGATTAGTAAGAAATTCGTGGGCCTAATAAATGAGATTGAGGAAAGAGCTCAACACAGAGAAAGTTACTCAGGGATGATGAAGTTATTGAGAGCCGCTTTTAAGGCGTTGACTCCAACCTAAAATGCTACCCTGTGAGATACTGAATGATAGAATGCTAGTGTAGCCTTGAAATAATGTGAGATAAGGCTACTAGCAGTGAAGCACATAGTGAGTGACCTAGAAAGGTGTACCTCATAGGTAACACCTAGAAGTATGAGTAGCCTAGTAATGGAAGTTCAGAAAAGAATAAGGATAGTAAATAAGCTACAGGTTCGATGAGATGGCTAGCCCAGGCTGAGCATAAGCTAAAACCTAGGGGAGATGACCAGTAGCATCGTTCCAGGTGAGATATGTAAATGAAAGGCTTAATGAAAGTTCTCCCTGGATCGAGAAAGAAAAGAGGAGACATCCTGAGTTGGGAGAAAACCACCCAGTAGTGGTTAGTAATTTCCCCTAGATAGACCCCCTGAGTCATAAAGCATAGTGATAAAGGAAGTAAGGAAGAACTAAGAAATTAGTCATAGAAAAGATACCCTCGCTTTAGTAATGATTAAATGAGTAAACTAAGCCCAGTAAAGTAAACAAATAAGGGTCTAATAGTTAGTCAGACGAGCTCCCTAATATGAGAATGATATGAGGTTAAGGCACGTGAGTGATTAGAGCACCTAGTAGAGTATAAGTTCTCAGTAAGATAGAATCCGAACATTAAGAATACATGTTTTGGATTGGGTTAGCAGAACCCTAAAAATAATATATTATACTCTTGGGGATGAGGCTAAAGAGGCTAAACAGAGAGAAAGCCCAACTCTGATCCGAACGTAGAAATGAGCTGAGACAAATAGCTAATGCCTTCGTACCCTCAGAAAAGCTCGAGGGAGTTAGAGATCGCTTCAAAAGGTGAGCCTCGTGTTATATAGAGAGTGTAAGCCGAGAGCACCATAGAATGAAATTCCTGGGATTATGTGAAATAAAATCCTTCTTACCAAGGGATGGTTTAGCTAAGAACAGAATAAGAGCATGAACAAAAAGTAGACCCCTTTGATATTACAGAGAGTGAATAAGTGGAGGAATCCAGAAAAAATGTAGGTGCTCTTGAGCATAGGAAGACTTGAACTAGCAACAGAAATAGCCAGTAGTAAAATATCCTTGTAAGAGGATAAGAAAGGTAGAAAGAGAAGATATGATAGTATACAAGTCGAAGACATATTAGATTAAGAATAAATATCTAGTTAATGTGCTTAAGTATTCGAGAAAGCACACTTGTCCTTGGCATAGATGCCCTTTTCACATGATAGTGCTCGAAGTAAAAACAGTCGGGTAATGTAAAGTGATCTCGAGATGTAGTAGAGGAAGAATCCTACTTTTTCTAAACACTCTACGAGAACAGGGCTGATAGAAAAGGTAAGAGAGAGGTATTTTAGATTATTGGGAAACTTGTACTATACAGGCGCTAATGGCCTTGAGCTCAGTCATGAGGCGCTTGTGTATTAGTGTTTGATGTTATAGTTTGCTTGCAACAATGGTTACATGATATTAGGCCTGATCAACCTAATAATAATGTGACTTGAGTGCGTAGCAAACGATGACATCACTCACCAAAGTGTCCTAGTAATTGAAGAGTATCCTAGTTAGTTAAAGAATGAGATGAGTCAGAGAAGAAAGGTAAAGGGATTCCAAGAACACTGAAATAGTAAGAAAAGCATGCAGAAAGGAATCCTCAGTAGAGAATGTTCAGATTCAGTATGCATAGTCTAAGTCCCTTATAATATATGTAAATGAAATGAATAGGGACCAGTGCATAGCCTCTCTCCTGCCAAAGATGTTAGCCACACTCAATGTGTGAGATGCCCTAGTACTAAAGCACTTAAAAGTAGAACGTGGGCATAATTAGAAGGTGCAGGATATGAGAGAAAGGTTAGAACGAGTACATGCAAAGTAAGTAAGTTAATAGAGTAAGAAAAGAAAGCCCAAATAAGAAAGGGGCTAGAGTGGGAATCTAAAGATCCTATGAGGAGCGATGAGTGAAAAAGTAAAACACTCCCTAGTATCAGTATGATGGGATCCTAAAGAATCAGATGACACAGAACCCACTTCGCACGAAGAGCATGATGTTCTTCTGAGTTTAGCCTCAGCTATTATGAGCGATGGTAACCGGACTTAGTGAGTATGTATTTTAATGTCAGATAGAGTAATCTTAGGCTTTGACACCTCCTAGAGATGGATCATAGTAGATCCTAGCATATCGCAGCGGGTTGTAATAGACCCTAGCAGGGCTCTAAGGGGTCGCAGTAGACCCAGGGTCACAGTAGATCCCACAGAGTTACAAAGAGCCCTAGCCACAACATGATAGTTCTCTGGTGAGATGATAGCTTAAGATAGTTTTACAGAACAGTTAGTCTCAGAGACCAGTATAGTTTCAACTAATTTTTGTCTCAGAGACTACAAACCTCCTGAGTTTGGTAGACTATTGCTACAGAGACATAAAGGCTTTACTTAGATAGTTAAACCACTAACTAGCTCTCTTTAGAGATGAGCATAGTGTATGGGATGAGAAAAGCAAGAAATTAGCTTTCCAGAGTTAGAGCTAGAGGAACCACTACCTAGTAAATAATAGCCCTGACCAAGGGATAGAGAGATCCCTACATGCTAACTTATGTACTCAGAAAGGGGTTGGGTGCAATTTTTATTATGAGGTAAGTGGTACAGTATATCTCCAGTGAGCAAAACTGTGAGAATAGCTAGTATCCCACCATAACTCAATAGTAGGCAGTGGTAATAGCTCTTTGGTGCCAGTATGAGATAAATGTTAGGCTTGTTAGTGTTGAAATAAGAGACTATTAAATGCCACTATAAATGAGCAAAAAAATAAGAAAAAGTCCCAGCGTACAGAGACAGTTGTACTAGTAAATAGAGAAACTGGGATCATTAAAAGCAGAAACTCCTCAAACAAGCTGTAATCCCAGTAAGCAGTTGCGATACGAGGCCTGTAACAGAAAGGGATGTGAATTGTAATCATGGGATGAGTTAGTGAGAAAGAACGCAGAAGTAAATAGTGGACAGAATATATAAATAAGTAAGTATTTAGACAAAAATCCCCAATGGCTGTACTGATTAGAAAAAGACGATGAGACCTTATGAGAAGCCATTAGGAGACAACATGGGAGATTTGATGCGAAATAAGTTACCTCCCAAGATTTGTAAGCAAGTCCACTGAAAAGAACGATAACTCTTACGAGGGGTTAAGACTAACCCGATATGATTAGTAAGCTCTCCTAAGATAGGCCTCTAGAGTCTGAAATTTCTTTTCCTTATGAGAGGGACTAGCATGTACTCTATAATGATAGAGCCCTCATTAAGAGCTAGTAGTGAAAATTCCCTGGCTGAGAGAAAACTTAAACAAACAAAGCCAGAGAGAAAAGTATATGAAGCCAGGATGAAGGGAAAGAAAGGAACAATTGGTCAGAATATAAAAGAGTATGAGAAAGTGTACGCCTAAATTTCGAGGATGAAATTTATTTAAGGGGGGAGGAATGTAACATCCGGTCCCTCTGTAAACGTGAGAAACACGATGCTCGGTTTCTCTGTAAACTTTAGAAATGGGCCAAATATAAAAGAAAGTTCTCGAAATAGAAGGAATTGGGGCCAACTAAAATTAGAATAAAATTCTAAATATTAGAAAATAAGGATTTGAGGTCTAAGGTGCTAAAAATCAGAGCCAGAAGAGCTCAGAAAATTTGCCGAAGAAAGTAGGGGCATTTTTGTAATTTTTGGAAAATTTTGAAAATTCACAGGAGGGCTTTTTAAATGGAAAATTTGAGTTTTCTAGGGTTCTCAGAGGCCCTGAAAATCATGAGAACCCCTAGAATAGTGAAACCCCTCATATGAGCGATTTCGGCAAAGGTTGACCAAAACTTTGACCGAACGGTTCGGAATGGTTTCAGATCCTTTTTGAGTGATTCCAAAGGCAATTCTTATGATTAAGAGCCTAAGGAATATGATGGAAAATATGGATTTCAAAAAGGAGTTGATATGAGTTTAAAATGAAAAATCCAAGAAAAGGGACTAAAATGCAAAAGTAAAAAGTTGCATAAAGTGACTTTAGCTCTTTCTTATCCATGTTCCAGCAGCTCCTCACTTCCACGATTTGTTTCTGCCCCAAAAACAGAGAAGGAAGCCAGCTCTCTTGGGCGAACAAGGTGAGGAGATTTTGAAGAGAGAAAAAGCAAGGAAAAGGTAAGAAAAGTATGGAATTTTATGCTCTTCCCTTGAGTAAACTTGTTCCTCTCATTCTCCTCTTCATTTCTATGGTTTCATTGATGGATTTGGTGATGTTTTGAGTCTGATCCAGAGGAGGAATAACAGAATTTGAAGGAGAGGAACTTATCACTTGGCAGAGCACTTGAGAAAAGCTAAGAAATCAAGATAACTTGTTATCTTCCATGCTTCTTCTTCCCTTCTCCTCCTTGTGATAATTTCGTCCCATATAGAGCCCAATCAAAGGGAGATGAATTCTGGTCCTAGCAAGGGAGATTCATAGACTTTGGAGTGTGAGAAGCAAGTAGGTGCAAAGAAATCAAAGAAAGAAGCATGAAAACACAAGATAGAAAAGTGAGGGATTCATGGAGACATTGTGAAATCTGTTTTGATCCATGAATTTCCTAGCTTAGATGAGTGTTTGCTTGAGTTCCTAAGATCCCTAGAGACCTCCCCACACACTCTTCCATCAAGAAAACAAAGCAAACCCATTACTTCTGTTTTTCATGTGTCATTTCGGCCTAGGGCAGAACTATAGGTTAGGGATAGTTTTAATTTGTTCCAAGCTTAGTTTTGAGTCATATATGATGGAAGAGGATGAGAGGAAGCCTCAGAAAAAATTTAGAACTCATAG
Organism: Erythrophleum ivorense; assembly: GCA_026724425.1. Taxonomy (NCBI): domain Eukaryota; kingdom Viridiplantae; phylum Streptophyta; class Magnoliopsida; order Fabales; family Fabaceae; genus Erythrophleum; species Erythrophleum ivorense. Next base: position 515,135 of record JAIUCV010000392.1, read on the forward strand.
AAAGTGATTTGGTGTCTTAGGTTCCATATTATGACCTAAAGAAGCAACATGGTGTTAGGCCTTTTGTTTTAATGATATGATGACTCCAAGAGGTTTAAAAGGAGTCAAGAATCATATTTGAAAGGAAAGAATGAGGCCTAGAAGTCCCTTGAGGGGTGTTTCTTCATTAGGTGCCTTTATGGACCATAATGGAGCCTATAGAGCAATCTAGTGTTTTATCAAGTGATATAGCCTTAGAATATGTTTCATGGACCTAATTGGCTCCCATAAATTGTATCTAGGCCAAGAGAAACTATCTCCACCAAATTTTGGGTGTCTGGCCGAAAGAGGAGGCTTGAAAGCTAAGGAAAAAGTGTGTGAAATTGTGCAAGGTAGCTCTCTCCATTTTCTCTCATGCATGGATATGTGTTTAGCTTTTTTTAGAATGTGTGTATGTGTATTTTCAAGCTAAGAAAAGTATGCTAGCATGCCTTTTATTCCATGATCCTTGATGCCATGTTATATTTTAAATGAATCTATGATGTTTGTATGAGTTTGCTTGAGTGAGGAGAGGCCAAGAACTCTTCCCTTTGGTGAGGATAAGCCAAGAACCCTTGAGCTTAGTTGAGACATAGCAAAGAGTCTCCCAAAAGCAAAGTGGGCTCCCAAGAGTATGGTTGAGTCCAAAACTCTTAAAGAATGGGTGAGGCAAGTCCAAAGTCCATGAGGAGAAGTGTGAGGCCAATCCAAACACTTGGGAAACTCTTGAATGTCTTGTATGATTGATTCACATGCCAAGGTTGCTTTGAGAATGTCCATGACTTTCATTTTTTCATACATGCATTTGAAAAACTTGCTTTGTACATATTATGTGTGATTGAATGGGAGATGAGCTATTGGGATTCTTTGAATCTCATCCCCTCCTCTCCAATGATCTAACATGCTAGGTGGGCCAAGTAATTATGGTGAAGGGAGCCAACAACAATGAAGAAGAGAGATTGACATACTTATGCCTTGTTTTGTCCATTTTGGAACCATAATGATAGTTCATGATGTATATGATGTTGTATATATATTATGAACCTTGATATAGATGTAAACATACTATTATGTGATGTTTAGATGTATGGAAATGATATATGATCATTAGCACATGTTTTGAGTATGAAATGCCATGGTATGAAAATGTAAAGTTTGATGAATATATGTATAAATGTGGGTTGAATGGCCAAAATGAGATGCATGAGGTTTGGGACCATTTGGACAGCTCACACAAGTCTTAAATATGCTTTTAAACTTGCCCAAAAGGTGCCAAGACCAAGGGAAGACCATTTGGCAAGTTTGGTACCTCATATGGAGCCAAATTTGACCATAATGGAACCCTATATCACTTTTTAGCCAAATGAGTTAGTCTTAGCCTGAAATTTGACATGGAATTAGGTCTTAGCAAGAGATTTCTGAGAAGCTAAAGATCATAATTTTTGAAGGTCTACAGAATATTTGATGATTTTTTGAAATTGGAAAATTTTATGAATTTGGTTTGCTGCACTATTCAATTGGTCTGAAATTTTTTTCTATCATTTGAGATTCAAATGATGTCCAATTTCCATGAAATCTTATACAGAGAAACTAGGAAATCACAGTAACTTGTGCCAACTAGAAGTACCTCATTTGGAGGTCTAGAGAGGAAGATATGAATTTTTGAAATTTCTGTCCAGTATCAGTAGCCTTGCCCGACCAGAAGTACTATTCCATCGAATTCTGAGATTTGAGCTTGATGAACTGATCTGGAGATATTTTTCCTTTCTATTTGACATCCATATCTTTCCATATTGATATCATTTGCATGGATTGTATTTTTTTAGAATTAATTGGATATTTTTGAAGTTCATATCAGTAAACTATGACAGCATCAGGACCTAGTTCGACCTCCAAAATATTTCGCATGTCAAACGCCCTGTGTGTGGGATGTTATGACTTTTACATATTTTTAACATAAAATAAACATCCCAATCTTTCTATAATGACTAATATTGCATGATTTAGATTTTTCTAGATTTAGTTATGATTTTTCAAAGTTTGCCCAGAAATAAGGCCAAACCTGGCCGAGAATGAAGACCCATTTCCAATGCCTCTTTTCGGTTTCCATGGGATGTAGGCATGTTTTTGTGATGCAAATGAGTTGTAATGATGTAATTAAATATGAGGATGCATAGCATGAGCTCACACAGTCCACGTGATACCGATTGCAAAATTTTAAAGTATGCTGTAATGCAAATAAGCCTATTCTTTTCACTTTCTCTTTCATATACTCTCATAAGAATGATGATGTAAAGTCTATGAATGACATAAAATGAACTAGAATTTATGGTGTTACACAAACTAAACCAATGCTATGAATTGAACAAAATAAAAACGTACAATAATGAATATATAGCCGATTAATCACCTTAATTGGTTACATAGGGTATCATTCAATTTTTTTAATAATGAAAATATCTTCAAATTTGGCTCAAACTAAGTACTCTTTTTCATGTTATCTTAAGAGCTCACAACTTATCTTCAATTTAGTTAATCTAGTAAATTTTAAAACAACTCCATGAAGATATTTGGATATAGTTGTTCTAAATTATTGGTGGTCCCCTATTTAATTGTTAAATATAAAAAGTAATCATTTATCAAATATAAAAATATAAAATAAATAATTTTTTTATATTTATTTAATTTCTAAATAGATCATTACAAATTACAATTACAAAATAGGGATTTATTTGATTTTTTGGCTTTCTTCCAACCATTTATAAAATTTAGAAATTAAAATAATCATTTTCAATTACGAATTTTTCCTCTTCTCCTTTAATTTAATATCAATTTTTTAAAAAAATTTTCCTAATAATTCCTCATCCTTCTTTTTCAATTACCCTTGAAATTTTGTAATTATCCCATTTTTCTTTTTAAGCATCTAAAAAAGCCACAGCCTTTCTTTCTAGCCTTCGAGCTTGATGCCCATGAACCAAATTCCACCTCTTTTCTTCTATAATTGGTAAAGTGATATCAACAATTCTATTTGCTAATAACATGGCATCTTCTTATCTCCTTGCAATTATTATACTCTTATCTACTCCATTGCTCTAGTCTTTATCTCTCTCTTCTCGTCTCTTCTCCTAGACTATAGACTAATTGTGTAACACTATATATTTGTATCTCATTTCTATCATATTTACATGCTCATATGATACATTCCACGAAGGAAGTAGGAAAATTTATTGCAAATAATACATTCCTTTGGATTACGTCGTATATAAGAATTCCATTATGTGTCACATGGGCCGTGTGAGCTCATACAATATATTCCTATATTTAATTACATGAATACAACTCATTTGGATCATAAAATGTGGCTCACAACTCAAGAAAACCAAAATGAAGCATAAAACATGGAGGTTTATTTTTGGACAGATTTTGCCTCTTTTTTGTCCAAACTTTGAAAAATCATAACTAATTCTAGAAAAATTGAAAACATGTATTCTTGGTCATTCTGGAAATCTACGGATGTCTACTTTATGATAAAAACATGTCTAGATCATAACATCCATCATAGAGGAAGTTTGACATCCAAAAATATCCAGAGGTTAAACTGCATTCTGGAACTATCACAGAATTTTACAGCAAACTTTGAAAATGTCCAATAATTTCACAAAAATCCAATCTATGAAAATGATACCAATATGGAAAGCTATGAATGTTGGCTAGAGGGGAAGAATAATTCCAGACCAGCTCAGACAGTCCAAACCTTGAAATTCAATTAAACAATAACTCAGGTCGGGCAAAACTCCTGATACTAGATAGAATGTTCAAAAACTCATATCCCCCTTTCTACACCTCCAAATGAGGTGCTTCTAGTTGGTAGAAGTCACTGTGAATGTCTAGTTTCTCTGTATAAAATTTCATGATAATTGGACATCATTTGAGCCCTATGTGATAAATTTCATTTTTAAACCAAATGAATAATGCAGCAGACCAAAATCAGAAAAATTGCCAACTTTAAAAATTTATCAAATATTTTGTAGGCCTCCAAAAATTATAGTCTTTAACTTTCCAAAAAGCTCTCAATGAGACCTAATTGCATGCCAAATCTTAGATCAAGAAGAACTCATTTGGGCAAAAAGTGACACAAGACTCTATTATGGTTAAAATTGGCTCCCTATGGGGTACCAAATTGTCCAAATGGTTTTCTTTAGGTGTTGGCACCTTTTGGGCAAGTCTAAAAGCATAAATGAGACTTGTGTGAGTTGCCCAAATGGTCCCAAACTCCATGCCTCTCATTTTGGCTATACCACTTGCAATTATACATACTTACATCAAACTTCCAAGAAATAATACTTAGCATTCCATACTCAAATTACATTCTAGCATTCACATATCATATCCTATCATTTATACATCATACATCAACATATTTATACATGTCTCAAGGGTCATAGACCATTTACAACATCATATACATCATGAAACATCATTATAGTTCTTAAATGGATAAAACTAGGCATATGCTTGTCAATCTTCCTTCTTCATTGTTGTTGGCTCCCATTACCATAGTTACTTAGTCCACCTAGCATGTTAAAGCATTGGAGAGGAGGGGATGAGATTCAAAGAATCCCAATAGCTCATCTTCTATTCAATCATACATAATATGTGCAAAGCAAACTTTATAAATGCATGCATAAAGGAAATGGAAGTCATAGACATTTAAAAAGCAAGCTTGGCATATGAACAAATCATACAAGACATTCAAGAGCTCACCAAGTGCTTGGATTGGCCTTACACTTCTCCTCATGGATTTTGGACTTGCTTCACCCATTCTTTGAGAGCTTTGGACTCAACCATACTCTTGGGAGCCCACTTTGCTTATCAGAGACTCTTTACTTTGTCTCAACTAAGCTTAAGGGTTCTTGGCTCATCCTCACCATGGTGAAGAGTTCTTGGCCTCTCCACACTCAAGCAAACTCAAACAAACATCATGTATTCATTTGGAAACATAACATGGCATCAAGAACCATGGCATATAAAGGCATGCTAGCATACTTTTCATAGCTTGAAAATGCACATACACACATTTTAAAATAAGCTAAACACACATCCATGCATGAGAGAAGGTGGAGAGAGCTACCTTGCACACAATCACACACTTTTCCTTTTGAAATTCCCTCTCTTGACCTCACATATCCAAGAAGGTGGAGACCATTTCTCTTGGCCTAGACACACCAAAAGAAACATGAATTACTCATGGGAGTAAGCCTTGGCATTATACACACTTTACATGATGCTACTTTGGTTTATGGCTCCATTATGCTTCCATAAGGCACTTAATGAAGCAACTACAAGAATTCATGGTCCTGGCTCCCTTCTCTCCTTCAATATATGATTCTTGACTCCATTTAGACTTCTTAAAGTCATCACACAATTATTTTAAGGAGCCTAGTTAGGAGTTGCTTCATTATGCTACATTATGGAGCCTACACCTCCATCTCACTATCTATGGCTTCTAAATTTTTTTTCAAGGGTTCCTCCCACCTTCTACCATCATATGAAGTCCCAAACCAAGGTTAGAATAAATTAAAACATTCTCTAACCCCTCCATATGTCCTAGGCCAACATTATGGAAGTATTTGGGGTTCAAGGGGTTTTCAATTTTTTCTTGATGGGAGAGCCACTTGGGAGGCTTCATAGGGGTCTTAGGAACTCAAACAAAACTTACATATGCTAAGGAATGTATGAATCAAATCAATTTTTACACACTCTTCAAGAATCCTACACTTTGCTAACTTGAAATCCAATGGCTTTTACTTGGTTTCCTTTGCATATTCTAAATTCCCACACCCTAATTCATGTGATTCATTCTTGGTTTGGCCAAAAATTTAATCCCTCATGGCTGGTCTTACATGGGGGGAATTGAAGATAAGAGGAGCAAGGAGACCTAAGCTTAGGAAGTAGCAAAATACCTTGGATTCTTAGTTTTCTTAGTTTATTCTTCACTTGGCTAGCCTCTCCTCAATCCGAAAATTCCACCTCTGTTCTGCCTTCAAAACAGATTTAAAAGCACCATCAAACCTATAAAAATAAGGAGGAGAAGTGACTTGCTAAAGAGAAAGCTAGATTTTTCATAGAATTTTCTACCTTTTCTTGGCTCTCTTCTCCCTCCAAGAGTGCTCCTTCTTGTGCTCCTAAGAGAACTGATTCTCCTCTATGTTCTGGGCGGAAGAAAGACAGTGGAAAATGAGGGCAAGGGAGAGCATGAGAAAGAGAGAGTATTAAAAGCAAAAGAATTCCAAAAATTTTCATTTCGTATCTCGTTTTTGGCATTTTCGCTTTTATTTCATTTTAGCTATTTTTTTAGAATCATCTTCTCCATTATGAAATTTAGATTCCCAATTTAGTAAAATGTCTTTGGAATCACTCAAATCGGAGCTAAAACCTTCCCGAACGAATCTGTCAAAGTTCGGGTACACCGACGTGGAAAAACGTCCACCGGAGGGGCTTTAACTGTCCCAGGGCTTTCCATGGTTTTCAGGGCTTCTGAGAACCCCGGAGAACTGAAAACTTTCATTTAAAAAGCCCTCCTATGAGTTTTTCAAAAAGTGCCTATATTTACGAAAATACTACTGGCCTTTCGGCAAATTTTTTGAATCACTCCGGCCTTGATTTCTGGGTACCTCAATGCTCAAATCCTCATTTTTCATTATTTAGAATTTTATCATAATTTTATTTGGCCCCAGTTCCTTCTATTTCAGGGACTTCCTTTTGTATCTGGCTCATTTTTTATGTTTACAGAGAAACCAAACATTGCGTTTCTCACGTTTACAGAGGGACCAGATGTTACAAATTGTAACTCTACAATTTTTACAAAAATTTTTTCTCATGTGATTCTTGTAAATAATCAATATTAACTTAATTTAAGTAATCTCAAATAATTTAATTATCATATACAATTTTTTATTTGTATAACATGTAGTTTTTGTTTACTTATTCTTTATTTAGTTTTGAAAGTTATGTAATCATTAATGAAAGAAATACAATAAACCCATAGTTTAAGATAATCAAAATAGATAACTTTATTTAAGATCAAGACTAATCCAAAATAAATTACTGCTAATTGATATATAAATAAAAGAATATAGCTTAAGTGATAACTATATTATGTAAAAATCTTTAAATTAAATTAATATTAATATTAATTTTTATGAGGTACGTATTCAAAATTTTAAATTAATTTAATATTTCATACTATATTCTTATCTTTTGATCCATTAAAATTTTTATCTAATATCAACTTGTAAATTGATTTAAATTTATTTTTTTAGTATTCTATTGATATAAAATTATAATTGTAATATTTTCGTATTTTAAATAAAATAAAAAACGAAATAATTTTATGTATATAAAATTAATTGGTATTTTTTGTTTAATTATTTTTAATTTAGTTTTGAAAGTTATGTAATCATTAATCAAAGAAATACAATAAACCCATATTTTAAGATAATCAAAATAGATAACTTTATTTAAGATCAAGACTAATTCAAAATAAATTCAGATTAAATTAGATAAAAAATAAATTAAAATAAATGACTGATAACTGATATATAAATAAAGAAATATAGGTAAAGTGATAACTATATTAATTATTTAAAAATATTTAAATTAAATTAATTTTAATTTTAATTTTTATAAGGTAAGTATTAAAAATTTTAAATTAATTTAATATTTCATACTATATTCTTATCTTTTGATCTATTAAAATTTTTATCTAATATCCACTTGTACGTTGAATAAATTTTTTTTAGTATTCTATTGATATAAAATTATAATTGTAATATTTTTGTGTTTTATATAAAATAAAAAATGAAAATAATTTTATTTATATAACATTAACTAGTAGTTTTTGTTTAATTATTCTTTATTTAGTTTTGAAAGTTATGTAATCACTAATAAAAGAGATAAAATAAACCTATATTTTAAGCTAATAAAAATAGATAACTTTATTTAAGATAAAAACTAATGCAGAATATATTCAAATTAAATTGGATAAAGAATAAATTAAAATAAATTACTGATAATTGATATGTAAGTAAAAAATATAGCTTAAGCGATAACTATATTAATTATTTAAAAAGATGTAAATTAAATTAAATTAATTTTAATTTTTATGAGGTAAGTATTAACATTGTTAAATTAATTTATTATTCCATACTATATTCTTTTCTTTTGATCCATCAAATTTTTTTATCTAATATCCACTTGTAAATTGATTTAAATTTATTTTTTAGTATTCTGTTGACATAAAATAATAATTGTAATATTTTTGTATTTTAAATAAAATAAAAAACGAAAATAATTTTTAGTTTTTGTTTAACTATTCTTTATTTAGTTTTGAAAGTTATATAATCATTAATAAAAAAAGTAAAATAAACCCATATTTTAAGATAATAAAAATAGATAGCTTTATTTAAGATAAAGACTAATTCAAATTAAATTGGATAAAGAATAAATTAAAAAAAATTACTAATGATTGATATATAAATAAAAAATATAACTTAAGTAATAACTATATTAATTATTTAAAAATATTTAAATTAAATTAATATTAATATTAATTTTTATGAGATAAGTATTAAAATTTTTAAATTAATTTAATATTTTATACTATATTCTTATTTTTTGATACATTAAAATTTTCTTCTAATATTCACTTGTAAATTGATTTATATTTATTTTTTAGTATTCTATTGATATAAAATTATAATTATAATATTTTATATCTTAAATAACATAAAAAATAGAAAGAAAAGAACACGCTGAAGAGGCAAAACGTAAAGCTCTATTTTTCCATTCCCTACGCTTGATGAAAGAGACCTGTGCTCTAGTAGGAGACCCAAGCCTTACGATGGGGAGAAAGAGACAATAGATTAGTGAAACACTTGATGAAAGAGACGATCTATTCTTCTTCTGAATCTATTTTCGACAATAGTTTCTTCCACTTATTCAGGTACTGTTAATGTTTTTTCTTTCAAATAGTTTCTTCCACTTCTTTAGGTACTGTTAATGTTTTTTCTTTCGAAGAGGATCAATATATTAGATACAAGGACATTGAACTGGGTTATGCAAATTTCAATTTGGTAGAGCTATAAAATTGATTGGGCAATTCAAGCATTTGGTTTTAACAGTCTCATAGGGTATTGCGAAGGATTGGAACCTTGGTTTTAAAATTTGGATGCTTTAAGTTTAAAATTTGTTCTTATGATTGTCTTGCTTGTGATATTAAAGATATGTGAAGAGATTTTGGCCTCTTGAATTATTTCTAGATCCAAATAACATGCTTGGTTGATATTGTATTGTACCTATCCAAATTTTTCCTTATCTGTGTAAGGTACCGTTGTACCTGAGGTACATAAACGTGATACTCCCTTTTGAACTCTCTGATTGCTTTGGTTTTCATCATAGGTTCTAATCATGGCTGCTTGATATGGGTTTAATCTTTTGTATGGTATGATGAACATTAGTGATTTAATAGGCCATTTGCTTAAGTGATATAAGTCGTTTGCACCCGTGATGTTCCTATCCAGGATGTCATTGTTGTTGTAAGTTTGAATTATTGCTAGGATCCTGGGCAACCATCGGCATATTATCATTAGCATTCTCTTTATTTTTGAAATCTTCATAATCACTCATAGGGGTTATTTAGCATGTTGGGGCAAGGAAATTTGGATTCAAATATTATTCCTTTTGAGTATGCACCTTCTTGAATATTGGTGGCTCACTTTAAAATGGCTCATAGCTTCACGTATTTGTGTGCTCATCATATCCTTGTTCCTGTGTTTTCGCCTAAAGCTTGGTGGTTTTTCTTTTCTCTTAAATCCTTTTTCATAGCTTTAATTAGTGATGACAAATTCTTTACTTTGATATTTAGGTTTGTTTCTTGATACATTAATGTTAATTGTCTACTGTGCTTCTTGATTCATTAACATTATAAGTGGAGGGGTGTTATGATTCCATTCTTGGTTGCGTAAAGGTATTGGTTCTTACTTTTTAGTTATGGGTGGACACATTGATGTAATTGATTAGTTCATTTTGTATGCTATGGGAAGGAAGGATGTAGGAATTCTGGCACATACTAATTGATTTGTTTTATTTATATAATAGCCCTTTTCTTGGCCTAGAATTGAATGTGAATGAGTGCAATTTATACATATTACATTTCACAGCCATTCTCTTTATAAGTAGGCTTGAATTAAGGATAAAGTAGGAGGTATGCATGTTACAGTATCATAAAAACTTTCCAATGTTATGTTTGAATGAAGTAGAAAGCATGTTATCAAACATCATGATTGGAATAGGAATTTGAAAATAAAGTTAATTTAAGGGACAATATTGTCATGTAATTTAGTTTTGAGACCTTTACAAATAAGGGAAGTTATACTAATGCTACAGCACTTCATGGAATTGGACTTGATCATATTAACTTTATTGTCATTTATAGCCTCTAATGAAGCAATTTTATAGATACATTATGCTCCTATGATTATGGCAGAGAAATAAAAAGAAACTCAAGTGTATACATTTTATTAATACTGCTTCTTTCAATGGTGTTAGGCTAACCATACAATGGAACAGAAGAAGAACTTATAGGGGTTTATGGTCCCCATTACTCTTAAACATGTGTGATTGATTATCTTTGTGTTATAGTTGGGTGTACCATGCAAATTTTTAAGGTGATCATTTACACAATTTAATGAACTTCTACTTTGGGTATCATTTGACATTGGTTACAAGAATAAATGACAAACTAAGTTAAAAAATTGACGACATTGACTTTAAGGAATATGAGTCTGTGTGTTGAATACTTCATAGTGTAAGATGAAGAAGAAATTTTTTTGAACCCTGACTAAGATTACTAGGTATGTGTTGGTATATTAAGTCAGATTGTTGGACATGTAAATATTGTTAGGGAAAAAAGAGAAGAAAAAAAAACATGAAAATACATAAAAATTGTTCCTACCCTATGCTATTTACTGTAAGAGTGGCTAGCATATACTAATGAAATTATGTAGTGTGGTTTGAGTGCCATATGCAACCATATATAGCTAAAACATTAAGAGTCTCATAATTATAATCCCCAAGATTCTTAACACTAAAGAGTAGGATATTGTTAATTAAGGACGATTCTAAGTTTATAATGATGTATAACAGAATTTTTGAGTTACAACTCCGAATTCATATATGTTAAAGATGCATTTCTACATCGGTGGCTACCAATACTATTTAATGGATGTAACTCAGTTACCTAAAAGAAAGGAAAATGAAGAGAAGAAAAAGAAGTTTATACAGTTGTAGGTTATGATATGTGTATATATATATGCATCATGGAAAGAGTGTGACTTGTTATTGGTCCATGTGACAGTTGTCGTACTCACTTTGTATATCCTGTATTGATATTAAAAGGTGACCAAATTGTGTCCATTTCTTAGTTCAACTAAGTGATTGAGTAGTGTAACATCCAGTCCCTCCGTAAAAGTGAGAAACGCAATGTTTGGTTTCTCCGTAAACGTCAGAAATGAGCCAGATACAAAAGAAAGTCTCTGAAATAGAAGGAAATGGGGCCAAATAAAATTATGATAAAATTCTAAATAATGGAAAATGAAGATTTGAGCCTTGAGTTGCTTAGAAATCAAGACCAGAGTGATTCGATAAATTTACCGAAAGGCCAGTGGCATTTTTGTAAATATGGGTACTTTTTGAAAAACTCATAGGAGGGCTTTTTAAATGAAAGTTTTGAGTTCTTTGGGGTTCTCAGAGGCCCCAAAAACCATGGGAAGCCCCAGGACCAATGAAGCACCTCCGATGTACTCTTTCTGATGTCAGTTGACTCAAACTTTGACCGGTTCGTTGGGGAAGGTTTTAGTTCCGATTTGAGTAATTCCAAAGGCATTTTATTAAATTGGGAATCTAAATTTTATAATGAAAAAGATAGTTCTAAAAAAGGAGCTAAAATGAAGTGAAACCAGAAATGCCATTATAAAGGGTGAAATTAGAAACTATTTTAAAAAGGAAGCTTCTTTCTTCTTCTTTATATGCCATGTTCTTTCTCTCCTCTCTAAGACCACCTTCATTCTGCCAAAAACCAGAGGAGAAGCTGCCCTTCTTAGGCACACAAGAGGAGGAAGATTTTGGAGGAAGAAATTCAAGAAAAAGGTAAAAATCTTTAAGAAATTCTATATCCTTCCTTCTTGAAACTTGCTCCTCTCCTCTCAAACTTTCTTTCTATGGTTTTAATGGAGAGTTTGGTGCTATTTTGGGGGCAGAACAGAGAGGAAAAATTCGTGTTTGGAGTGAGGCAACCAAGGAAAGTGAAAAGCAACTAAGAAAGAGCAAGAAAATAAGGTAAAACTTCCATTCTTTGGTAGCTTCTTCCTCTTGCACGAATTTAGGCACCATGAGCCCAATTCTTAGGGGCTATTTTCTATCCAATTCATGGAGGGATTAAAGGTTTTAGATGGCAAGGATTAAGAAGGAAGCAATAGAATCAAAAAAGGAGCATTAGGAGACACGATAGAACTATTAGGGATCCAAATGCTCCCTTGCAAATATGATTTTATATGAATGTTCTTAGGCTTAATTGAATGTTTAAACATGCTCTTAAGACCCCTGGAGAGCTTCCCACATGCACCTCCCATCCAAGAAAGCAAAGCAATTGCAAGAAAAACTAATGAACTCTAAGTAGAAAAAGTGTAGTACATTTGAAGGGATTGTAAAAACTGATTTGATTCATGCATTCCCTAGCATATGTGAGTGTTTGTTTGAGTTCCTAAGACCCCTAAGAAGCCTCCCAAGTGTTTCTCCCATCAAGGAAAAATCAAGAAGGCCATGAACTCTTCTTCCCCCCATAGTCTCGGCCTAGGCAAGTTCCTATAGTTAAAGAGAGTTTTAAATTTTTCTAAGGCTATTCTTGAGTCATATGTGATGAGTGAAGATGAGTAGAGGCCTTGGAAAAAATTTAAAACTCAAAGAAAGTGAATTAGTGCCATAGGTTCCATATTAGGACTTAAAGAAGCAACATGATGTTAGGCCCTTTGTTTTAATGATGTGATGACTCCAAGAGATTTAAAAGGAGTCAAGAATTATATTTGAAAGGAAAGAATGAGGCCTAGAAGTCCCTTGAGGGGTGTTGTTTCATTAAGCGCCTTTATGGACCATAATGGAGCTTATAGAGCAATCTAGAGTTTAAGCAAATTGTGTAGCCTTAGAATATGTCTCATGAACCTAATTGGCTCCCTTAAATCATGTCTAGGCCAAGAGAAACCATCTCCACCAAATTGTGGGTGTATAGCCGAGGTAAAGGAGAGAAATCCAAGGAGAAAAGTGTGTAGATTTGTACAAGGTAGCTCTCTCCACCTTCTCTCATGCATAGATGTGTGTTTAGCTTATTTTAGAATGTGTGTATGTGTATTTTCAAGCTAAGAAAAGTATGCTAGCATGCCTTTATATTCTATGATCCTTGATGCCATGTTATGTTTTAAATGAATCTATAATGTTTGTATGAGTTTGCTTGAGTGAGGAGAGGCCAAGAACTCTTCTCTTTGGTGAGGATGAGCCAAGAACCCTTGAGCTTGGTTGAGACATAGCAAAAAGTCTTCCAAAAGCAAAGTGGGCTCCCAAGAGTATGGTTGAGTCCAAAGCTCTTAAAGACTGGGTGAGGCAAGTTCAAAATCCATGAGGAGAAGTGTGAGGCTAATCCAAACACTTGGGGAATTCTTGAATGTCTTGTATGATTGATTCACATGCCAAGGTTGCTTTGAAAATGTCCATGACTTCCATTTTTCCATACATACATTTGAAAAGCTTGCTTTGTACATATTATATGGGATTGAATGGGAGATGAGCTATTGGGATTCTTTGAATCTCATCCTCTCCTCTCCAATGATCTAGCATGCTAGGTGGGCCAAGTAATTATGGTGAAGGTAGCCAACAACTATGAAGAGCAAGGATTGACAAGCTTATGTATTATTTTGCCTATTTTGGAACCATAATGATGGTTCGTAATGTATATGATGTTGTATATGTTTTATGAACCTTGAGACACGTGTAAATATACTATTATGTGATGTTTAGATATATGAAAATGATATATGACCCATAGCACTTATTTTGGAGTATGTAATGCCAAAGTGTGCAATATGAAACTTTGATGAAAGTATGCATAAGTGTGGGTTGAATGGCCAAAATGAGATGCATGAGGTTTGGGACCATTTTGGCAGCTCACTTAAGTCTTAAATGTACTTTTAGACTTGCCCAAAAGGTGCCAAGGCCAAGGGAAATCCATTTGGCAACTTTGGCACCTTATAAAGAGCCAAAATTGACCATTATGAAACCCTATATCACTTTTTAGCCAAATGAGTTAGTCTTAATCTAAGATTTGGCATGAAATTAGGTTTCATTGAGAGATTTCTGGAAAGCTAAAGATCATAATTTTCGGAGGTCTACAGAATATTTGATGATTTTTCAAAGTTGGCAAAATTTATGGAAATTGTCTAATGCACTATTGCAATGGTCTGAAATTGTTTTCTGTCACATGAGACTCAAATGGTGTCCAATTGCTATGAAATTTTATACAGAGAAACCAAGAAATTATAGTGACTCGTGCCAACTAGAAGAACCTCATTTGGAGGTCTAGATAGGAAGATATGAATTTTTGAAGTTTCTATCCAGTATCAGTAACTTTGCCTGACCAGAAGTACTGTTCTATCGAATTCTGAGGCCTGGGCTTGATGAACTGATCTAGAGATATTTTTCCTCTCTAGTTGACATCCATAGATTTCTAGATTGGTATCATTTGCATGGATTGAATTTTTTTGGAATTAATTGGACATTTTTGAAGTTCATATCAGTAAATTGTGACAATATCAGGACCCAGTCCGACCTCCAAAATATTTCGTGTGTCAAATGCTTTGTGTGTGGGATGTTATGACTTGTAAATATTTTATCATGAATTAGACATCCTAAGCTTTCCAGAATGACTAGGATTGCAAGATTTTGATTTTTTTTAAATTTAGTTATGATTTTTCAAAGTTTACCCAGAAATGAGGCCAATTTTGGCCGAGAATGAACACTCATTTTCCATATCTCATTTCGGTTTCCATGAGTTATAGGCATGCTTTTGGAATGCAAATGAGTTGTAATGATGTAATTAAATATGAGGAAGTATAGTATGAGCTCACACGGTCCACGTGACATGGATTGAAATTTTTAGATATGACGCAAAGCGAAATTAATCTCATTCTCCTTGCTTTTTCTATGGGAAGCCTATATGAATTATGATAGAATGCTTAAGAATGATATGAAATAAGCTAGAATTTATGGTGTTACAAGTAGGCTGAAAGATGTGTTGTGTAAGTTTTTGCCTTCTTTTAAGTTACTGTTGTGTTAGGATTTGAAACTTATATATGCACTTTTGAGATTAATTATTTTAAAATTCTATCATTGCAAGCTGATTTAAAATTTAAAATTTTGAACATGTAAAGCAATGTGCAACCTTACACTTTTGGGGAAAACTAGGAATACGTTTGTTGTTCAAAAGGTATTGATTAAGTTATGTTGATTCTTGTTGAAGTACAAGTATACAAACATTTGAATTCTAAAGGCTTAAGTGCTTTGGGGGCCGTAGTGTAAGCTTTTATGTTGAAGTGACAGAGCAATGCCGTCTTCAATGTAATGACAACATCACCATCGTGTAATGATCAAGGCATGCACTTGAAGAATAGTCATAAGCATTTATAGAGAAAAATAAGTGATAATAATGATTATATATTGTTAAGAGGTTATAAATAATCTTAGTTTATACTTCACAAATACACACACACACACACACATATTCATGTTTCAATTGATCAATAAAAATTTAAATATCCTGTATAATGCATTGTTTTTTCACTAGAACATTGATTATGTTTTTAATGATAATAGCAAACTCTCCCTTTTTTTCCTGTCAGATAAAATCAACATATTTACTTGACAGTTCAATTATATCTCTAGATGTATGAGAAATTGTAGCAACATTCCAGTATCACATGAAAATTATTCACTTCAACTAAATTATTACTTTATATATATATATATAGGGATAAAGTATGGGCTAAATATAGGGAGAGTGAAAAATTGAGAGATGAAGGGGGGATGAACTAAAAAGAATTGTGAGATTGAGAGAGACTAAATAGAGTGAAGCAGACCAAAGAGGGAGAATTATAGAAAATAAAACAAAATCAAAGTAATCAAATCCTTCTTCTTGGTTCCTGTTTTCTCTATGTAATGCTTCTCCCTTTCTAATAAAAAATAATACAATTTTGTTAGGTTATATTGAATTCAAACTAAGTAGTTAGGCTACAAAATTCATATTTGAGTTGTCAATTAAATCTTGTTCAATAAGGTACACACCTCGATCTCTTTAACAAAACTTAGTAGTAGACTTTAGGTTTGGCCTTCTATTTATAAATATTTTGTACTTAATTATTGATATATTATTATATTATTCATTGAACAGATAAAGAATGGGTAGCAAAGGAGAAGTGAACCAAAGGCGATAAGAAGCAGAGGTTGTGGAGGACCCTCTATTTTGGCTAGGGAGCTTTGACAAGGAAAATCAAGAAAGTGTTTTTGTTTTCAATTTAATCAGCGATTACCATCAGTCACAGGTGTAAATGTCGCTGCAACTTTGTGTTTCCTTTTTTTTTTTCTCTCTTTGTTTGGTTTCACTATTTTCTTCCAGTTATGCTCTATTGAAAATAATAATAATAGTTATTAATAATTAGATTCATTTAATTATTATTATGAAAATATTAATATTAAATAATAAACATTCAATTATGTAACTAAAATTAAGTAATAATATAAGATTACTTATTCAAAATTTAAATTATTCATTTAATAATAATGGAATTAATAAATAATAAAATAAATGATTAATTAAATTTTACTTTATAACAATAATGCTAATAACCATTTTTATTCTAAATTAAATTTATTCAACTAATAATTAAATGAATAAATAATAAATTAATATCAACTACTTAGTAATAAATAATAAATTGTACAATAAAAGTTAAATTAATAATAATAATAGGAAGAATATTTTTATTGTGAATTAAACTTATTAAACTAATTTTAAATAAATGATAAAAATAAATAGTTAATAATAAAACGTATATTAAAGATAGATTAATTAATCACAATGATGAAACTAATGAAAATAATAATAATAATAATAATAATAATAATAATAATAATAATAGTGATCAATACTTATATTTATTTAATTAATATTAAGTAACTATCAATATTAAATCATAAACATTAAATTATGTAGCTAAAATTAAATAAATAATACTAATAACAACAACAACAACAACAAGATTACTTATTCAAAAATTAAATTTATGCATTTAATAATAAATAAATAATAACAATGGAAGTAATAAATAATAAAACAAATGATTAATGATATTTTAATGTATAATAAAAATGCTAATAACCATTTTTATTATAAATTAAATTTATTCAATTAATAATTAAATGAATAAATGATAAATAATAATTAAAATCAAATACTTAATATTAAATAATAAATTATACAATAAAATTTAAGTTAATAATAATAATAAGAGGAAGAAGATTTGTTTTACAAATCCAAGACAACAAAATTTAATTTAATAATAATAATAAGAGGAAAATTTTTTTAACAAAGAGAAGGAAAGTTTTATGAATAATGATGGAAAACAATGGCATCCACTTATACAACTCATTTAAAAGTCTTGTAATTTGTTGAAAGTAAGAAATGGTTTTCAGACCACAAGATGCAACAAAAATAAAGCATGTACTAAATTACTCTAAAACCAACAGAATTTGTGTTGTTGCTTCTCAATTTGTGTTGTAAATTATGTCACAAACTTAATCAATGAGCTATATAAAAAGAGCTTATATCAGAGAGCTTACAACAAAAGTTGTTCCTTGTTTTCATCCACAAGAGCAAAAGAGAAAACCATATTGTTGTCTGCAAATATATAAAATTGCTTGTCTTTTATTCATTTATGTGATAGGTCAAAATACATGATCTCATATGTGCTTGGTCTGCACAATTTCTTGAATTATCTTATTAGTGTTATTAGATTTAAATAGCTATTGATGTGCTTAATTCTTTCACTTGGTTTCAAGATCCATCATAATAATCTAAAAGCACCTTTTTTTTTTAAAATCTAAAGGTTGGGTGGGGTCAATCTGATGTATCTTATTATCGTCATTCTTGAATTCTCTACTTCCTTCAAACTTGCCACTAGTTGTAAGACACTCTTTTATCTTATCCACTGCCACAAACTTCAAGATTTTTCTAAAGGCTAATACAATTTTTTTTTTAAGATGAGTTTTTAAGATTCTTTCTTAATCTAAGAAAAATTCATAACTTCTCTAAACTTGATAAACTTTTTTAGAAAGACTATCTTAGCAAAAATGACCACAAGAATGATGAATTTTACCTAGTTGATGCATTGCTTGCTTATGTTGGTTCTTTTCTCACTTTAAATCTAAGCTCAGAACTTAATCATCTAAAGATAGATGCTAAGTAGGTAATTTCTATAATTTATATTTCTTGATATTCATCCTATTTACGTGTCATCCCAAATAGCATATTTATTCTACTTTTTACCTATTTCTTTTGGTTTCACCTACTTACTCTAATATTACGGTATGTGTGCTGAATAAACTCTAGGCCTATCATCCTATTTTGGAATGTGAGAAGGAAGGGATTACTAAAATATAAACCAAAGATATACTTGCAAGATGATTTCACGCTACATTTAACTAATAGCTTTGCCTATTACTTAAAGTTATAAATCGGCTTATTAATATTGATAAAGTTTTATATATGCTAAGAGTTACTCCATCTAGTGCATGCTGTATAACCAAGGTTTTTTCCCCTTCTTTTAAATCCATCATATTAGGTGTGATTATTTTCATTGTATCATCTTTGTTGTAGTCAGTGCGTGATATTTTTTGTAACATCCGGTTACTCCGTAAACGTGAGAAACGCAATGTTCGGTTTCTCCGTAAATGTCAGAAATAGGCCAAATATAAAAGGAAATCCTCGAAACAGAAAGAATTGGGGCCAACTTATGATAAAATTTTAAATATTAAAAAATGAGGATTTGAGGTTTAAGATGCCCAAAAAACAGAGCTAAAAGAGCTTAGAAAATTTGCCAGAAAAAGTAGGGGTATTTTTGTAATTTTTGAAAAATTTAGAAAACTCATAAGAGGGCTTTTTAAATAAAAAATTTAAGGTTTTTGAGGTTCTCAGAGGCTTTGAATACCATGGGAACCCCTAGAACAATTAAAACTCATCCGGTGAGTGATTTTGGCTGTCAGTTGACCGAACGGTTCAGAATAGTTTTAAATCCTTTTTGAGTGATTCCAAAGGCAATTCTTATGATTAAGAGCCTAAGAAATATGATGGAAAAGACGGATTTCAAAAAGGAGTCGATATGAGCCTAAAATGAAAAAGCCAAGAAAAGGGACTAAAATACAAAAGTAAAAAGTTGCATAAAGTGACTTTTAGCTCCTTCTTATCCACGTTCTAGCAGCTCCTCATTTCCACGATTTTTTTTTGCCCCAAAAAAAGAGAAGGAAGCCAGCACTCTTGGGCACACAAGGAGAGGAGATTTTGAAGAGAGAAAAAGCAAGGAAAAGGTAAGAAAAGTGTAGAATTTTATGCTCTTCTCTTGAGTAAACTTGTTCCTCTTATTCTCCTATTCATTTCTATGGTTTTATTGATGGATTTGGTGATGTTTTAAGCCTGGTACAGAGGAGGAATAACAGAATTTGAAGGAGAGGAACTTACCACTTGGAAGAGCACTTGAGAAAAGCTAAGAAATCAAGGTAAGTTATTGTCTTCCATACTTCTTCTTCCTTTCTCCTCCTTGTGATAATTTCGTCCCATATAGAGCCCAATCAAAGGGAGATGAATTCTGGTCCTAGCAAGGGAGATTCATAGATTTTGGAGTGTGAAAAGCAAGTAGGTGCAAAGAAATCAAAGAAAGAAGCATGGAAACACAAGATAGAAAAGTGAGGGATTCATGGAGACAATGTGAAATCTATTTTGATCCATGAATTTCCTAACTTAGATGAGTGTTTGCTTGAGTTCCTAAGATTCCTAGAGACCTCCCCACACACTTCTTCCATCAAGAAAACAAAGCAAACCCATTACTTATGTTTTTCATGTGTCATTTCGGCCTAGGGCAGAACTATACGTTAGGGATAGTTTTAATTTGTTCTAAACTTATTTTTGAGTCATATATGATGGAAGAGGATGAGAGGAAGCCTTGGAAACATTTTAGAAACCATAGATATTGAGATAGAGGTATAGGCTCCATAATGTAGCATAATGAAGCAACTCCTAGCTAGGCTCCTTAAAATAATTGTGTGATAACTCCAAGGAGTCTAAATGGAGTCAAGAATCATAGATTGAAGGAGAGAAGGGAACCAAGATCATGAATTTTTGTAGTTGCTTCATTAAGTGTCTTATGGAAGCATAATGGAGCCATAACCAAAGTAGCATCATGTAAAGTGTGTATAATGTCAAGGCTTGTTCCCATGAGTAATTCATGTTTCTTTTGGTGTGTCTAGGCCAATAGAAATGATCTCCACCTTCTTGGATATGTGAGGTCAAGGGAGAGGACTCAAGGCTTAAGGAAAAAGTGTATGAATGCAAGCAAGGTAGCTCTCTCTCTTTTCTCCCATGCATGAATGAATGTCTACATTGTCTTTGAATGTGTGGATGTGTATTTTAAGCTATAAATTATGTTTTGGTATGATGCCTATATTCCATGGAACCATAGTGTTGCATTATGTATTCAATGATGCCTAGAATGTTTGCATTGATTTGCTTGAATGTGGAGAGGCCAAGAACCTTCTATCTTCGGTGAGGATGAGCCAAGAGCCCTTAGAAGTGGTTGAGACCAAGAGAAAGTCTCCCAAGAGCAAGGCTTAGTTCATGGCCTTTGAGAAAAAGGGTGAGACAAGTCCAAGAACCTTAAAGAAAGTGGGTGATGCTAATCCATTTATTTGGCAAGCCTAAGTATGTTATGTGTGCTTTGTGTAAATGCCAAGAATGTATTTTGTACCATTTTCCATATTAATATGCCATGCATGCATCCTTAAGACTTGTATTGCATTCTTTATGCATGATTGAATGGGAGATGAGCTATTGGGATTCTTTGAATCTCATTCCCTCCTCTCCAATATCCTAACATGCTAGGTGGAGCCAATGAACAAAGAAATGGAAGCCACCAAGTGAGGAGATGAAGCCTTGATCATAAAGCTTTTAGTTTTGTTTATGTTGTAACCAAAGGAGTGGCATATGATGTAATCTTTTGTTAGAATTGATGCACAATGAATGAAACATGTGTAAATATCCTAATAGATGATGTATGTATGAAATTTGTGGATAAATGGAATGTATTGCAATTTTTGGGTATGGAATGCCAAGACTAGCCTTATAGAAATGTGTGTATGGTATGGGGTGAGAGTGTGAGTTCCTGAATTCTGGGTTTGTGTACCTTTAAGACAAGTTTAAAATGTCATTTTGGTGCAATCTCACATGCTCAAATGGCCACACAAGCTTGGGAAGCAAATTTGGACCCTTTGATACCATTATGGAGCTCAAAAATGACCATAATGGAACCCCATGGAACAAACTGACCAAATGAAGGAATTTACCCATGAAATTTTGTAGAAATGTAGGGCTCATCAAGAGCTTTTTGGAAAGCTAAAGTACAGAAAAATTAGAGCTCTATAGAATTAATTATGAATTTTCAAAGTTCAGATTTTTCTGCTATCATGAGGCATGTACTGTTCATATGGTCAAATTTGTATCCTATGTCATCTGATAGGAAAATGATGTCCAATGCTTATGAAATTTTACAGGAATAAAATAGAGGTCATAATATTTCTGTGGCCACTAAGATCACCTCATTTTGAGGTCTGAGCAAAGAGTTATACATTTTTGAAATTTTCTGTTAGTAGTAGTGGAGCCCCAAGAATTCAGTCACTGTTCTATAGATTTCCAATAGCTAAATGTATTTGTTTCATTCTAGAATTATTTTTAGCATAAATTTAACATTTGTATCTTTCTAGAATAACTGAATTTGTATGATATCTATTTTTATAAAATTATTTATGAATTTTAGAAGTTTATATCAGTAATCTGAAATAGTAGCCTAGGCAGCAACGACCTCAGTAGCTTTTCGAATGTCAAACGTCTTCCCCTTAATGATTCATGAACTGAAACTATTTTTACCATGGGGTAGACATCCAGAGCTTTCTGGAGTGGTAAAGTTTGTTGGTTTTCAATATTTATGGAATTAATTGGACATTTTCAACTTTTTCTGCAGAATTCTATGACAGTTTCAGAATTTAGTCTGACCTTTGAACAATTTTGAATGTCAAAAGCACTTTTTGATGATTTTATGGTCTGAAAGTATTTTTAGTGTGAATTAGACATCCATAGCGTCTTAGAATGACCAAGATTGCATGATTATGATTTTTTTGGAATTAGTTATGATTTTCCAAAGTTTGAGCAGAATAAGGGGCAAATCTGGCTGAAATTAAACAAACCCATTTCATGCTCCATTTCGGTTTCCATGAGCTGTGAGCATGATTTTATGATGCAAATGAGTTGTAATGATGTATTTAAATATCATGAGCTCCCACAGTCCATGTGACATCAAATGCGAATTTTTAAGTTTGACGCAACGCAAAGGAAGTCATTATTTTGTCCCCCTTTTTCTGATACTTTCATGAAGATAATGATATAAGGTATGTGTATATGATGAGATGAGTTAGAATTTTATGGTATTACACTTTTAAATCCATCATGTTAGGTGTGACTAAATCCATTATTCCACAAATCAAAATATGATGTTCATTAAACAGTTGACGATGTTTCGGCTATGACTGTGACATTTGCTAAGTAATGAGTACTTCATAGATTAATATTGAAAATAAAAAATATAATTATATAAAATATAATTTTAAAAATTATTAAATTAATAATAGATTAATATAAAGATAAATAATTAATAAATAAATACTTAATGGTCGAATATTTAATAAATATTTAATACATTAAAAATTAAAATAAAAGTATAATTAAAATAAAATAATAGCAGTAGCTTAATATTAAAAATAAAAATATAATTACATAAAATAAAAAATATAAAATTCATCATATAATGAATAGATTAAGATAAAGCTAGAGATAGTTTCATAAATAGTTAAGATTAAATAATCACTAAATAATTAAAAGTAAAACATTTGAAAAATAATTAATAGATTAATAAGAAAGAACAACATACTTAAGTAAATTCACAAAGATAAAATTTAATAAGACATTAATGATTAAGACTAAAATAAAAAATATATTTAAATAAAATAATTTAGTGAAAATTTATTAAATTATTAATAGATAAAGATAAAGATAAAGAATATTCAATAAATAATTAGTAGTTAAACATTTAATAAATAATGAAAATACATCAAACCCTTCTTTACAAGGTATGTTCTACCATGGGACATGACTATGTTTATAATTTTAAATTGAAGAATACCATGAGTTGCATATGAGTTGCATCTACTGTAGAAATCTACTTTTTCTTGATGCCTTCTCTCAAATTCACTTACTTTCATTTACTCTTACTTTTCTTTGCTGTTATCTTACATATCTTTCTATTGAGTTTTCTCATGTATATTATGCATTGCAATTAAATAATGTATGATTTAGGGATGGATAAAAGTTAGATCCACATCAAGAATAAAGATGATATGGTATCTAGACAAGGCGTTGATGACTTTCTCCAGTGGGCATTCAGTTAAGCTAGGGTGACTAATATGATTCAATGCCCATGCAAGGGGTGTAAGAATATAGCTTGGAAGTTGAGAAGTAAAGTAAGGGTTGATTTATTCAGGAAGGGCTTTAGTGAGAGTTATAAAGTGTGGGACTCACATGGAGAAATTCAACTTGGTGCCCACAATCCAATTCAGCATGCAAATAATGAAGTACATGAGGATAATGATGAGGAAGATGACATCATTGACATGTTACATGATGCATTTGGTGACACATATTTAGAGGAATCACCTAACTTACAGGCTAGCCAGTTTTTTAAGTTGTTGGAAGATGCTCAGACCGAACTCTATCCTGGTTGTAATAAGATGCCAAAATTATCTTTCATAGTTAAACTTCTTCACTTGAAATGCCTCAATCATTGGAGCAACAAATCTATGGATGCATTGCTAAATTTATTCAGGGATGTTCTACCTGAGGGGGCACAAGTACCTAAATCTTAGTACGAAGTAAAGAAGGTTATTGGGGAGTTGGGATTAAATTACACCAAGATTGATACATGTGAGAATGATTGCATCTTATATTGGCGAGAGCATGCTAATGCAAAATCATGCCCTAAGTGCAATGTGTCTTGATAGAAGTTGGATGGTCACAAAGGCAAAAAAGTGCCACGTAAAGTGTTACGTCATTTTCGATTGAAGCCTAGGCTACAACGGTTGTACATGGCTCGATATACAACTAAAGAGATGAGGTGGCATATAGAGGGACACATTGATGATGGTGTGTTGCGGCATCCATTTGACTCTATTGCTTGGAAATCATTTAATGACCAACATCTTGACTTTGCTCGTGATTGTAGAAATATACGAATAGGTCTAGCTAGTGGCGAATTTTAGCCTTATTGAAATATGAGTGCTAATCATAGTATTTGGCCGGTTGTCCTAGTTCCATACAATTTACCACCATGGTTATGTATGAAGCACCCATACTTTATGATGATGCTTCTTACTCCAAGTCCTAAGTTTTTAGGTAATGATATAGATGTGTACTTGCAACCAATGATTGAAGAGGTACAAAAATTATGGAATGATGGTGTTGACACATATGATGCCTACTCACAATCTAATTTTAAGATGCATGTAACTATTATTTGGACAATCAATGACTTCCCAGCATATGGGAACCTTTCAGGGAGATCCACCAAGGGAAAGCTTGCATGCCCCTGTTGCCATAAAGACACACATTCTACTTCTTTATGAAATAAATTGTGTTACATGGGGCATTATCGCTTCCTTCTAGCCAATCATCCATGGCACTGAAATAGGAGGGTATTTGATGGGAAAATTGAACATTCAGTTGCACCTTCCCTTTTAAATGGTGATGAAGTACTTATGCAACTCCAAGCATTGGGTAATATGAGTTTTGGAAAAGATTAAAAGCGAAAGTGTTACTAAGCCAATGATTTTTTTAATTGGAGGAAGAAGAGTATTTTCTTCAGACTACCCTATTGGAAAACCCTTAGGCTCCGACATAACCTTGATGTTATGTATATAGAAAGAAATGTATCTGATAACATAGTGTCAACATTGATGGGCATGGTTGGAAAGACCAAGGATACACTGAAGAGTAGATACGACTTAATTGATTTGGAGATTAGGCAACAATTACACCCAATAGAAGATGGGAACAAAATTTTGATTCCAGCAGCATGCTATATATTGTCCCCACATGAGAAGTTAAAAATTTGTAACTTCTTGGCTAATTTGAAGGTTCTTGATGCCTTCTCTTCAAATATTTCAAGGTGCGTCAATGTTTATGAGCAAAAAATCTCTGTGTTGAAGTGTCACAATCACCATGTGTTGTTGCAAGACATATTCCCACTTGTAGTACATGGCTTATTACCTAAGGAAGAATCAGAACCTATAATAGAGTTGGGAAAATTTTTTATGAACTTGTGTTCCAAGTGCATAAGAATGGAAGATCTTAATATCTTGGAAACTCAAATTGCAATCACATTGTGTAAATTAGAAATGGTGTTTCCACCTATCTTTTTTGATATCATGATCCACTTACCTATTCACTTGGCAAGAGAGGCTAAGCTTGGGGAACCCATACAATATCGATGGATGTACCCTATCGAGAGATAAGGTCAACTAATAAATTGATGTCTGTTATAAATACTTACAAGATTTCTTACATTATTCATATTTATTTATGCATGTAGATACTTATAGGCACTGAAAACATATGTTCACAATAAAGCTCGTCCAGAAGGTTCAATTGTAGAAGGTTATTTAGTAGATGAACGCCTCACTTTTTGCTCTCGTTACTTGAAAAATATCCCTACGAAGTTCAATTGACTTTCTAGAAATGATAATAGACATGTGGAACATGATAAGATATCCATCTTTGATCCAATTGGGCAAGCAAGAGGATGTTGCAAATCGATATGTCTATCAGACATGGAGTTCAATCAAGCTTGTATGTATGTGCTTTAGAACTGTGAAAATATTTGGCCATTTATTAAGTTTATAAGACTTGGTCACCATTTACATTAAAAAAAAATTCCATTATCATGTCTTAATTAACTAGGTCCTATATTGTAGGAAGCACAAGATGGAGATTGAAACAGAAGGTTCAGTGGTTGAGGGGTTCTTAGGATGGTTTCGTGCACAGGTTATTTCGACCTTATGTTTCCTTTGATTGGTTTATAGGTTACCATATTCACACATGTTTTCATTTACAGGTTTTAGAGTTAAGTGCATGAGGTGATGCAAGTGACAAACTTATAAATCTTAGAATTGGACCACTCAAAATGGTTCATCGTTATTCCACATTTATGGTGAATGGATTTAGATTTCATACTAGAGATTGAGCCTCTAGTAGAAGAACACAGAATAGTGGAGTGCTTGTATGAGGCGATGATTCAGATGAGACAAAAGAGTACTATGGTGTCTTGGAAGATATATATGAGTTATCGTATATTGGGAATAAAAAAGTGTATCTCTTTAAGTGTCATTAGTTAGATGTGGGTCATTTAGGAAAAGGATACAAGGTTGATAAGTATGGGATCACGAGCATTAATACTCGATATTCACTAAACTCGAATGAGCTATTTGTTTTAGCATCTCAAGCAAAACAAGTATTTTACGTAGAAAATATTTGTGACCCAAATTGGCTTGTTGTTGTAAAGACAAATCCTCTTTAATATGCTCAAGGTGATTGATAATGGCATAAGTAGGGACAAGGAGGAACTACTTAGTGATGAGGCTTATCAACAATTTGAAGTTGATATAAATGTGACTACTAATGATAATGTAGGCATTGACCAACAATAAACCATTCATGTGAATGGGTTTGGTTAAGTGGGTCAAATGCAATTGATGTGGAAGCTGATTTCATTGATGATGATGATGAGGATGTGCCCACTAATGAAAAAAATAGGGAAGACATACTTGATGATGCTGATACAGATGACATCGATGACATTGATGACAACATAAATTAAATATATTTATGGTAGTGTGAATGTATTTAAACTATTAAAACTTACTATATTTACATATGAATTGCCTTCTATTATTGTCATCAATTCAGCGTTTGGATTTTGACTAATGTATCTCACACTTTATTTACAATGTTTTAGGAAATGTCGGGTGGTGGACACGAGAGGATAAGAGGAAGAGGCGGAAGAGGAAACGGACACGGTAGTAGTTAATTGAGACACGACCATATAGGTAATGTGACACCACCATTGGAACAAGCAATAGGAAATGCTTCTGAGTGTAGAAAGTCTACTCCACCCATACTAACATGCTCAGTGAGACAAGAAGAATATGAAGATTCTCCCCCCATGCAACCATCATTAAATCAGAGTAGTGCAGGTATAACTACCTTTGGATTTTGTTTATTTACAGTTTACTCCCCCCCTTCCACACACATACATATATATTGATGTGTAAATGTTTTTGTTGACATATATGCTTTATTCAGCTTCTTGCAGTATTGTTAAGAAAGGGTGGGGAAAGTATAAGTGTGTATCTGTTGATACAAAGACAAAATATGGTGGAAAGATTGCTATTAACATATCTGAAGATCTTGAGTGGGCTGTTGGAGAGGGTGCTTGAGAGTTCTCTAGTTATTGTGGCTGGGTGGTTCGGACCACTGTACTATTTAGAGATGGTGATTTGGCGAGGTCATGTGGTTAAAAGTTAAGGTAATATATTTGCATATAGATAATTATGCAAACTAAATGATATTTAATTTCTTAGCAAACTAAATCTTTACATATACAATTATAATTACTTATGCTTATGGTTCGTAGGACAAATTCAAACCATGTGAGGGTCAATCTGAGTTGTCACTGAAACACTTAACTATGAGTAAGGGTGTACATGGACAGGGCTGGGTCAAGGCGATGCTTGGCCCAAAGCCCGGCCCGATTAGGGTCTTGGATGTATTTTTATGCCCGTGGCCCGGCCCGACCCGGAGAAGCCCGATTTTAGGGCTGGTTAGGGCGGCCCGGGACGGCCCTAATAAGTAGGGCTGTACATGGGCAGGACCAAACTGAACATCTAGTATGTTCGATACCTGACTCGATTAAGACATGAAGCTTGTTTTTATACCTGTGGCCTTATTCAACTCTAGTAAGTCTGATTTATGTTGGGATAGGGCGGGTTAGGGCCGCCCAAACTAATTTTTTTTAATGAATTGATACTTGTAATATAAAAATATTTTTACACAAATTTATAGGCATATATTTCAAAACAATGGACTTTTAGAACTCTTATATTTGTATCAATAATAAAAAAATAGTCTAGTATTATCAAGTAAAATATAAGATATACTAACATAATTAGTCTTAGGTAAATATATATTTTTTCATTATTTAACAAAAGAAATATCAGTAAGGATTCACATCAATGATAAAAATAATTAAGAAGTAAAGAATATTTGAGTAAGTAATAAAAATTGTAGTATGCAGAGATAGTTAAATGAAATAAAAAAAATAAGATGACAAGATATTAATAACTAAAAAAAAAGAAGTAACTATTAGGGCGAGTTGGGTGGAACATACCTTCGCCCGTAGTCTGGTCTGGCCAGGAATAGTCTTGTTTAAAGTTATGCCCATTTATACTTTTAGCCCGGCCCGATTAGACTGGGCTAGGGCGGGTCCCTAGAGCCAACCGGGCCGATGAACACCCCTAACTATGAGCACTTTACAAAGATAAGAATTGGAAGACTAAATTGCATGATCTAGTTAAACTATTAGATACAGATGAGGATAGGCATGCAGTTCAACCAAGTGATGTGAACCCTATAGATTGGGAGTGGCTACTACAACACTAGTGATGCGGTTCTGTCGCGCAACCCTCAAAATAAAACTAGGTTAACAAGATATGCAGCTAGTGGCACAACTTAGGTCATCTCCCTTGGAATTGGAATGCAATGTTTGATTGAATTTTCTAAGTGTATGAAGATCCTAAAACTTACTAATTTAGGGGGGTTCCAATCTAATTGAACTAAGTAAAATGAATCTAAAATAAAGTTCTTAAATCCTATCTAGTTAGATGAATTATGGGTGGAGGATGGTTTTGTGACTAGCTTTGGAATCATCCCTTGGTATCCACTATCCTTATCCTAATCCAATTGTGATTAATTCTGGCCTAAGAATCTCTAATTGTGTTCATGGCAATTGTATCTTAAGTTAACACTCAAGAATCAAGAAGTTAACAATTTAATGTTAAATTGAGAACTCAACCTCGCATTAAATTGCTAACTCTTGTTTTAGGATCAATGAACACCCAATTCGATTAATTAACTGAGTAATTAACCTCTGAACCATCATCCAAAAATGTCTAATTAAACAACTAAACACCAAGGAGTCCTCTAATTAAACAATTAAAGGTTCAATCTCTCACATGCATTTCATCAAACACCTTGATTGCATACATGGGTAATTGCAAGAAATTGACAAATTCAGAATTAATCCAACCAATTAATCAATAGAATGGGTTCCTAATCAATGTCTAAACAACCACTAATTATAATTACATAATTCCTCAATCAAATACAACTTAAACAAGGCAATATATGAAAGAAAAAAATGTAGGAAAAATGAAAATCCTTAGCCAAAATTCTGAGTTTATCCATGGATTCAAGCTTCAACTCAAGTGCCTTCTTCCTAGCTAATCACAAGGGATTGATTAGAGCTTCATTTTGGTGGTGAGATTGAGTGGATCGTCGCATAACCCTCAAAATAATACTAGGCTGATAGAATATATAGTTAATGGCACAACCTAGGTCATCTCCCTCGGAATTGGCGTTCAATGTTTAATTGAGTGTTCTAAATGCTAAAAGACTCTAAAAATTCCTAAATTAGGGGATTTTGATTTACTTAAAACTAAATTTGAATTAAAATTCTAAAATTCTATCTAATTGGGTGAATTATGAATGAAAGATGGTCTTGTGACTAGCTTCGGATTCGTCCCTTGGTATCCACTATCCTTATCCTATTCTAATTATGGTTAATTCTGGCCTAAGAGTTCCTAATCGTGTTCATAACAATTTATCTTGAGTAACCACTCAAGATTCAAGAGATTAACTATCTAATGTTGAATTGAAACCTCACATCCAAATTAAATTGTCAATTCTTGTTTTAGGATCAATGAACACTTAATTTGATTGATTAACTAATTGATTAACCTCTGAATCATCCTAAATATTTAATTAACCAACTAAACATTAAGGAATCTTCAAATTAAAAAATTAAGCTCATTCATGTATTTTATCGAATACCTCCGAAGCATACATGGAATTCAGATAATATTGATGTCTAATGCAATCAATTAATCAACAAAAATTACTTCCTAATTAGTGTCTAACCAGCCACTAATTATAATTACACAAATTTCTTATCAAATACATCTTAACCAAGAAAATAAATGAAAGAGAAAAAGTGTAGGAAAAATAGAAAATTCTTAGCCCAAAATATTCTATGTCTTCTCCCCGGATTCAAGCTTCTCCAAGGTCTTCTTCCTTGCTAGCCACAAGATAAATTAAGAAATCATAGGATGTTGGATGGAAGATGGAATGGAGTGGAGATGAGAAGAGAATGGACTGATGGATGAATATGGTGTGGAGTGGATGGTTGGAATGGTAGATGAATGGTGCCTTGAATGGATTGATGGATGGCTCTATATATAGGCGAGGAATTCCGAGAATAAAGAGACGTATATGACTTGTAGAGGCGTGTGGAATGATAATTCTGCCCGAGTGTATCTCTTAATGAATCACGTGCCCAAAGCTTCTTCTTCTCTTTATTTTTCTTAACGTTAGCCCCTCCCACGTCTCATTCATTCTTATTTCTGCTATATATATATATGATGGGCCCCACTGAATATAATAATCCACTTGCTGAATTATTCACGTTATCCATGCAGCTCTTCTTCGACGTGGGATGCTTCCAATCTAGTTCAGCAGCTTCTTCTTCTGCGTCTCCAGCTCTTGTTTTTCCAGCTCCCAAGCTTCTACGAACATGCAATAGCTTTAGTTACTCATGTTGCTTCCTTGTTTCTCGCCTGAACTCCAGCTTCTGCATGTTCTCTTCTTTGTCACGTTCCCAGCTGCTGTTCCAGCTCATGCTTTGTTTTCAGCCATGTTTCATGCAACTCCTTAGCTAGAACCCGTGGCTTCTTTGTTTAGTTCTTCCAGCTTCAGTTCGTAGCTTCCCACATTAACATCTCACAGATTCTGCACCTCAATGAATTACATGCTGCCAGCTTCAACGTGTTGCTTCTCTCATGTAAACCATCACTCGAACGTGCAACCCGTGGTAAGCTCCTTTGTGTTTTCTTCATCTTGCAGCTTCAACAAGAAACTCATACTTCAACCTCTTCAAAACCCGAAGGAATGTGCTGACTTTTCTACATGGAGCTGCTTCTTCTTCCCTTCGACGTGTTCAGCCTCTGCATGTTTGTGTTTGGCAGCTCTTCTCACGCTACTGTTCATTACTGTTCTCAGCTCAGCCATTTCACGTAGCTCTCAAGCTTCTTTGTTTTCAGCTCCAGCCTTGCTTCTTCTGCATCTCATCCCTCTCGTTCAGCTCGCGTTGTTCTGCTTCTCAGAACCAGCAGCTCTCAGGTTTCTTCATTTTATCCATGTTGGCTCCTTCCTCAAGTCCTTCATTCCACTTTTTCACTTGCTTCTCTTCTTTGTGTTTCCTCTTCTCCAACCTCCTTCTCATAAACCAATTACCTATTGAAAAATCTGCAAAATTAATAGGAAATTCTTAATAGGAAAAATTCACAAAATTATTTAAAGAAAGTTAAACATTAAAATTCAATAATTTTGTAATTAAATTTCTAAAGTGTATAAATGGCTAATGAAACCAAATTCTACCTAATTAAACCCCTAAAGCCATGTTTGGACATTAAAATGCTTAAATTAGGAGAGTTAAAACATGTAAAATTTATGCTTATTAGAGATGGAGATGGAAAATGGAGGATGGAATGGAATGGAGAGGGCGTGAGATGGTCTGGACGAAGGGGGCGTGAGATGGTATGTATGAATGATGGCCTCCTCGTGTGAGTGAATGAATCTCATTTTTAACGTGAATCCTCCCTGCCTCTAGCCTTCAGACCTATTCACGTGCTTCATTTATCAATTCACGTGCTAAGCTCCTCATTCCAATTGCCTGAAGCTACTTCATGTATACAAGAGGTGGACCCCACGTCATGTTGTTTTATTATATTCCACATGAATTCCTTTCCAAGCTCTTTCTCACGTGGCTTTCTTCATGTCATGCTCTCTTCGTGTTTCTCAAACAGGGGCTGCCTCTTCTTCGTACCAGAACCATAGCTTCTTCTTCGTTTATTCTGTAACTTCCCCACGTAAAGATTCTGCATGTTACAGCTGCTTCTCTAAGGTTCTGTGTGTTTTTCTGCTCACTAACTTGTAGCTCCTCGTTTCTCAGCTTTTCACGTTGAAAATGTAGCACCTTCACCACGTAGCTTCTTCTTTTCATTCTTCACATTCAGCTTAACGTCTGTTCCAGCCACCCATCTCTTCCTTCCAAACACCCATGCAGCTCATTCTTCGCTTTTTCTTCAACTTCTGCATGCGTTTTCCTTCTTATACCACGTGGTTTCTTCATTTCTCAGCTCGTGCAGTAGCTTCTTCTCTGTTCTGCTCACTTTCTTCCATGTGTTCTGCATAGTGTTTCCTTCTTTCAAAACTCGTGGCTCCTTCCCCTTTCAAACCAGAACGTGGCTCAACCTGAAGCCAGATTCACGCTTCTGCTTCATGCAAACTCATGATTCCACTCTCTTCTACTCCCACATTTGGCTATGCTCGTGTGTTTATTCTGTTCAAGAGCTTCTTCATGGTTTCCTACTCATTCCAACATCCTCATGCTTCTTGTGCTACGTGAATGTGTGTCTTGTTTCATCACAAAAATCTTCATTCCATCTTCTCTTCCAATCCAGAATATCATCCACATTTCTTTCCACGTAAAGTTGCCTCTTACCCATCTCCATACCACTCCACTTTTATTTCCTCCTAACTATACACATGAAGCCTTCATCTTTTTCTTTAAATCAAATGTTCGTTCAAGATGTTTGCCCATAAAAAATTTTGCACAATAGAATACAAAATATTAAATAGAATTATCCACAAAATTATTTAAAAGCAATTCATGCATTAAAACTCAATAATTGTGCAAATTAATTCATAAGGTGCAAAAGTGGCTACTAAAATCAATTATCACCTAAGTAAATCCATTAAGCCTTATTTAACTATTAAAATGCTTAAGTTAAGGGAAATAAAATACATAAAAATCATACTTATCAACTGGGCTTATAAAGATTTTAAGGTAGTGTGTACTCTTGCTATATAATATGGTTTGAATATATTATAACTATTGTTAAGAGATAGTAAAAGTTCCTATCTAATTGTAGGCAATGAGTGACAGAAATAAACTAAATAGGGGAAAACAAATGACAAAGCATACATGTGGCATTTGATCCTTTGCGGAGGTGGGGTGTAATGTTTGGTTTTCGTTAAATAACATAAATGGATGCGTTTTCAAAACAAGCCCCTTAGAATGAGTTATTTAAAACCAAAAAAATTAAAATAAAATTTTAAATAATGAAAAATGAGGATGTGAGCCTTGAGTTACCCAGAAATCAAGGCTATAGTGATTCAAAAAATTTGTCGAAGGGCTAATGGCATTTTCGTAAATAAGTAAAATTTTGGAAAAACACATAGGAGGGCTTTTTAAATGAAAGTTTTAAGTTTTTCGGGATTTTTAGAGGCCCTAAAAATCATGGGAAGCCCCGAGATAGTTAAAACCTCTCCGGTGGACGTTTTCCAATATCGGTTGACCCAAACTTTGACTGGTTCGTTCGGGAAGGTTTTAGCTCCGATTTGAGTGCTTTCAAAAGAATTTTACTAAATTGGGAACCTAATTTTATAATGAAAAATACAGTTCTCAAAAGGAAGCTAAAACAAAGCCAAATCAAAAATGCCATTATGAAGGACGAAATTGGAAACAATTTTAAAAATGAAGCTTCTTTATTCTTCTTTAAAGTTCACGTTCACTCTTCCTCACTTTATACCGAATTTCTTCTATCTAGAACAGAGAGGAGAACTAGAATTTTTAGGCGCACAAGGGAGGAGGCAAAAGAAGGAGAAAAGGCCAAGAAAAGACATTAGAAAACAAGATAGAATCATTAGGGATTCAAGTGCCCCCTTGAAAATTTGACTTGATATAATTGTTCCAAAGTTTAAATGAGTATTTGAATGAGTCCATAAGATCCTTGAGAACCTCCCCATGTGCTTCCTCCATCAAGAAAACAAAGCAAAGTCCATTGAGGCCAAATTCTTCCATAGGTTTGACCAAGTGAGTTCCACATACTTAGGGATAGTTTTAAAATTTTCTAAACCCATTTTTAAGTCATATATGATGAATGAATATGAGAGGAAGTCTTGGGAAAAATTTAGGAAGTTTAGAGAATGAGTCGGTGCTTTATATTCCATAATATAACTTAAAGAAGCAACATGCAGTTAGGTTCTTTATTTTAATGGTGTGATGACTCTAAAAGGCTTAGAAAGAGTCAAAAATCATATTTGAAAGGAAAGAATAGAGTCTAGAATTTATATGATGGGTGTCGCTTCATTAGGTGCATTTTTGGAACCATAAAGGGGTTTATAGGTTAAGCTAGAGTCTAAGCAAGTTGTGTGGCCTTAGAATTTATTTCATGAACCTAATTAGCTTTCACAAATTATGTTTAGGCCAAGAGAAATTATCCCCACACATTTGTAGGTGTGAGACCAAGAAAGGAAGCATTCTTCTAAGGAGAAAAGTGTGTGATTTCACCAAAGGTAGCTCTCTCTCTTTTCTCCCATGCATGAATGAATGTCTACATTGTCTTTGAATGTGTGAATGTATATTTTAAGCTATGAATTGTTCTTCAATATGATGCCTATGTTCCATGGAACCATAGTATTGCATTATGTATTCAAATGATGTATAGAATGTTTGCATTGGTTTGCTTGAATGTGGAAAGGCCAAGAACCTTCTATCTTCAGTGAGGATGAGCCAAGAACCCTTAGAAGTGGTTGAGACCAAGAGAAGGTCTCCCAAGAGCAAGGCTTAGTTCAAGGTCTTTGAGAAAAAGGGTGAGGCAATTCCAAAAACCTTGAAGAAAGTGGGTAAGGCAATTCCAAAAACCTTAAAGAAAGTGGGTAAGGCTAATCCATTCATTTGGTAAGCCTAAGTATGTTATGTGTGCTTTGTGTAAATGCCAAGAATATATTTGCACCACTTTCAATGTTAGTATGCCATGCATGCATCCTTAAGACTTGCATTATATTCTTTATGCATGATTGAATAGGGGATGAGTTATTGAGATTTTTTGAATCTCACTTCCTCCTCTCCAATATCTTAATATGCTAGGTGGAGCCAATGAACAAGGAAATGGAAGCCACCAAGTGGGAAAATGAAGCCTTGACTATAAAGCTCTTAATTTTGTTTATATTGTAACCAAAGGAATGAAATATGATGTAATATTTTGATAGAATGGATGTACAACGAATGAAACATGTGTAAATATTCCCACAGTTGATATATGTATGACAATTGATGATAAATGAGTAGTGTTGCAATTTTTGGGTATTGAATGGTCATTTCTAGTGCATGTTTCTTAGCATATAGCTTGGGGATGAAAAATGAAATTATGTGTTCTTGACATTTACACCTTTAATACAAGTTTAGGGAGTCTTTTTGGGCCATTCCCATGTGCCTAAGTGGCCACAAGAACTTTAGGAGCCATTTTGCATACCTTTGCACCATTAAAAGGTATTAAAATGACCCAAATGGCACCTTATGGCACTTTCTGAACAAATGAAGGAATTTCTCCATGAAATTTGTTAGACATGTAGAGCTCATTGATAGATTTTTGAAAAGCTAAAGTTCAGGAAAAACGGAGTTCTACAAAATTATTTATGAATTTTCAATTGGTTCTAGTATATGCACTGTTCACACCGATAGATTTGTGTTCTGTGTCATCCGATAGGCAAATGGTGTCTAATACTTGTAAAATTTTATAAGCATAAATTAAAGGTTATAATCTTTCTATGGTCACCAAGATCACCTTATTTGGAGGTCTGAGCAAAGAGTTATGTATTTTTAAAGTTTGCTGTCAGTAGCAGTAGCACCCCTTGAGTCTAGTTACTGTTTTATAGATTTCCAATGGCTAAAAGTATCTGTTTCATTCTATAATCATTTTTACATAAATTTAACATCTGTAACTTTCCAGAATGACCAAATTTATATAATTTTTATTTTTATAGAATTAGTTATGAATTTTGAAATTTTATATCAGTAATTTGAGATAGTAGCTCAGACAGCAACGACCTTAGTGGTTTTTCAAATGTCAAAAGTCTTCCCTTTAATGATTCATGAGCTGAAATTATTTTTAGCATGGGGTAGACATACAGAGATTTTTGGAATAGTAAAGTTTGTTGGATTTTTATTTTTGTGGATTTAGTTATGAATTTCTGAAGTTGTAACAGAAAAATTGAAAATCTGATCGTGGCTAATTCGTGGAAATTGGTGTGTTTCACCCAGTTGTATGAGTTCCAAGCCACTTTCTTGGATGGTTTTGAATTGTATTAGTGTAATTAAATATGAGAATGAGTTTAATGAGTTCCCTTGGTCCACGGAATGCTGAATGAAAAATTTATCCACTACGCAATGCAAGAAAATGTAATATTTTAATGTCTTTTTCTTGAAAACTCATATGCTTTATGGAATAGAACCTATAATTAGTATGAAATGAGTTATGATATGATGGTGTTACATGGAGCATGGCTTGGTGAGGATGAAATCTTCCTTTTTAATTTACAATTACATATTTATATACACATTTTGTTTTCTTGATGATTATAAAATGAAATAATGTCTAGAAAATATTTCAGATGGATCCTATTATTGGAGAACCAGCAGGACTTGATGTGGTGTGGGAGGCACAACATACTTGCCAAAAAAAAAGGGGAGACAGAGTGGGTCGATGTAACACCATATTTCTAAGATTCAATTCATGCAATTCCCTTGCCTCATCTCATGCTTGTTCTATAGGAGGTAACATAATGGCATTAATTCTCATGGATAAGTTGCATTTTGCCGCGGATAAATTATCTCTTTCAATGTCCCATGGGTCATATGAACTCATCCATTTCATTCTTATAATTAAATGGACAATTGCAACTTATAACAAGCTCAAGAAATGGTCCATATCTCAAGCAAAGGGAGCAATTGTAACACCTTCATTTCTAGCTCATACCCATCATGCCTTACATGCTCATATGAGATATGGGAAGGATAAGGGGAGATCTTCCTCATTGGAATCTTATATTTTCTCACATTGTGGCATGGGGTTAAAATGCATTTCAGTGTCACGTAGACCACGTGAGCTTATTCTATTCTTCCTCATATTTATTTGCACCATTACAACTCATTTCAATCCCAAAAATATGCTTAAAACTCATGGGAAGCAAAAAGGGATATAAGACATGCACATTCATTTTCGGCAGACTTGGCCTCAATTCTGGGCAAAGTTTGGAAATTCATAATTAAATCCAGAAAAATCAAAAACGTGTGATCTCAGTCATTATGGAAATCTTAGGATGTCTAATTCATGCTAAAAATATTTGCAAGTCATAACATCCCACACACAGGACGTTTGACATGCAAAATTATCTGGAGTTCAGAATGGGTTCTGCTACTGTCACAGTTTACTGATATGAACTTCAAAAATGTCTAACTAATTCCAAAAAAATCCAATGCATGAAAATGATATCACCATGGAAATATGTGGATGTTAACTAGAGAGAAAAAATGTCTCCAGATCAGTTCATCGAGCCAAACTCCCGGAAATCGATGGAACAGTACCTCGGGTCAGGCAAGATGACTGATACTGGTCTGGAACTTCGAAATTGCATATCTTCCTCTCTAGACCTCCAAATGAGGTGCTTCCAGTTGCTACAAGTCACTGTGACTATCTAGTGTCTTCCTATAAAATTTCGTAGCCATTGGATCACGTTTTCCTCTTGGATGACATGATTTCAAAACTGACCAAATGAACAGTGTTTCTGAAAATCCGAAATTCTGATACCAACTTTGAAAAATCATAAAAATTTCTATAGACCTCTGAATGATTTGATCTTTAGTTTTTCAGAAATCTCTAAACAAGATCTAGTCACTTGCCAAATTTCAAGGCAAGAAGAGGTCATTTGGTCAGACTTGGACATCATGGGCAAAATGACCACTTTCATGTGCTAGATGAGGGCTATTGGGACCCAACTTGGCTTCTCCTACCTCTAAGGCTCTATGAGCATGTGAGAATGCATTCACATAGGCTATTAAACATGACTCAAGTGTCTAATAACCCAGATTTGCAAAACTCACTCTCCCACACCAACACATACACTCATGGGAGAATGTTAGATCTTACTATTCATTGCAACACTTGCTACATCATACACCATGGATTCAATTCCCATATATATACATTGAATACATTCATTTACTATGTTCATATGTGCTACGTCATGTACATCATATCATTAAATTACATCTCTTGACTTAATTACAAGGTAGTGACAAAATGGCTCTTTACACTTTCTTCATCGAAATCCCTTAGGTTCAAGCTTGGTGGCTCCCATCTCTTGCCTCACTTGGTCTGCCTAGCATGTTGGGATGGTGGAGAGTGGGAGTGAGATTCAAAGAATCTCAATAGTTCATCTCTCATTTAATCATACACACAAAGCATGCAAACAAGTCTCACAATGTATGCATGGGCATATTAGCATGTGAAATCATAAAAAATGCATTTGTAACATTTGAGTTGGCCATACATAAGAAAAGTATTTTCAACATGTGAGTAGGCTATACATAACATATATAAGCTTGCCAAGTAAATGGATTAGCCTCACCCATTCACTTGTGGATTTTGGACTTACCTCACCCATTCTCTAAGAGGTTCTTAGACTCAACCCTTACTTTTTGGGAGTCAACCTCACTTTTGGAAGACTCTTTACTTTGTCTCAACCAACTTGAGGGTTTTTGGCTTATCCTCACCATGATTAGAGGGTTATTGGCTTTTCCAAACTCAAGCAAACCCAAACAATCACATAAAATATCACTGAAATACATAAGGCATCATCATGCTAGCATACTTCTCATGGTTCAAAACATACATACACACAAGCAAGACAAAGTAAGCACACATCTTATGTATGAAAGAAAGTGGAGAGAGCTACCTTATTGGCTATTCACAACTTTCCCTTTCAATTTGTCTCCTCCTTTGTGGGTTTCACAATCACCTATAGATGGGAGTGCTTCTCTTGAACCTAACCACACAAGAAGTATGAAATTATTCTCTTAACACTTTATTCATAAAAGCTAGGGATTTATTTCTAGCAACCCTACTAAGCATATGAAGCTAGGGGTTTCTTTCTCTCACTAGAAATTCACCAACTCTCCTTCCTCTCTCAAGCTTCTCAAGAAAGGAAGCAAGGAAGGAGTAAGCATATGTGAGTCTTGGTCTTCTTCAAGAGGGGTTTTCTACTCTCCTTCCTCTGAACCAAGCTCAAAACATGGCTACTTTAACTACCAAAATCGTAGGAAGAGATGGCATGGAGAGAAGAACAATATTCTACAGAGAGAAACCATGTAATTCTTACCTTTCTCTTGCTCTTCCTTCCTTCTCTAGGCTTCTCTCTCTCTCCTCCGCCCTTTTCTCTGTCCTAGAGGGAGCTTAAGTCGGTTAGAAGAAGAAAGGAGAAGTTGGGATGGTTTAATAGGTCAAATTCTCTTTTTTCACGCTTTTTCAGACTAACCCTCGCTATAGCGAGCCATAACCCTCGCTACGGTGAGCTTGAATCAGTCCCAGACCCCTGCCTTCGCTATAGCATGTGCTACGGCGAGCAACGCCTTAGTTTTTGTATGGGATGCCCGCACTCACTATAGCTAGAAGCATTTTCGCTATAGCGAGAAGGTACTCTCGCTATAGCTAGGCTATAGCGAACAGGTATATTCGCTATAGCTAGGCTATAGCTAGCAGACTTAGAAAATTTTCAGCTTTCTTCTCTCTTTTTTTTTCTTTCTTTCTTTCTTTCTTTTCTTTTCCTGGTTGTTACAGCAATTACACAAAATACACTAGTGCAGCCTTGGATTAGTTTTTTAGATTCTGTGCTCGAATTTTAAAAAATCATAACTAATTCAAGAAAAATCAAAATTAGGCACATTATACCATTATGAAAGCTACCACAACAGAGGTTGATAGGCATCAGAAACTGATGGAACAGTACCAAAGGTCAGTTGTCGTCCCTAGTATTGATCTCTAACTTCAAAAATTCATATCTCCCTACTCAGAGGTCCAATTGGGGTGATCTTAGTGGCCATGGAAATTTTTCATGTCTAGTTTATGCTTATAAAATGTCATGAGTATTGGACATCATTTGTCTCATGAATGCAGCCCAAGTTTCTGACCATATGAACAGTACCTATATTAGTTTAGAAGAAAAATGGCAACTTTGAAAAATCATAACTAATTCCATGGAGCTCTAAATAATCTAGTCTTTAGCTTCCCAAAAAGCCTTGGATAAGATCTACATGTGTCCCAAATTTCATGAACAAATTCTTTTATTTGTTCAGATCTTGACATTAGGTTGTGAAATGGTCATTTTCAAGCTTTACAAATGGTCCAAATTGAGCTCCAAGGCAATCATGACCACTTGAGCACGTGGGAATGCACCAAAATGACATTCTAAACTTGTTTTAAAGGTGCATAAACCTATATTTCTCAAACTCACTCATCCACCCCATGATATACACAAGATTACAGATGCCAGCTCTTGCCATTCAATACCCAAAACATGCTATCTCATATATTTGGCATTAAATTTCATTCATACATCATACATTTGGGTAATTACATATGTTCATATGATTACATAACAAGTTCATCATGGGATCACATCATATGCCATGTGTATGGCTACAAGAAAGACATAACTAGGCCATTTCATACATTTGATGTCAATCTCTTTTTCCTTGGCTTGGTGGCTTCCATTACCTTGCTTAATTGATTTACCTAGCATGTTAAGACATTGGAGAGGAGGGAACGAGATTCAAAGAATCCCACTAGCTCATCTCCTCTTCAATCACACATAAAGTATGCAAAGAAAATCTTACAAATGCATGCATGAAGATATTGACATGTGCAATCATTCAAGAGACATCTTTAACATTTGAACAAGTCATACATAGCATATATAGGCTTCTAAGTGGATTAGCCTCACCCATTTACTTGTGGATTTTGGACTTGCCTCACCCATTTTTTTAAAAGGTTTTTGACTCAACCTTACTCTTAGGAGTCAACCTCACTCTTGGGAGACTCTTTACTTTGTCTCAACCAATTTCAAGGGTTCTTAGCTCATCCTCACCATGGCTAGAGGGTTCTTGGCTTCTCCCTACTCAAGAAAATCTAAGGACAAATATTAGACATCATTTGAAAGTATAATGTAACATCATGGCACCATGGAATAAGAACTCATGCTAGAATACTTTTCATAGCTTAAAACACACATACACACATTCAAAGACAATGAAGCACACATTCATGCATGAGAGAAGGTGGAGAGAGCTACCTTGCTTGTATTCACACACTTTTTCCTTGAGCTTTAAGTTCTCTCGCTTGACCTCACACACCCAAGGAGGTGGAGATTATTTCTCTTGGTCTAGACACATCATATGGA
Organism: Erythrophleum ivorense; assembly: GCA_026724425.1. Classification (NCBI taxonomy): domain Eukaryota; kingdom Viridiplantae; phylum Streptophyta; class Magnoliopsida; order Fabales; family Fabaceae; genus Erythrophleum; species Erythrophleum ivorense. Next base: position 557,367 of record JAIUCV010000392.1, read on the forward strand.
AGCCAATTATACTCTTGAATTAAATTCTAAGGCCATATATTCACTAGGAAAGTTAGGTGACTCATAAGGCTCTTTTATGGTTTCATAATGCACTTAATGAAGTAACCTTAGGAAAATATCTTTTTGGCTCCATTCCCTCTATTTATTTATGATTCTTAACTCCATTTAAACCTCTTGGAGTCATCACACAATCAATTCAAAGAGCCTAACTAGGTGTTGCTTCTTTGAGCCATAGTATGGAACATACAAGACCATTTCACTTTCTATAATTTCTAAAATTTTTTCAAGGCTTCCTCTCATACTCTCCTATCACATATTATACAAAACTAAGCTTGGAAGGAACTCCCTAGGTGCATGAACTCTCCTTGGCCGAAACGATTCTTCCATATGGCACCAATAGAGTTGTTTATTTCTTTGATAGGAAAAGCATATGGGAGGCTTTCTTGGTGTCCTAGAAACTCTTATATATTCTTAGACAACTTAAATTACTACTTGGAAGCTTCATCTTAGCATAGGAACAACCAAATCCCTAAATTCCATAACTTGCATTCTAAAGCTTCCTTTTCAATTCTAGTTGCATATTTTTAATTCTCACACTCCATAACCTTTGGTTCCATCAAGAACACATAAAGAAAAACTCTCCTCCTCACTTTCTCCCTCTAGACCTAAGCTTAAATGGCTTGGAAACACAAAATTTTACAAGTGTTTCAAGTGAAGTCTTACCTTAAAATGGAGCTTTCTTCACGTAGATTATTTTTTATCAATTGATTTCTTGAAAAGAGTTCGCTTTTGGCTTGCGTTAGACCTGAATCTTCAAGTTTTCAAGAAAAGAAAACCACCATTAGAGAGCTCTTAGAGAGAGAACAACTTTCTTAACTGGCGCGAGATGAAACGGGGCTGTTTACTTACCTAAATGGAAGCTTAAACTTCTTCTCTCTCTCACCTCTTAATGTCACACCATTGCTGCCCATTTTTCTGCAAATGGAAGCTTGAAGAAGGTGATGAGGTGTAATCTTACTTAAGAAGCCTCTTTTATAATTTTTCAAAATAACCATTTTGCCCTTACGCGCTTGTTTGCTCCCTTTAGGTTCATTTTAACTCCTTTATGAGAATAATCTTTTCTATCATAAAATTTAGGTCTACTAATTCATAAAATACCTTTGAAATCACTTAAATTAGAGCTAAAACCTTCCCGAATGAATCAGTCAAAGTTCAGATCAACTAATGTTGGAAAGGTCCACCGGAGGGGCTTTAGCTGTCCTGGGACTTCTCATGGTTTTCAGGGCCTTTGAGAACCTTGGAGAACTCAAAATTTTCATTTAAGAATTCCTCCTATGAGAATTTTAAAATTTTCTCAAAATGATGAAAATGCCTTTACATTTCGTCAATCTTTCATCACAATTTGTTTCTTCATTCTAGCTCTATTTTTCTTTCTGTTTGAGCTTGAGATTCTCATTTTTAGGAGTCTAGAATGCTTTCTAATTTTTTTGGGGACCTTAACTAAGTCATTTTGGGAGACTTGCTTTTATATCCGGTGAATTTTATTCGTTTCCGAAAAAATCGTATGTTATGTTTCTCACGTTTTCTCTCGTTTCCAAAGAATCGGATATTATAGCTGACCCCAAATCACAAGAGATTTATGTAACCTTTAAACATCTTTCAATTTTTAAACTTTATGCAATTATAGCTTATTGCCTATAGTTTTAATTTATTGCTTAAATTACAAGGTTGCTTACATGAGCTTGTTCTCTGGCAACAATCATCAAAAGTTGAATCTTGCATGACTGGAGATGAAAATTTATCTACTGTAATGGGTATAAGGTCAGGGTTTATTAGTGGCAAGGGGTATGGAAAGAAACCTAAAAAAAAAAGACCTGTTGACCAAGTAGATGTGGTCCACAAAGTGTCATCTGCAATAAAACAAGTCCGAGAAGAAATAGAACAAAAACGGGAGGAGGATCATGCCCATATGGCACAAGAATTTGAATGGAAGTTGCAACAAAAGGAAGCCCAGATGGCCTAACAGGTACAAGATGAAGTCCGTTCACAGGTCCTTGTTGTCTACATTGCAGTAGCAGGTATATAACAAACTTCCCTTTCCTTTTCCAATAATAAAAAATACTTATAGTTATTTTTTCTTTTTAACAGGGACATCTACCTTTGAGCAGCAATACTTTAGGTGGATCAGCTCAATGAACTTAAGTAAATGGTAGTATGTTTGGAAGGTACTACTTATTTTTTATTAGTCTGAACTTTAATTTAAGATTGGCTTTAAGTTAAAGCTTGAACTCAAATGTTGTTTGGTGTTTGAATTGGTGCTTATTTTGTTTTAGTCTAAGTAATTATTGAAACTAAATTTAATAACATGTTTTTCTTTTCTTTTTTTTGAAGGATGAGTGGGCTTCCCAGAATGAAGGAGCATATTAAGTCCATGGAAGCATCTTTAAGCAGTTGAACAATTATTAACAATGAATGTAGAGATTATGACTTTAGCTTTCCAATAGCTAATTTTGTATATGTACAAATTATTTATGAATATGGAGTTGATTTTAATTAAATTTTTCTTTCATTTTGATGTGATTAGATATGGGTGTTGTAATCTTATTTCACTATGTGTTTTTCTATTCTTTTGAAGTTGTTTGTATAATTATTTGAATTTTATGTTATTTTTAGGTAAATATTGCTTAATTACATATAAGATATTGAAAACTTTTTCTGACACCATTAGTAGCGACATCTGTTGTCACTAAAAAATTTTCGCAACATTCAGAGACAAGTGATCATGTTGCTGAAAATAAACATTTAGTGGCGACATATAAAATTGCCACTAATATATTTTAGTGGCAACAAAACTTGCCACTAATAATCATTTAGTGGCGACGCCTACACATTGCCACTAATAATAACTTTTTTGTGGCAGCAATCACTTGTCGTCACTAAAACATTAGTAATTAGTGGCAACTTAGTTGCCATTAATGATTATTTTTAGTGACAACTCTTACTTTTAGTCGCCACTAATGATTATTTTTAGCAACAACTCTTACTTTTAAAAGAAAAATTATTATTTTTAATTATTATTTAGTTGCGACCTTTGCCGCCATTGAATTAGTTTTAGTGGCAATGTTTGTCGCCACTAAATATGTTTCAGTGGCAACAAACATTGTGACTAATTATATGTTTTTGTGGTGACTTGTTTGTCGCTATTAAATATTTTTTGTTACATTTGTATTAATCGCAATGCAAGTCATTAGTGGCGACTATCGCTAAAAGAAATTTTTTTTGTAGTGCAAAAAGGGAGACACAATCATACACCAAGAAGCCATGAAATTGAAAAAGTTTTAAAGGCAATTCCTAGCACACAAAAATTGAATTCTCATATTAGAAATTCATCAAACTTACACACTATTTTTAGTTGAAAAAAATGCTCCAAAAAGCACAAGTTCAGCAGCAAGCACAAGGAAACCAACGAAGCTCAGAGAAGCAACAATGTCGTAAGAACAGAGTTGAGGGAAAAGAGTTGCACAAGATTTTTGTATTGCCTAGATTTTGTAGCAAGCCACAACAACTTGAGCAGAAGCACACATAAAAATAGAAGCAAGGAGAAGTCTAGCTGCAATGAAAGGAACTGGAAGCAAGGGCTGATAATTCATATTGGTTTTTCCTTTAATTTTTAGATTGAAAAGACAGGTTCTAATAAGGAGGCATGCGGCTAAAAAAAGGGAAGAGAAATACCCAAAAGCCCAGCTCTTCACCACACTGCAGAAGGGTATTTTTGGTAGAGCAATGGTTAATCTGAAAAAGGAAAGAGAAATATATAAAGGTCCACCAGAAACTCAAACCCTCAACACTGCAAATAGAGAGGTTCATGCCTGCCAATAGGCCCAAGCATCAATGTTAGTAGCCTCAAAACAATTAGACTTTTATATATTTATATAATCAGGTTATTACAAAAATATTGTCATGATAAATAAAAATATTTACTATTAATAAAGAGAACAAGGTGATAGTTAAGTCTTTCATCAAAATATAAGAGTAGTTAAATTTGATCTTCAATTTTCTTAAAGTACATTAAATTAGCTTATGATTTATTATATTCAATTTGAGAAATAGAATTATCCCTTATTAAAAATTTGGGTTTCAATTTCTCTTACGAACATTTTGAGATTAAAAATCATACACGCATTAGACCATTGTAAAGAAAGGTGCCTTAAAATTGCCTTGAGAGAGAATAGCTTGGAGAAAGTCCGAGAGTATCTGAACTTAATAACTACAAAAAAAATGGAAATTGACCAAAAATTATAGAGTATATATTTGTATAGATTTAAAAAATGTGAAAAAGATGAAAGAAGCTAAAGGAGAAAATTATATGTAATTATTAAAAATTATTTTTATATTTACAACAGTCATTCTATATGTATTTTTAGTTTAATGAAAAATATGTGAATATAATAAGAAAATTTTAAAACTTTTAAAAAAGTGAAGAACAATTTAACAACCCGTTGCTCTCTTTATTGATAGTAAATATTTTTGTTTATCATGCCTTTTTTTTAACAATTGATTAACCTTTTATTCGCTTATATTTAGACACTTTTATAAGTAGCAATTTTCTAATTAGGCTGATTCATTTTAAGAACTATACTTCAATGTATAATTATAAATATTTTCATTATTAAACTTTAATTAGATATCACTTATGATTTTTTGGGTCCAAGGTCACTTATCATTTATTAGCAATAGTTAGGCAGGGATAAATTTTAATTCAGTGAAAAGAATAATTTTATAAGCAAATTATAGCTCAAGTTTTTTTTTTTTGGATTAATTATAACATATTTAAAGATTACAAGGGTAGTACATATTTACCTGGTCCGAGATATTCATGATTGGGAATCAGACCTCAGGACTAGACTTACACAAGATTGATCTATCATTCCCCAAGACAAACATTTCCCGCAGTTGCACAGAACTCAAGAAGCATGCTTTTAATGGAGTTAAAAAGAAGAACATCCTTCCATTCCTTCTCTACACCCACACACTGCACAACTTTGAATCAGCCTCTAGTAAGCATTCTCAAGGTGGATTGTAATCATCACATTCAACCCTTTTGTATTTTCTTTGCCAACTCTTACAGATTGCATTGATGCCACAAAAGGAATTTGCTTTCACCTTCTTGATGAGATGAGATTTAATGGAACTTGTTGCATTAACAGATATTCCTTCTACTGAGTTTGGGTTCTGAATAAAACCTCTGTGGTAGTTTGTGTGGAAGAATGATTTAAAAGTTTTGTTGCTGGAGTGTCTAGGAAGTAATGAGTTAATGGGTCTTTTAGCCATTGCAATTTATTTTATTATTTTTCAGTTTGTTTTATTTTACTGGTTATACGGATCCTGTTTGCTAGTATATGGGGTTAGTAGGAGTCGTTATGGTGTACTGTAGTCAGATTAATGGAATTGTAGAGGGAGAACGTGTGAGAGTGCGTCTTTTTTTTTTTTTGGGTAAACTTATATAAAAGTTAATTATTGAATTGAATGATACACTTTAAATATTCATTCCTCTACTCTTTTTATTATTATTTGTTTCATTCTAAGATAACAGTTTGTTTTTTATTCTCGATAACTGAATTTTTACATACCAAACATTGTCTAATATATCAATAATTAACAATATAATTTTATAGAATTAATTTTGATGTCCATCGATTGAACCAAAAGCCAATCCAATAAATGATTTATTATGAATATTCTTTAGACGAATTGTAAGATTTAAATCATATGACAACAAGTTCAAATGATTTATTGATTCATCGTGATCAAGACCGAAGACACATCTTGAAGAGATATGAAGATAATTATAGCTCAATTGAGATATATAGCTTGTAACTTCATATTCACAAGTCAATATATCGTAGCATAAGGAATTGCCATGTCTCGGTTTCAGATTCATTTTGATTAGCATGAATCCGAGTTACAGACAACATATCTCTCTTAGGAAATATCCATAGTCTAGTAAATGCCAAATACAAATACAAACACCGACTTTGGACAACCTATTATAATTTTCTTTGCTTGAAGTAACCACAGGAAAGAGAAAAAAATGTAACGGAACAAATCATCCAAAGCTCCAAGTCAACACATGTCATGTGGTCAGCCTCCTTATCTGTTCCTTTGAAAACTAGTACCTCCACAGATGGCTCTATGTGCTGCCATGCATGGCGGGTAACAGAAGTTCTGACCCAATTGCCGTATGAGCCAAATGCTACCCACTGGTCCCTTATCTCAAACTTCTTCTTCTTCTTCTTCTTCTTCTTCTTCTTCTTCTTCTCAAGCACTCGCAAAAGATCACAGTTATCCCGATGCACCGATTTACTGTCTACTTTCTTTCTTTTTTCTTCATATAAACTAATGGCATTATTACTATGTTACACAAGTGTCTCTATATACATTATATTTATGTATAAAACATTGGTGAAGATTGATTAACTTGCAAACCAGGAAGTATGAATACGTATCGATCACAAATACAATTATATTTTTTAAGATTTATTCATATATAACCTGCTACAATTCATGCAATGGCGGGATTTTGGTGCCCTTTATGTTTGGATTTTTTCATCTGAAAGTCCATATTTCAATAGTAAAAAATCCTATCTAAATCTCTAAGAAACTATCATAGGATGATTGTACATTGCGTTGCCTCCTAGTTGTCACCTTTCACTTCTATATATACGTATATGTGTGTGCATGTATATATATGTGTGTGTGTGTGTGTGTTTTGCTAAATGAAAATATCCATAACTCTTCCTACATAAATTAGCATTCCTCAATTAAACCTTCTTCCATTAATTCCTTTTGTATATTAGATTTTTTAGCAGAGTTAAAATCCTCAATATATGCTCCTTTTGGTATGAAGAATCAGATTATCGGAGGATTACAAATGGCTTTACTAAATGCAATCCTTTACTTGTCTCTCTTGTGCTTCATCGCCTTCCTGTTTGTGTTAAAACTTACAAGAACAAGAAAAACTAAACCCAATCTGCCTCCATCTCCACCAAAATTACCAATTAATGGCAATATTTATCAGTTAGACACTGTTCCTCATCGCTCTTTCAGAGACCTCTCATCAAAATATGGCCCTCTCTTGCGGTTGCAGCTTGGTCAAATTTCAGCTTTATTGGTCTCTTCTGCAAATCTGGATAGAGAATTGATAGAGAATCAAGACATAGTTTTTGCCAATAGGGTCTAAAGCATATTTGTGAGAACCTTACTCTGGATGTAAGGGCATTGCCTATGCAACCTATGGTGGAAGCTAGAGACAGAAGAGGAAAATATGTGTGCTTGAACTTTTGAGCCTGAAAAGAATTTGATCCTTTTAGTTCATATGGGATGAGGAAGTTGCAAGATTGGTTAATAAGATACAAAGAGCCTGCTTAAGTGATAATTGTTTTGTGAACATAAGTGAGCTGATAACATGATTTAATGGTGTATATTTTTGACTGATTAATAGATGTTTCATTTTTTAAGATAATCTATTGTTGGATCTTCTTGAGATCTATATGGAACAATCTGTTATTATTATATACACATATGGTAATTTAATGGTGAAGGGGTCGATCTTTGTCTCCATAGCAAAAATCTTAGAACTGATAGCAAATACTTAAAGAATTTTATAAAATCTAGTCCAATTGAAAAAAGTAAAATTTTGGATTTTGCATTTCCAAAATTTTAGGACATGTTTTTAGGGGGGGAAATGAGACTACATTAATGACTCTGGAGTAGATTTTAACAGAGCTTATGAGAAATCCAAGTACCATGAAGAAATTCCAAGATGAGGTAAGAAAAGTGGTGGGCCATATATCAAGAGTGGAGGACAATGAGATCAATGAAATGAAGTACTTGCAATTTGTGGTTAAAGAAGCTCTAAGATTACGCCCACTAGCTCCTTTTTTAATCCTTCAGGAGACAACATGTGATGCAAAATTGGGAGGGTATGATATTCCTTCCAAAACAATGGTATTAGTGAATGCATGGGCAATCCAAAGGGATCATAAAATATGGGAAAGGTCTAAAGAGTTCATCTTGGAAAGATTTGAAAATAGCCAAATTCATTTCAAAGGAAGACTTCGAATTTACCCCATTTGGTTCTGGGAAAAGGATATGTCCTGGTATGGCATTTACCCCTATTGTTTGAGTATGTGTTGGCTAGTTTTCTTTATTAGTTTGACTGGAAGCTACCTCAAGCTTGTGCACTTGAGTGTGAAATTGATATGAGTGAGACATATGGGCTCACCGTCAAAAAGAAAGTCCCACCTAGTCTTAAACTTATACCATACTCGTTCCATTCTCAAATTGGTCCAACTTGATTTTACTCTTACGTTTGGTTTGTGATGCATTGTGGAAAAAGTAAATTAAAATGTGATGTTGTCTATGTAGTTGAATCCTACGAAAATATAACTTTAAGTATGATTTGTGGTTTTAATTTGAAGTTTCATCTTCCTTAGGAAATACTACTAGTGTCTACCAATAGTTTTGTTATTGCCTTGAATTTGTGAGGTAGGAGATATGAATATAGTTTACTTTGCCTTAACCAAGTGGTGCCTACTTGATGTAATATAGAAAATAGCTATGGGTATTAATTTTGGTGTTTGTCTGTGTGAAGTAAATTTCATAAATTTGAAACTAATGAATTTTTTTTGTTCCTTATGCTGAAATGAAGACATATCATTAACCAACATGAAATGTTGTTTAGGATGCCATGGGGAAAAGGGACATCATTATCGATATAGTTTACAGCCTTCATACTATCTACCTTTTAGTCAGCTTGCTAAAGATTAAGTGGGAAATTGATTTTGGCAGGTGTACCAATCACTTCCTGAGTACCTATTTTGCTATTAATTTTGGATATGTCTTATGTTTCCACTTAATAGTTATAGGAGCTACTTCTCTAACCCTATCGTCAAATGTCCTTTTCTTACGTTTAAGGCAAGAAATCACTATTGTTTGGTATGTAAAAAATTAAATATAAAAATAAAAATAGAAAAAAAGTAATTTTATATAAAATATACCTATAATATTCTTATTTTTAATAATTAAATAATAATTATTAAATAGTATTAAATAATGATTGAGTAATGATTATAGGGGTAAAATTAACATTTTATCAAATTTTCATTTTCTTTTTTTGTTTTTAGTGACAAACCAAACATGTAAAATTGCCAAGAGAGGGATAAAAGAGACTCGAGAGACATTGATTATCCAGCTAAAAGCATAATATCTTAACAATAGCTTCTCAATTTTGTTTTAGATATCAATTCCTCTCAATATATTCTAATATTTTTATTTCTCTTGTCATCGTTGATTAATAATTCAAAAAAAAATTATTAAATGACACAGGGCATCTGTGTTCTTATTATCTTTTTCTTTTTCATAATGTTAAATTGTCACTCAAGACAATGATTCAACAGTCTTTAATTGTCTCCATAAATGACAATTCAAGAGTATCTTCGAGTTGTACTTTATTTTCTTACGGACATATGCATATGATTACAATGGGTACCAGCTATTCTATAATTTAATTTAGTGCCAAGTTTTTCTCTTATACATTACCAATGCCAAAATAGCCAACATCTTAGCTAATTAGAGGTTGATGTGTTTATTAATTTCCTTTTGACATATGTTCTAAAGAAAGTTAAGAAAGTAAAAGTGTACTCTAAGTACTATATATAACTTTTGATCCTATGAAAAGTTTAAAATGTATAATTACACATTAACTATTAATTATAACTTTTGACCAATTGATATATGTTTTATTTTGACATAATTTACACAATTTAAATCGAATAGTTAGAATCTTATTCTTAGTAAAAGAAACACAAAATCACAAAATTTTAAAAAGAAAAAGATTCTTAAACAATGCTTCTACAGTTAGTGGAAGTGCAAAGACAACAACAAATCATTAGAATATGTTGAAATTATTGTGAGTTATAATCAATTGTTAATTTTGTTTTGAATAAAAACAAACTAACTTATGTTCCACTGGAATGCATTTAAACTCACCTACTAAATTAGTGATCTTATTATTTTGAGTTGGATATCTATAATTGATTAATGTGGATAATAGTGTGCGCTCATAACCCATAGGTCCATAATGGGTGGGTACTAGGATTTATTTAAGTTTGGCTTGGCCCCCTCTATATTCATGTCAAATTCTAACTCTACAATTTAGCCCATTATAAGTTGTGATAGAGAGTGCGAATCACAGAAGAAGCCCTAGTCTTTTTAAGCCTTCAAGAATTTAGAATCAATGGGATATTCTCAAATCTGTCACTATGTCTTCTACAAGTAACTCAATTTGGTGTTCTAATTTCATGTAATTATCATGAATTTATTCTTACATTTGGTATCAAAGCCTCAATTATATGATTTAGAATCTAATAATTGATTTGAAGGCATAAATACATGTTTAAATATTTTAACCTTTTGCAATTTTTATCCATATAAGTTTTGAAATTTTAATTAGATGATTTTCAAAAAATTGGAACCTATGACCTTATTGCTTTTATAGATATTAAAATTGTGAATCAATTAATATTTGAATTGTGAATTTTCATGCACCACAGAGGGAGAATTTGAATTTTGAAATTTTAAGTTAGAGTTTTAAGATTGAATTTTCAATCTCACAAGATAGGTCAAATTGATGAATGTTTTTTTAAAGATTACGTTCCTCCTAAACATATAAGTAAAACTCATTCTTCAATTGCATCAAAAATTAATTAATTCCATTACAATTTCATACGAAAATTGTAACATCCGGTCCCTCCGTAAACGTGAGAAATGTGATGTTCGGTTTCTCTGTAAACGTTAGAAATAGACCAAATATAAAAGGAGGTCCTTGAAATAGAAGGAATTGGAGCCAACTAAAATTAGGATAAAATTTTAAATATTAAAAAATTAGGATTTGAGGTGTAAGATGCCTAAAAAACAAAGCTGGAAGAGCTCAGAAAATTTGCCGAAGAAAGTAGGGGCATTTTTGTAATTTTTGAAAAATTTTGAAAACTCATAGGAGGGCTTTTTAAATAGAAAATTTGAGCTTTTCAGAGTTCTCAGAGGCCCTGAATACCATGAGAACCCCTAGAACAGTTGAAACCCCTCCGGTGAGCAATTTCGGCCGTTAGTTGACTGAAACTTTGATCAAATAGTTCAGAATAGTTTTAGATCCTTTTTGAGTGATTCCAAAGGCAATTATTATGATTAAGAACCTAAGGAATATGATGGAAAAGACGAATTTTGAAAAGGAGTTGAAATGAGACCAAACGGACAAACCATGGATTAGGGACTAAAATGAAAAGTTAAAAAGTATGTTAACTTTACCCTTTTGCTTTTAAAATCACGTCCAGCCCTTCTCCTTCCTCTCCACTGATGTTTTTTTGGTTTGAAACAGATTTGAAAGAGGCGCACAAAGGGAAGCACAAGAGAAGGGAGAAGAAAGCCAAGAAAGATAGGTAAATTCAAGGAATTTCATGGCTTTCTCTTCTTTAAAGTTTTTCTTCTCTTCTTACTTCATCTTTCCATAGTTTTGGTGGATTAAATAGTTCTGTTTTGGCCTTGAACCAGAGGGAAAGGATTAGAGTTTCAAAAAGGAACCAAAACCAAAGGCAGAGACTCTTGATAGAAGCTTGGTTCAAGGTAGATATCCTTGTAGCTTTGCTTTTTCTTCTTGCTTCTTGTATGTGAGAGTCATGGCCAAAAATAGAACCATTATGGGGGAGGAGTTTCTTTCCAAAAACAAGTAAGAATTCATTGATTTAGTATGTGGGAACTTAAGAATTGCAAAGAAATGGGAAGAAAAGCAAGTAAAATTCAAGTTAGGAAAGTGAAAAGTCTTGAACACATTATAAAAACTGATTTGATTCATACATTCCCTAGCATATGTGAGTGTTTGTTTGAGTTTCTAAGACCCCTAGGAAGCCTCCCAAGTGACTCTTCCATCAAGGAAAAATTGGAAACCCCTTGAACCCTAAATGCTTCCATAATGTTGGCCTAGGCTAGAAAGAGTACCAAGGAGAAGTTTTAATTTGTTCCAAGCTTATTTTTGAGTCATGTAGGATGGAAGAGGATGAGAGGAAGCCTTGAAAATATTTTAGAAACCATAGACATTGAGATAGAGGTGTAGGCTCCATAATGTAGCATAATAAAATAACTCCTATCTAGGCTTCTTAAAATAATTGTGTGATGACTCCAAGGAGTCTAAATAGAGTCAAGAATCTAAGATTAAAGGAGAGAAGGGAGCCAAGATTATGAATTTTGGTAGTTGCTTCATTAAGTGCCTTATGGAAGCATAATGGAGCCATAAATCAAAGTAGCATCATGTAAAGTATGTATAATGCCAAGGCTTGTTCCCATGAGTAATTCATGTTTCTTTTGGTGTGTCTAGGCTAAGAGAAATGATCTCCACCTTCTTGGGTGTGTGAGGTCAAGGGAGAGGACTCAAGGCTTAAGGAAAAAGTGTGTAATTGCTTCCAAGGTCTCTCCACCTTCTTTCATGCATGGATGTGTGTTTAGCTTGTATTAGAATGTGTGTATGTGTATTTTCAAGCTATGAAAAGTATGCTAGCATGCCTTTATATGCCATGGTTCTTGATGCCATGTTATGTTTCCAAATGAATACATGATGTTTGTTTGAGTTTGCTTGAGTGTGGAGAGGCCAAGAACTCTTCACCATGGTGAGGATGAGCCAAGAACCCTTGAGCTTGGTTGAGACAAAGTAAAGAGTCTCTCAAAAGCAAAGTAGGCTCCCAAGAGTATGGTTGAGTCCAAAGCTCTCAAAGAATGGGTGAGGCAAGTCCAAAATCTATGAAGAGAAGTGTGAGGCCAATCCAAACACTTGATGAACTCTTGAATATCTTGTATGATGTGTTCACATGCCAAGCTTACTTTTAAAATGTCCATGATTTCCATTTTCCTCCATACATGCATTTGTAAAGCTTGCTTTGTACATATTATGTATGATTGAATGGGAGATGAGCTATTGGGATTCTTTGAATCTCACTTCCTCTTCTCCAATGATCTAACAAGCTAGGTGGACTAAGTAGCTATGGCAATGGGAGCCAACAATAATGAAGAAGGAAGATTGATAACTATATGTCTAGTTTTATTTCTTTTGAAACCATAATGGTGCTTCATAATGTATATGATGTTGTAAATGGTCTATGACCCTTGCGACATGTGTAAATATGAAGTTATGTGATGTTTAAATGTATGGATATGATGTATGACCTCTAGCATATATTTTGAGTATGTAATGCCAAAGTATGCAACTTGAGAGTTTGATGGAAATGTGCATAAGTGTGGGTTGAATGGCCAAAATAAGATGCATGAGATTTGGGACCATTTAGGAAGCTCACACAAGTCTTAAATGTACTTTTAGACTTGCCCAAAAGGTGCCAAAACTAAGGGAAATCCATTTGGCAACTTTAGTACTCTATATGGAGCCAAAATTTACTATTATGGAACCCTATATCACTTTTTGGCCAAATGAGTTAATCTTGATCTGAGATTTGGCATGCAAGTAGGTCTCAGTAAGAAATTTTTGGGAAGCTAAAGATCATAATTTTCAAAGGTCTATAGAATATTTGATGATTTTTCAAAATTGGCAATTTTCATGGTTTCTGGTTTGCTGCACTATTCATTTGGTTCGAAATTATTTTCTGTCACATAAGACTCAAATGATGTCCAATTGCCACAAAATTTTATACACAGAAACTAGACATTCACAGTGACTCATACCGACTGGAAGCACCTCATTTGGAGGTCTAGAGAGGGAGATATGAATTTTTGAAGTTTCTATCCAATATCAGTAATTTTGCCCGACCAAAGGTACTGTTCCATTGAATTTCAAAGTTTGGGCTTGATGAACTGATCTAAAGATATTTTTTCTCTCTAGTTAACATCAATAGCCTTCCAAATTGGTATCATATGCATGGATTGGATTTTTGTGTAATTAATTAGACATTTTCAAAGTTTTCTGCAAAATTCTATGACAGTTCCAGAATTTAGTTGGACCTTTGGACCATTTTGGATGTCAAATGTCCTTTATGATAAATGTTATGCTCTATTTTAGTGTAAATTAGACATCCTTAGCTTTCCAGAATGGCCAAGATTGCATGATTTTGATTTTTTTAGATTTAGTTATGATTTTCCAAAGTTTGGACAAGAATAGGGGGCAAATTTGGCCGAAATTCACTAAGCCCATTTCATGCTTCATTTCGGTTTCCATGAATTGTAGGTATGATGTTGTGATGCAAATGAGTTGTAATGATATAATCAAATATGAGAATGCATAGTGTGAGCTCACACGGTCCACGTGACACCGATTGCAAATTTTTAGATATAACGCAATGAGAAAATAATCCTATTTTCTTTGCTTTTTCTATGGGAAACCTATATGGTTTATGATATTATGCCATTTAAAAGCAAAAGATGAGCTAGAATTTATGGTATTGCAAAAACTTTTGGCCATGGTAGACATTTTTCAAAAGCTTTTTATACATTAAAATCATGCAATCCATGGATTGATAAAAGTTGTTTTGATTTAAACTATATTGCCAAAAAAAAAGGGAAGAATCAGTAAAAGAGACATATGCACGGATTCTTTGACTTTTGACAATATGTGTATATATATATATATATTGTAAATTATTATTCATGCTTATCATTGCCTTTGAAGTACATCATATACGTGGAATCTAATACATGTGCCTTATAAACAAAATACACTTGTGGGGCTTGCATATATATGGATATATATATCTATACACATATATAAAATGCTCACATTGCGTACTCGTGGGGCCCGCATATGAAGAAAGTACATGTATGTTAGTTGATTCATGGCATATTTAACCTTGTTGGATTTGTTAAATTATTTGTCGGGCTAAATATAAATATCTATATATATATATATATAATAATCTAAAGATTTAATATTAAGTTTATGCGTGTATATTTATATATTTAAAAAAATTATATTTATTATTTTTAATTTATATATATTGATAATATAATTTCAAATAATGGAATTATTTTCTTTAGATGTTTGATGTTCTAAAATAAGATAATTAAAACATTATGTTACCAAAGTAACCTCTATTATATAAATTAATTTGTTTGGAATATTAAGATGATAGTGTGTTGTAATTCATGTACATGGTGATCCATATTTTAAATATTTTTTTTGGAATATGTTTCATAATTTTTGGACTACTATAAATATTTTTCATATAAATATTAATATATAAAATATATTTTAATATTTATTTGGATGATATTATGAAAGATGATACATTAAAAAATTAATTTATTATATTTTGGATATTGTGATAATGTTCACTCTCCCTATATGATAATGAATATTTATGTACTCTCAGTTTAAAATATATGTCTTAATATGTTTATTTTAGAAAAAAATATGATTTTATTCTCATTGTATGTGTGTAGAGCCTCTTTGGAAATGCTATAAAATTTGTTCATAGTCAATAAGAGTATTATATTTGTTACATTTCCTTAAAAACTATATCGTGATTTTGGGCAAGGTAAAATTAATTGCTGTTCAAGGAATTTTATGAAGTATTATGGATAATTGCCACCAAAGTGGAATTGTTAATATTGATTCATGAAATTTCCTTTATAATTTGAAGAAGGCTTATGATTATCTTATGTTATAACTTGTCTAAAGTGGGTTGTTGTATGTTATAATTAGAAGTTAATTTGGGATGAAGTTATTGGAGAATCTATTAATCTAAAATATTTATCTGCCTAAAAGGGATAAATATTTGAACCCAGTGTATTCTCATTAATTAACTCATATGAAATTTTGATTTGGGATTGTGATCTTGATTTGTACGTTTTGCTCAAAGGGGAATGTGTTATTATATTGGCCTTATTATAATTGCTTATTTTAATTAAGACTATGTATAATTTGCCTTCATTATTTATTCTAATGCATTCTCATTTTGCAGTTACTTTTACCATGAATAATTGTTCTGCTTCAATTGAAATTTTGACTGGATCAAATTATAACAAATGGAAGCAAGGCTTAGAATTCTCTTTGAGAATTGCTGATTTTGATCTAGCACTCTGCGACAACAAGCTTGAAGTGAATGAGAAAAGTACAACTGGACAGAAAAAGTTCTTAACCAAATGTGAGAGATCCAATAGACTTAGTCTAATTGCTATTAAGAGGACCATCTCTGAGTACCTACTTAGTGGCTTATGTAGCATTTGGTATTTCATAAAAATACTGTAATAAGTCAATTTGGAAAGCAAGTCCCTTGAGATGAATGATTTAAGGCCAAATAAAATTTGAATAAAATTTTAAATAATAACAAATGAGATTTTGAGTCGTGAGTTATCTAGAAACCAGAGTTAGAGTGGTTCAACAAATTTGTCAAAAGCATAGTGGTATTTTCGTAAATATGAGAAACTTTTAGAAAACTCACAAGGTTTTTAAACGACAAATTTGAGCTTTTCAATGTTTTCAGAAGCCCAAAAAATTGTGAGAAATTCCAAGACAATTAAAACCTCTCTGATGTACGTTTTTGAATGTTGGTTGACCCCAATTTTGACCGATTTGTTCAAGAAGGTTTTTAATTCAAATTAAGTGCTTCCAAAGCCATTTTATAAGTTTGAGGACTTAAATTTTATGATGGAAAAGACAATTATAAAAAAGGAGCTAAAATGAAGATAAAATAAAAATGCCACGCCCACAGGACATAAATGTCATTTTTTTTAGAACAATTCTTTCTTGATTCTTCTTTTATTTAGGTGTCCCACTCCTCCCTCATTCTAACCAACATTTCATCTACTTAAGACTAAAGGAGAGCTCATCTAAGAAGGGCATACAAAGGAGGAGGAAGGGAGAAGGAAGAAATCAAGGAAAAGGTAAGAAAAACTAAAGATTTTCATGGCTTTCCTTCTTGAAATCTTGTTCTTCTCTCTTTGCTCTCTCTTTCCATGGATTTGGGGAATGATATGGATCTGTTTTGGCCTTGATTTAAAGGATGAATATTAGAGATTCAAAGAGAAGGCCAAAGCAAGAAAGGAAGCTCTTGGGATAAGCTTGGAATCAAGGTAATTCATCTACCCTTGTTGCTTTCTTCTTTCTTGCTTCTTGAGAGTGAGGTTTGGCCAAGAGGAAAGCTTATAGGGGGAAGAAAGTTCTAACCTAGAACTAGCAAGAAACCATTGATTTAGAATGTGGGAACTTGGAAAATGCAAAGAAAATGGAAGAAAAATAAGTGAATTTTAAGAATGGGAAGCTAGGGATCCTTGAACATATTGTAAATTCTGCTTTGATTCATGAATTGCTTAGCCTATGTGACTGTTTGTTTGAGTTTCTAAAACTCCTACGAAGCCTCCCAAGTGCCTCTCCTATCAAGGAAAAATGTGAAACTCCATGGGCTCATTCTTTATGATCTATTGCTTCGGCTTAGAGCACTTGGGAGGGGTAAGGAGTGTTTTAATTTGTCTTAAACTTGGTTTGAGAATTTATATGATGGAAGAAGATGGGAGGAACCCTTAGGAAAAATTTAGAAGCCATAGATTAGGAGATGAGACAATAGGTTCCATATTGTAGCCTTAGGAAGCAACTTGTATCTAAACTCTTGGAAATGAGTTTGTGATGACTTGAAGGATTCTAAATGGAACTAAGAAGCCTAGATATGAGAAGGAAATGGAACCAAGAACTTGAATTATGGCAGTTGCTTCATTAGCCCATTAATGGAGTTATTATGTAACCAATAGATAAATTGTGCTTCTTAAATATGTATTTGATACTTTGGCTTGTTCCAAGAGTGTAACTAGATGCTATTTGTTGTGTTTAGGCCAAAGAAATCAACCTCCACCTAGTTGTGGATGTGAAACTAAAATGGAAAAGAAATAACCAAGAAGGAAGCTTGTGTTAAATTGCCAAGGTAGCTCTCCATCCCTTTCTTGTGTGCAATATGGTTGTATAAATGTCATTTGATACATGTATGTGTGTTTGAATCTTGAAAAATGCCACATGCTCTTAGTTGACTTCTATGGTGCCATTATGTTTCTTGATTGTCATTGATTGTGAAATTGTGCTTTATGGATAAGGTTGTGCCAAAAGTCCCTTGTGATGGGAAGGTAAAGCTAAAAGTCTCTAAGAATGGATGAGATAAGGCTAAAAGTTTCTTGGATAAGTGAGACTAAGTCAAAAGTCCTTGGACTAAGGGTGAAGCTAATCCAAAAGTCCTAAAAATAGGGTGAGGCTAGACCAAGAGTCCCTTGAGCATTTTCTTTGGCTTTGATATGTTGTTATGGCATGAAGATTGGAAATGTAATACTTCTTGAAAGTATTTGTGACATGCTTGTATCTTATGACTTGAATATATGCCTAATTGCTTGATTAAAAGGATGTTTGAGCTATTGAGATTCCATGAATCTCATCCCCTTTCTTATCTTATTTTAACATGTTTTGGTGGAGCTCAAAAAGGTTAAAGTGAAGCCATGGAGCTTGATTAGCCATATTTTGTCATTGGTGTAATTTTTTATGTAAAGAATTGTCAAATTTTATATGTACCTATTATTTTTTAGATGCAAATGTTTAAGCAATGCAAAAGTATGTATATGTAGTGTATGAACTAAATTTGGAACTAAATCAATGGGAAAGTGAGTTTTGGGTACTTGGTAGCTTGTATGTAGTAGCATATTCTTGTAAGTAGCATGATGAGTTTGAGATGTATGATAGTCTGGACCACTTGGGCAGCTCATATAAGATGTTTTCATGTTTTAAAATGTGCCTAAGAAGTGGTAGAGCATTTAAGAAGTCATTTGGACCACTTTTGACCCATATATGGTGCCAAATTTGCCATATTTGTGAGCTATATCAAATCTGACCAAATGAGCTCTCTTTGGCCTGAAAGTTGGCATGCATATAGGTCTTGTCTAAATCTTTTTGGTAAGCTAGAGTGCACATTATTTGGAGTTTTAAAATTTTTTTGGTAAATTTTCAAAGTTGGTAATTTGTGACAAATTTGACTTGGGTATTGTGCAAATGGTCAAAATCTTTGCCTCTATCACTTATAGGCCAAATGGTGTTCAATGGTTATAAAATTTTATAAGCATAAACTAGATATGACAATGTTTCTATAGCACTTGAAAGCACCTCATTTGGATTTATATTGAGGGAGAAATGATTTTTTGAAGTTCCAAATCAGTATCATGGATACTGTCAGACCTCCATTACTGTTCTATCAATTTTTGTAGCCTGATTGCTTCTACTTTAATCCATACTTATTTTTCTCCTCAATTTAACATTTATATCTTTTTATAATGATATGGTTTCCTAAGTTTTGATTTTTTTAGAATTAGTTATGAATTTTTAAAGTTCATATTAGTAAACTATAACAACACCTTTCGAGCTTTCCTAATGTCAATTATGATCTAGCTGAATTTTCATGGCCTAGAATGATTTTTAACCTATAGTGGACATCTAGAGCTTTCCAAAAAGCTATCATTTGCTTAATTTTAATTTTTTTAGAATTAATTATAATTTTTCAAAATTGGTGCCAAAAATATGAATTCTAGACTTGCAGGCAAAGTGTAATTTTTTTAGTTTTTGGCTTCACATCTGTAGTTCATGGGTTGTTTTATGATATGTATGAATTGTATGGGTGGAGAATAAGTAGAGAATGTTATTGATGGGGCTATGGGGTCCAAGGGGTGAAGTATGAATTTTTAAAATGCTACGTAATGCGTAAAAATACCATTGTATTTTATTCATGTTTTTTGGCACCATGTGAAATTGAGCTTAATGTGTGTATATGGAGATAAAGGAAGTGTGGTATTACAGTTTACCTAAAATCACAAGTGTTCAAGAAATTTTTATAGTTTTGGGAAAAAGATACTAAGTATCTAATAATGCTGAATTTGAATATCTAATGAAAAAGTTGACTGACATGAGGTCTGACAATAATAAGGGAGTAATAGAATTTATTCTGAAGATGGTTTACATCCAACCTAAACTGAAAGCAAATAATATTAATCTAAATGAAAATTTTGTTGTTTCACACGCCTTGAATTATTTGCCTGTTGAGTTCACAAAAATCAAAATTGTCTATGTAACGTCCGATTTTTCGTAAAATATCGAAATGAATCAGTTTTCAAAGCAAGTCCCCTGAGATGAGTGATTCAAGGCCAAATAAAATTTGGATAAAATTTTAAATAATAGAAAATGAGGATTTTAGCCTTGAGTTGCCCAGAAACTGGGGTCGGAGTGATTCAAAAAATTTGCCGAAAGGCCAGTGGCATTTTCGTAAATAAGTGTAATTTTGGAAAAGCACCTGGGAAGGATTTTTAAATTGAAAATTTGAGTTATCCAGGGTTCTCAAAGGTCCCAAAACCCATGGGAAGCCCCAGCACCGGTAAAGCCCCTCTGGTGTACTCTTTTCGATGTCAGTTGACCCAAATTTTGACTGATTCGTTCGGAAAGGTTTTAGCTCTGATTTGAGTGATTCCGAAGGTATTTTATTAAATTGGGAACCTATTTGTTATGATGGAAAATATGGTTCTCAAAAAGGAGCTAAAACGAAAGAGAAACGAAAATGCTAAACACAAAGAGCAAAATTGGCATTAAAGTGTTAAAGGAAGCTTCTTTCTTCTTCTTTATATGCCACGTTCTTTCTCTCCTCTCTAAGACAGACTTGCTTCTGCCCATTTTTAGAGGAAAACTCCATCTTTTTAGGCACATAAGAGGAGGAAGATTTTGGAGGAAGAAATTCAAGAAAAAGGTAAGAAACTTTAAGAAATTCTATATCCTTCCTTCTTGAAACTTGCTCCTCTTCTCTCAAGCTCTCTTTCTATGGTTTTAATGGAGAGTTTGGGGCTGTTTTAAAGGGAGAACAGAGGGGAAATTTCAAAAATTGTAACACCATAATTCTATCTCATCTCATGCTTTTGAATAGTATAATTGCATGAGTCATATAGATTTTTCATAAGAAAAAGCAAGGGAAGTTAGACTTTTCTTTGTGTTTCGTCATACCTAAAAATTCATTTCGGTGTCACGTGGACCATGTGAGCTCATAATATGCATCCTCCTATTTAATCTCATCATTAAAACTCATTTACAACTCAAAAGCATGCATACAACTCGTGAAAACCGAAATGGGGCATAGAACATGAAGACTCATACTCTGCCAGAATTGGCCTCATTTCTGAACAAACTTTGAAAAATCATAACTAAATCTAGAAAAATTGAAATCATATGTTCTTAGTCATTTTAGAAATATTGGGATGTCTAATTCATTTTAAAAATACTTATAAAGGATAAATTTCATCACAGAGGACGTTTGACATCCGAAAAGGTCTAGAGGTCGCTGCTACCTGGGCTGCTGTTTCAGATTACTGATACAAACTTCTAAAATTCATAACTAATTATATAAAAATCTAAATCACACAAATTTGGTCATTATGTAAACATAAAAATGTTAGATTTATGGAAAAAATAATTCCAGAATAAAAAAAATACGTTTAGCCATTAGAAATATATGGAACAGTGATTGGACTCCTGGGGCGCCACTGCTACTGACAACCAACTTCAAAAATATATAATTCTTTGATCAGACCTCTAAATGAGGTGATATTGGTGGCCACTGAAATATTATGACCTCTAGTTTATGCTTGTAAAATTTCACAGGCATTGGACATCATTTTCCTATCGGATGACACAGAATACAAATCTACAGTGTAAACAGTGCACATACCAGAAATCATGAAAATTGCCAATTTTGAAAAAATCATCAAATATTCTTAAGACCTCAGAAAATTATAATATTTAACTTCCCAAAAATATCTTAATGAGGCCTAATTTCATGCCAAATTTCAAATTAAGACTAACTCATTTGGCCAAAAAGTGACCTAGGGTTCTATAATAGTCAATTTTGGCTCCATATAGGGTACCAAAGTTGCCAAATGGATTTTCCTTGGTCTTGGCACCTTTTGGGCAAGTCTAAAAGTACATTTAAGACTTTTGTGAGGTGGCCAAATGGTCTCAAATCTCATACATCTCATTTTGGCCTTCTCACCCACACTTATGCACATTTACTTCAAACTTCCAAATTGCATAATTTGGCATTACATACTCAAATTGTATTCTAGAGCTTATACATCATATCCATAGTTATAAACATCACATAATTGCATATTTATACATGTCTCAAGGTTCATAACACATTTACAACATCATATACATCAAGAGACACAATTATGGTATCAAAATGGCTAAAGCTAGACATAAACTTGTCATTCTTCCTTCTTCATTGATGTTGGCTCCCTTCACCATAGTTACTTGGTCCAGCTAGCATGTTAGGTCATTGGAGAGGAGGGGATGAGATTCAAAGAATCCCAATAGCTCATCTCCCATTCAATCATATATAATATATGTAAAGCAAGCCTTAAAAATGCATGCATGGACATAATACAAATCATAAGCATTCAAGAAGCAAGCTTAGCATGTGAACAAGCTATACAAATTATTCAAGAGCTCACCAAGCATTTGGATTGTCCTCACACTTCTCCTCATAAATTTTGGACTTGTTTCACCCATTCTTTAAGCACTTTAGACTCAACCATACTCTTGGGAGCCCACTTTGCTTTTGGGAGACTCTTTACTTTGTCTCAACCAAGCTCAAGGGTTCTTGGCTCATCCTCACCATAGTGAAGAGTTCTTGGCCTCTCCATACTCAAGAAAACTCAAGAAACATCATACATTCACTTGAAAACATAACATGACATCATGAAATCACGACAAACAAGATCATACTAGCATACTTTTCATGGCTTGAAAATACACATACATACATTTTAAAACAAGCTAAACACACATCCATGCATAAGAGAAGGTGGAGAGAGCTACCTTGCTTGCATTCACACACTTTTTCCTTAAGCCTTGACTCCTCTCCCTTGACCTCACACACCCAAGAGGGTGGAGATCATTTCTCTTGGCCTAGACACATCATATGAAAGCTAATTACACTCTTGAAACAAGCTAGGACATTAAACTTATATTTAAGAACATACTTGGTTCCATAAGTCACATCCATAAATAGCCTATTGAAGCAACCATCATGATTCAAGTTCTTGGCTCTATTCTCTTCTCATTCCTAGGCCTCTTGACCTTATTTAAGCTCCTTGGAGCCATTACATATTCATTTACAAAAGCCTAGATACAAGTTGCTTCATAAGATCACATTATGGAAGCCATTACCTCATCTCCTAATCCATGGCTTCTAAATTTTTTCCAAGGGTTCCTCCCACCTTCTACCATCATATGAAGTCCCAAACCAAGGCTAGAATAAATTAAAACACTCTCTAACCCCTCCATCTGTCCTAAGCCGACATTATGGAAGCATTTGGGGTTCAAGGGGTTTTCAATTTTTCCTTGATGGGAGAGCCACTTGGGAGGCTTCTTAGAGGTCTTAGGAACTCAAAAAAACACTCACATATGCTAGGAAATGCATGAATCAAATCAATTTTTACAATCCCTTTAAATTCACTATAACTTTTCTACTTAGAGTTCATTGGTTTTTCTTACAATTTCTTTACTTTCTTGGATGGGAGGTGCATGTGAGAAGCTCTCTAGGGGTCTTAGGAGCATGTTTAAACATTCAATTAAGCCTAAGAACATTCGTATAAAATCATATTTGCAAGGGAGCATTTGGATCCCTAATAGTTCCATCTTATTTCCTAATGCTCCTTTCTTGATTCTATTAGTTCTTTCTTAATTCTTGCCACCTAAAACCCCTAATCCCTCCATGAATTGGGCAGAAAATAGCCCCTAAGAATTGGGCTCATGGTGGCCAAATTCGTGTAAGAGGAAGGGGAGAAAGAAACTACCAAAGAATGAAAGTTTTACCTTATTTTCTTGCTTCCTTTAGCTTGTTCTTCCACTTGGTTGACTTGCTCCCTCAAATTTCAAAATTCCCCTCTCTGTTCTACCCCCAAAACAGCACCAAAATCTCCATTAAAACCATAGAAAGAAAGCTTGAGAGGAGAGGAGTAAGTTTCAAGAAGGAAGGATATGGAATTTCTTAAAGTTTCTTACCTTTATCTTGAATTTCTTCCTCCAAAATCTTCCTCCTCTTGTGCGCCTAAGAAGGGCAGCTTTTCCTCTTGTTTTGGGCAAAAGTAAGTCGGTTTTAGAGAGGAGAGAAAGAATGTGGCATATAAAGACCCTTTTTGAAGCTTCCTTTAACACTTTAATGCCAATTTTGCCCTTCGTTCTTGCATTTTCATTTCTCCTTTGTTTTAGTTCCTTTTTGAGAATTATTTTTTCCATCATAACAAATAGGTTCCCAATTTAATAAAATACCTTTGGAATCACTCAAATCAGAGCTAAAATCCTCTCAAACGAATCTGTCAAAGTATGGATCAATCGACATTGGAAAATGTCCACCATAGGGGATTTAACTGTCTCGAGGCTTTCCATGGTTTTCAGGGCCTCTAAGAACCTCGAAGAACTCAAAACTTTCATTTAAAAAGCCCTCCTGTATGTTTTCCAAAAAGTCCCCTTATTTACGAAAATGCCACTGGTCTTTCGACAAATTTTTTGAATCACTCCGACCCTGGTTTCTAGGTAACTCAAGGCTCAAATCCTCATTTTCTATTATTTAAAATTTTATCATAATTTTAGTTGGCCCCAATTCCTTCTATTTCAGGGACTTCCTTTTATATTTAGTCTATTTTCTGATGTTTATGGAAAAATTGAACATTGTGTTTCTCACATTTACGGAAGGACTGGATGTTACAAAAATCAAGTAAGGAGGCCAAAGAAGCCAAAGAGCAAGCAAAGAAAAGTAAGAAAACAAGGTAAAACTTCCATTCTTTGGTAGTTTCTTCCTCCCTCTTCCTCTTGTACGAATTTGGCCACCATGAGCCCAATTCTTAAGGGTTGTTTTCTGTCCAATTCATGGAGGGATTAGGTATTTTAAGTGGCAAGGATTAAGAATGAACCAATAGAATTAAAAAAGGAGCATTAGGAAACAAGATGGAATCATTAGGGATCCAAATGCTTCCTTGCAAATATGATTTTATATGAATATTTTTAGGCTTAATTGAATGTTAAAGCATGCTCCTAAGATCTCTAAGAGGCTCCCCACATGCTTCCTCCTTCAAGAAAACAAAGAGAACTCCATGGAAGGCTAATACACCCATAGTCTCGGCCTAAGCAAGTTCACCTAGCTAGAGAGAGTTTCAAATTTTTCTAAGGCCATTTTCGAGTCATATATGGTGAATGAATATAAGAGGAGGCCTTGAAAAAAATTTAGAACTCAAGGAAAGTGCATTGGGGTCATAGGTTCCATATTATGACCTAAAGAAGTAACATGGTATTAGGCCCTTTGTTTTAATGGTGTGGTGGCTCCAAGAGGCTTAAAAGGAGTCAATAATCATAATTGAGAGGAAAGAATGAGACCTAGAAGTTATTTGAGGAGTGTTGCTTCATTAGGCACCATTATGGACCATAATGAAGCCTATAGAATAATTTAGGGCTTAAGCAAATTGCATAGCTTTAGAATATGTTTCATGAACCTAATTAGCTCCCTTAAATCATTTCTAGGCCAAGAGAAACCATCTCCACCAAATTATGGGTGTATAGCCGAGGCAAAAGAGGGAAATCCAAGAAGAAAAGTGTGTAGATTTGTACAAGGTAGCTCTCTCCACCTTCTCTTATGCTTGGATGTGTGTTTAGCTTGTTTTAGAATGTGTGTATGTGTATTTTCAAGTTATGGAAAGTATGCTAGCATGCTCTTATATACCATGACTCTTGATGCCACATTATGTTTTCAAATGAATATATGATGTGTGATTAAGTTTGCTTGAGTGTGGAAAGGCCAAGAACTCTTTCCCATGTTGAGAATGAGCCAAAAACCCTTGAGCTTGGTTGAGACAAAGTAAAGATTCTCCCAAAAGAAAAGTGGACTCCCAAAGAGTATGGTTTGGTCCAAAGATTTCAAAGAATGGGTAAGGCAAGTCCAAATACCATAGAGAGAAGTGGGAGGCCAATCCAAATACTTGATGAGCTCTTGAATGCCTTGTATGATGTGTTTCTATGCCAAGCTTAGTTCCTTTGGCTTGTTCTTCCACTTGGTTGGCTTGCTCCCTCAAATTTTGAAATTCCCTTCTCTGTTCTACCCCCAAAATAACACCAAATTAAATGCCAAAACCATGAGAAGGAAGAGGAAGAAGAGGGGAAGAAGTTTAACAAGGCAAGGAGTAGGAAAAAATGGCTAAAACTTACACTTTTCAAAGCTTCTTCTTCCTTCCTTGGCCTCCCTTCTTGTGTGCCACTCTTAGCGCTTCTTAATTCTATTTTAACATGTAAGACAGTTGGTGAGGAGATCTGACCAAAGGTGGGACGTTTTTATAAGCCTAGGGATTCATTTAAGCAACTTTTAAAATTTACAATTTAATCCCTCTTCGTAGTTTTATTTTTTTGGGCTCATTTCAACTCCTTTCTAAGAACCATATTTTTCATCATATTCCTTAGGCTTTTAATCATAATAATTGCCTTTGGAATTACTCAAAAAGGATCTGAAACAATTCCAAACTGTTCGGTCAAAGTTTCAGTCAACTGACAGTCGAAATCGCTCACTGGAGGGGTTTCAACTGTTCTAGGGGTTCTCATGGTTTTTAAGACCTCTGAGAACCCCGAAAAGCTCAAATTTTTTGTTTAAAAAGTCCTTTTGTGAGTTTTTCAAAATTTATCAATATTTACAAAAATGCCACTGGCCTTTCGGCAAATTTTTTGAATTACTCCAGCCCTAGTTTCTAAGTAACTCAAAGCTCAAATCCTCATTTTCTATTATTTAAAATTGTATTCTAATTTTAGTTGGCCCTAATTCCTTCTATTTTGAGGACTTCCTTTTATATTTGGCTAATTTCTGACGTTTAAAGAGAAACTAAACATCGCATTTCTCACGTTTACAGAAGGACCGAATGTTACATTCCTCCCCCCTTAAATAAATTTTTTCCTTCAAATTTAGGGGTATAATTTCTCTTACTCTTTTATATTCTGGCTAACTATTCTTTTTTTTTTTCCCTTCTTCCTAGCTCTATACGCTTTCTTAGCAATTTCATTCTTTCGAATTTTCTTGTAGCCAGGGGATTTTTCATTGCTAGTTCTTAATAAGGGCTCTATTACTATAAAATACTAGCTAGTTCTTTCTCATAAGAGAAAAAAATTTCTAACTCTAAAGGCCTATCCTGGGAGAGCTTACTAATCATGTAAGGTCAATGTTAACCCATTCGCAGGATTAACATTTTTTTTAGTGGACTCATTTACACATCTTGGGAGGTAAATTATTTCATATCACGTCTCCCTTATCTTTTTTGAATGACTTCTCATAACATATCATCTTTTCTGATCATTAGAGCCATCAGAGGTTTTTATCTGTCTACTATTTTGAAGTATACTGTCCACTGTTCATCTCTGCATTCTTTCTTACTAGCTCATCCCATGATCACAATTCACATCTCTTTCTATCACAGGCCTCATATCGTAACTGCTTACTGGGATTATAGCTCCTTTGAGGAGTTTCTGCTTTTAATGATCCTAATTTCTCTGTTTATTACTATATCTGTCTTTGTAGGCTAGGACTTTTTCTCACTATTTTTGCTCACTTACCGTGGCATTTTATAGTCCCTCAATTCAATACTGATTGGCCTAACTATGTGTCTCATACTGGCACTGAAGAGCAATTACCACTTACTACTATTGAGCTCTAGTGAGATGCTAGTTATTCTCATAGTTTTTCTCATTGGAGACATATTGTACCACTTACCTCATGTAAAACTGCACCTGATCCCTTTTTGAATACATAAACTAGCATATAAGGGATCTCTCTATCTCTCTGTCAGGGCTAATATCTACTAAGTAATGGTTCATTTGGCTCTAACCTTGGAAAGCTAATTTATTGCTTTCCTCATCCCATACACTATACTCATCTTTAAAGAGAGCTAGTCAGTAGTCTAACTATCTGAGTAAAGCCTTCATATCTCTATGGCAACAGTTTACCAGACTCAGGAGATCTATAGTCTCTGAGACAAAAGCTAGCTGAAACTGTACTAGTCTCTAAGACTAACTGCTTTGTAAAACTATCTCAAGTTGTCATCTCACCAGAGAACTATCATGCTGTGGTTAGGGCTCTCTGTAACTCTGTGGGATCTACTGTGACCCTTGGGTTTACTGTGACCTCTCAGAGCCCTGCTAGGGTCTACTATAACCCGCTGTGCTATGCTAGGATCTACTGTGATCTATCTTTGGGAGACGTCAAAGCCTAAGATTACTGTATCTAATAGTAAAACACATACTTACTAAGTTCAGTTATCGTCACTCATAATAGCTGAGGCTAAACTCAGAAGTACATCATGCTCTTCGTGTAAAGTGGGTTCTGTGTCTTCTGATTCTCTAGGATCCCATCACACTGATACTAGGGAGCATTTTATTTTTCACTCATCACTCCTCATAGGATCCTCAGCTTCCCACTTCAGCCCCTTTTTGCTTGGGCTTTATTTTCTTACTTTAACTGTACTTGTCTATCTTTTCCTCTCATATCCTGCAGTTATTGACTATGCCCATGTTCTGCTTTTAAGTGCTTTGGCACTAGGGCATCTCACGCTATGAGTATGGTTAACATGTCTAGCAGGAGAGAGGCTATGTACTGGTCCCTATTCATTTCATTTACACATGTTATAAGGGACTCAGGCTATGCATACTGAATCTCAACATGTTTTACTGGGGATTTCTTTCTACATACTTTTCTTACTGTTTTAATATTCTTGGAATCCCTTTACCTCTCTTTTCTGAATCATCTCGTTCTTTGACTAACTAGGATACTCTTCGATTACTGGGATACTTTGGTGGTTGATGTCGTTGTTTGCTACGCACTCAAGTTACATTACTATTAGGTTGATCAGGCCTAATATCATGTAACTATTGTTGCAAGTAAACTATAACATCAAACACTAATACATGAGCACCTTATGATTGAGCTTAAAGCCACTATCGCCTGTATATTGCAAGTTTCCCGACAATCTAAAGCATTCCTTTCTTACTTTTCTTTATCTGCCTTATTCTCGTAGAGTGCTCAGGGAAAATAGGATTCTTTCTCTACTTCATCCTGAGATCTCTCTACATTGCTCGACTATTTTTTTTTTCTTCAGGCGCTATTATGCTAGAAAGGCGTCTATGCCAAGGACAAGTGTGCTTTTTTAAGTACTCAAGCACATTAACTAAATATCTAGTCTCAATCTAGTATGTCCTCAGCTTGAACACTATCATATCTTCTCTTTCTACCTTTCTTATCCTCTTACTTCGGTAAAAGGATATTCCACTACTGGCTATCTCTATTGCTAGTTTAAATTTCTTTATGCTCAAAAGTACCTGCCATTTTCTTGGCGTTCCTTTACTTATTCACTCTCTGTAACATCAAGGGGGTTTATTTTTTGCTCATACTCTTACTCTGCTCTCAGCTAGACTATCCCTTGGTAAGAGGGATTCTATTTCATATAGTCCCAGGAATTTCATTATATGGCGCTCTCGGCTTATACTCTTTCTCTACATAACACGAGGCTCACCTTCTTAAGCAGGCTCTAACTCTCTCGAGCTTCCCTGAGGGTACTAAGGCACTATCTATCAGTCTCAGCTTGCTTCTATATTCGAATCAGAGTTAGGCTTTCTCTTTGTTTAGCCCCTTTAGCCTCATCCCCATAAGCACAGTACACTATTTTTAGGGGTCTGTTAACCCAATGCAGGACATGTAATATCCGATTCTTTGAAAATGAGAGATTATGTTATGCGACCATTAAAATGTATATTGAGCATGAAGTATGGCAGCAGACCAAGTTAATTTAAGAGCTAAAATAACATCTCATCACCTGGGTCGAAGATCTTGTCGACAAGATCCTATAATCTGTAATGCAATTTCTAAGACCTTGTCGACAAGGTTTTTACCAGCAAGTACAAGGTCTTCTTGTATAATGTGTTAAAACTTGTGTGGTCTGGAATTGAGTATGGAGGGCTTTTTAAATGAAAATTTTGAGTTCTTCGGGGTTCTTAGAGACCCTAAAAATTATAGGAAGCCCTAGGACAACTAAAGTCCCTTCGGTGAACATTTTTCAACGTCAGTATACCAGAACTTTGATAGATTAGTTCGAAAAGGTTTTAGCTCCGATTCGAGTGATTCTAAAGTCATTTTACTAAATTGGGAACCTAAAATTTATAATGAAAAAGATGGTTCTGAAAAGGAGCTAAAACGAGTTAAAAACGAAACTACCAAGAACAAAGGACAAGATAGGAATTTTTGAAAAAGTCCTTCTTAAACCTATATATATAAAGCGTTCTTCTGCTCCCCTCATTTAGATTGACCAAACTCTACCCAAAAACTAGAAAAAGCTCAAGGGAAGGAGGCGTGCAAGACTAAGGCAAGGGAGAAGGGAAATTTTCAAGAAAAAGGTAAGAATTGTTAAAATTTCCTAGTCTTCTCCTTAGAAAATCTCTTTTCCTCCTTTTCCCCTTTCTCCCTATGGCTTTCTTAGAGTTTTTTGTGTTGTTTTAAGGTCAGACCAAGAGGGAAAAATTTGGATTTAAAGAGAGGAAGCCAAAGAAAGTGAGAATCAAGTGACAAAACAAGGATAAACAAGGTAAATCTTCCATTCCGTGGTAGATACTTCCTCCCCCTTCTTCTCCCTATTTTGCCCCATATATGTAGATGCAAGAGGGCTGGAATTTTGAGGAGAACCAAGGGTGAATTCTATCAATTTGAGGGAGGAGAGTAAGAATATGCAAAGAAATCCAAGTAAAAACTATGATTTTGCAAGATAGAAAAGTTAGGGTTTTGATTGCACCTTAAGCTCTATCATGAACCCTAGCCATATTTTATGATGTTTAAGGATTCATATGAGTTCCTAAGACATCAAGAGAGCTTCCTACATGATTCTTCCATCAAAAGAAGCAAGGAAACTCCATTGGTGCTTTATGAAAGCATAGCTTCAGCCAAGGAGAATCCATGCACTTAGGGAGTGTTTTAATTCCTTCCAAGCTTAGTTTTGCATCATGTATGATGGGAGAGTATGAGAGGAAGCCTTGGAAAAAGTTTAGAAACTATAAAAAGTAAGATAGCCTTATATGTTCCATAATATGACTTAAAGAAGTAACACCTAGCGAGGCTCCTAGAATTAATTATGTGATGACCCCAAGAGATTTAAATGGAGTCAAGAATCATGAATGAATAGATAGAATGGAGCCAAAATGATGTTTTCTTAAGGTTGCCTAATTAAGTGTATTATGGAACCATGAAAGAGTTTTATGAGTCATCTAGCTTTTCTAGTGAAGGTGTGGCCTTAGACTTTGTTTCAAGAGTGTAATTAGCTTCCATATGATGTGTCTAGGACAAGAGGAATGATCTCCACCTTCTTAGGTGTGTGAGGTCAAGGGAGAGGATTCAAGACTTAAGGAAAAAGTATGCAAATGCAAGCAAGGTAGGTCTCTCCACTTTCTTTCATGCATGAATGTATGTTTAGCTTATTTAGAATGTGTGTATGTATATTTTCAAACTATGAAAAGTATGCTAGTGATAAATACTAATTTTCATATATTTTTACCTACATTTATTATTGATTTTAATGATTAATTTGAGCTTAAATGGATTTATTATGCAATATTTGAATTTATGGTTAATTTTGGAAAATAATATAATTTTGAATTAATTAGGAGAATTTTTTTGGATTTAAATTGCTAAGATTTTATTCTCCAAAATTCTTTGATGATTAAATATTTTCAATTTTTAAAACACTTTTTAATTTTGTGCAGAATTTTCTTTTGGGCAAGTGAATTGAAGAATTAAAATGGATTAAGGGAAAAGATTGGATAATACTTTTGTTTTTATTAATTTCTAATAATGGCATATTTGTAAATAATGATTAGGTCTTCATTTTGATTGGCTGCAGGAGAAATCGGTGAAAAAACGCTGGAGGGGAAAAGCGCCGAAGACGACTGGAGAGTCTTCTGGAGGTTAGCAGCAGCTGGGAGGCGCTGAGAGGGACTGTGGAGAGAAAACGCTGGACTGGACGAGAAGAGAACAAAACCTGTGCAGAAGGAGGTTGCTTCTTCACTCATTCTCTCGGACAAGTCTGGAGGCAGGGGCGCCGAAATGAAAACTGTTTGACTGCTTCTTCATTCTGTGTGGCTGGTCTTCACGAGGGGACTGTGTAGACGGAGGCTTAAGGAGTGTTTCTTCATCATGTCGGCTGGAGCTTTTTGAACGTCTACAGTGAGAGGACACCAAACTGGACGAGGAGAACGAACTTGATTCTGTCTCTTCGGACCAGGAGAGCTGGAGACGCTGAACAGTAAACGCTGGAAGATTGTGCAGTAGCTGCAGGGAGAGTCAACGCCTGGAGGAAGAGTTAACAGCTGAACATCATCATCATCCACTCTTCACGGCAGCAAATTCAATGGATTTTAGAAGCACAAAATCCATGGAAGCTTAATTAAAGGTGACACCAAGGTGAAGCATGGAGGAGGAAGCTTGAGCTCTTGAATTAATTGGATTGAAGATCATTGGGGGAGTTTATTTTTCTTACCTTTTCCTCTTTCAATTTTAAGAACTTAGAGATTTTTTAGTTTTAGAAATTTCTTTATGGATTGAATGTTGAGACCTAGTTTTAGGTTGGCCAATTATTTCATCTTGGATTGTAATTGGAATTGGTTAATTGGGACTGGACTTATGTTTGTATTTGCTGGAGTTTTGATTTTCAGGACCTTATGATGTTGGTTTAATTGATGTTAGAGTTCTCTTGCATTGATTAGATTAATGTTATGATTTTAATTACACATCTTGGTCTTTTGCGCTACTTGATTGTTGAATTGGGTAGTATAATTGCTTAATTGTTCAATTAGGTAATTGAATTCAAATTTCCAAAATTGATTGAACCCAATTGTTGAATGATTTGATGTGTTTAATTGGCTCAATAACTTGCAAATTACTTGAATTAACTAAGGGTTTTCTAGTTAAGTCAATCGGTATGCATTTGAGTTTAGGGTTTCCTATCCTTGGATTGAGTTGATTAATTACATTAGTCTATTATCTAATTACTCTTCTTGGTCTTAATCAATTTTTAGTGAGTGATGAAAGCCGAATTTTCCTTGTAAAACCTTGGTTGCCTCCTATTTGTCCCCAGCATTTTAAAAATCATTTTAGTTTCAATTTAAAAGCATTCTAGTTTAATCACTTGTTTGATCTTTTCCATTTTAGTTGAGATTTAATATCTTAATTCAAAACCCCCTCATTTGTATGCATTTAGTTTAATTAATTTTGCATTTAGCGTAGTGATAGTTTTCTTTAGAATTTGTATCAGAGTACTAAATAATCACCAAAAATCAATTGAACTTAGCCCCTAAATTGCTCCTTGGGAAGAATGACCTAGGGTTGACTTATACTGCATTAATTCAATCTTAGTTTAATTGAGTGCTTAAGCGACTAAGGCAACATCAATTTTGGTGCCGTTGCCGGGGAGCAATGGTTTAGGTTTGAATTTTTAGGTGGTTTCCCTTGTTTTCTTTATTTTAATTCTATCATTTCGGTTGGATTTCCCTGATTGTGTTGTGCTGGAATTCTGTTTATCACTATCCAGAAAGTTCTGACTTTTGGTACTCCAAAGTTTTTGGGTGTTTTGAGCAAGACTAATACCTAAAGGTATTAGGTCTGGTGATTTTAGGCAAATTCAATCGTTTTGACCACTTTTCTGAATTTTCTTTTATTTTTGCGAATTTTTCTTGAATTTTCTAATTTTTCCATATTTTCTTTTTGAATTTTTGTGTGATTTTTCTTGTGTTTTATGAGTGTTTTCTGAGTTTCCTAGTGTGTATTGAGTTTTTTAGGTTGCTTTGAATTTATTTCTTTAGTAGTTTGCATATTTTGTAATTTTTTTTTTCTCTTTTTTTTCATTTACTGCTTTAATCCTACTGATGTTGTATGACTCGATCCTCTTTTGAAAAATTATTTGACTTTGATCCTGAAATTGAGAGGACACTTCATCAACGAAGAAGAGTTAAAGTTAGTAATCTTGTAGGTAATAGTTCTTCTAATTCTTATTCTGCTGAGTCATCTGTTGATTCTTCTGATTCTGAACTCAAAATGGAAGATAATGAGGGTAATGTAAATAATCAGGCACGTTTAGAGCATGCTAATGTTAATGTTGATAATGTTCCTGCTAGGACCATTAAAGAGTTAGTTTCACCTGATTTGCATTTTCAAAATTGGTGTATTAATTATCCTGATATTAATGCTGATCTTGAGTTGAAACCTGGCTTCATACACTTACTTCCTAAATTTAATGGCCTTGCAGGTGAAGATCCATACAATCATTTGAAGACTTTCCACATGATTTGCACTGCCATGAGACCTAGTGGTGTGTCTGAGGATCAAATTAAGATGCGTGCCTTCCCATTTTCTTTAGAGGGATCTGCTAAGAACTGGTTGCTCCGATTACCCCCTGGATTCATAACTACATGGGACCAGCTGAAAAAGATGTTCTTGGAGAAATACTTCCCAGCATCTCGCACTTCCTCTATTAGGAAGGAAATATGTGGTTGCCAACAAATGCCTGGGGAGTCTTTGCATGAGTATTGGGAGCGGTTTAAGACATTGTTATCTAGCTGCCCTCATCATCAGATCCCAGATACTTTGCTGATACAGTACTTTCATGAAGGTCTTTTGCCTCTAGAGAGAGATTTATTAGATTCTGCTGCTGGAGGTGCTCTTCTTCATTTGACTGTTCATGCTGCTTGGGACTTGATTGAAAAGAAAGCTGAAAATACTCAACAGTTTGGTACTAGACAACAAGCTAGAGTGAATGAAGTTGGGTCATATTCCTCAATCTCTGAGTCTCGTCTAGAGAGCAAGATAGATAAGCTTGCATCTGCTATGGAGAAAATGGCTATGCTTCAGTTGCATAATCCTTCTAACATGGTCAATTCTATAGGATCTTCCACTTCTTTCACCCCACATATGGGCTCTTCAGCTCTAGTTGGCCCACTTTGTTCCATCTGCTCATTAGCTACTCATGCCACTGATGCTTGCCCATTCTTGAATGATAAAGCTGAGTCTTGCAATGCGGTGTATCCTGCTAAGCCTATGA
Organism: Erythrophleum ivorense; assembly: GCA_026724425.1. Taxonomy (NCBI): domain Eukaryota; kingdom Viridiplantae; phylum Streptophyta; class Magnoliopsida; order Fabales; family Fabaceae; genus Erythrophleum; species Erythrophleum ivorense. Next base: position 592,575 of record JAIUCV010000392.1, read on the forward strand.
ATCAAGGTGGCCAAAAATATGATCCATATTCTACCACATATAATCCTGGATGGCGTGATCACCCAAACCTTAGATATGGTGGTGGCCAACCTCAGCAACAGCGGTTTAATCAGGGTGCTGGTTCTAGTAGTCAAGTGTTCCAACCAGTTAGGCAAACTATGCCTATTCAAGAAGAGAGTTCAAGGTTGGAAAACAAGATGGATACCATGATAAAGCTTCTGATGGATAGATTGGACCAAACAGAGAAGGGACAACAACAAAAGGATTTGCAACATAGCCAAGAGATTCAAACTCTTCAGACTCAGCTTGGGCAGTTGTCTAATAAAATTAATAACATGCAGAGTCAAGGTTCAGGAAGGCTTCCATCCCAGGTGGTTATTAATCCAAATGTTGGGACCCCACAGAATCCTAACCATGGTGGAGTTAATGCTATCTCTCTTAGAAGTGGCAAGACGGTCACCTTTGCAAATCCTGTTGCCACCTATGCTTCCAAGGACAATAATGCTATCATTGATGATTCTGTTTCCACCTCTGCATCACAGGATAAGCCCACTTTAGCAAAAACACAAGTGGCACCACAAGAAGAGCAAAAGAAGAAAGAGGAGGAATTGAGCAGACAGGTTCTACCCTTTCCTACTAGGGTAGCTAGGACCGAGAGGAAAAAGAAGGAAGCTGAGATGTTTAAAGAGGTCTATGACATCTTCAAAAAGGTGGTGATCAATGTTCCACTAGTTGACTTGGTTGCACAAGTGCCTAAATATGCAAAGTTTTTGAAGGAGTTGTGCACCACAAAAAGAAGGCTTAAGCATGATGGTAAAGTTGATTTGGGGGTAGTTGTCTCTTCTTTGTATCAAATGCCAATGCCAGTGAAGTGTAAGGATCCTGGTAGTTTCCTCATACCATGCACCATTGGTGAGATTAATTTTTCTGATGCTTTGGCGGATCTAGGAGCAGCAATCAATGTTATGCCAAAATCAGTATTTTCTCAACTTCAAGGAGTGGATCTCAAGCCCACTAGCCTGATTGCCTCCCTTGCTGATAGACGTTGTGTGGTCCCAGAAGGAGTCTTAGAGGATGTCTTGGTTAAGGTAAAAGATTTCATATTCCCTGCAGACTTCTATGTTCTTGATATGGATGACAGTAGGTTTAAGCAAAAGGGACATTCGTCTTTGATTTTAGGTAGGCCTTTCCTTAAAACTGCTAGGGCTGTGATAGATGTGCATGCTGGTACTTTAACTATGGAATTTGCTGGAAATACCATTAGATTTGATGTACTTGATTCTATGAGACACCCTTTGGATGATTGTGCTGATGCAGGGGTTAGTCTTATTGATATGCTTATTGATGATTCTGCTATGGACTTTAGAGATAGCATGCTGAGTAGATCCTGTGATATTGTTGGTTTAGATGATTCTATCTCTTGTTCATGTCTTAAAATTGATAGTTGTGATGATTGCTCTGGCATAGATCCTGCTGATATTGATATTTTCACTGGTTTTATTGAGAGTGCTAGACTTGCTAGAGATGATGTTTCTGTGCCTGTTTGTGATAATAGTGGTGCTAGTGACCATTTATCTACCTCTTCCATTGAGTCAGATGGATTTTCTCAGTTACTGAGTGTGATTGATGCTGTAAATGAGGTTGATATGTGTTCATTACCTGATTCTGAATTGTTAATTAGTCTTGATCATATTTCTGATTCTGTTTTGGATTTGAGTGCTACTGATGGCACTATTTCTATTGATGACTCTGTGGATTGTGATGTATATCCTGATTTTTCTGCTATCACTGTTGCTACTGATGATTCCCAAGTTGGGAAAGTCTCTTCTTCTGTTTGTGAGTCTTCGGTGCAGGTCTCTAGTTTGGCTGATATTGATCTGAAGCCGCTGATACCTTCAGCTAAGCAAGCTCCTTCTTTGGAGTTAAAGCCACTTCCAGACTCACTGAAGTATGTCTATCTGAAAGAAGGTCAGAAGTTGCCAGTGATTGTGGCCAGTGACATAGCCATGGAAGAGGAAATCCGCCTCCTTGAGGTACTGAAACGAAGGATAAAAGCTATTGGATGGACTCTTGCTGATATTCCTGGGATCAGTCCTGATGTATGCATGCATCGGATCTTGCTAGAGGATGGTGCCAAAGCTGTGCGACAGCCACAGAGGCGACTCAACCCATTGATTCTTGATGTGGTAAAGAAAGAAGTTTCTAAACTTCTTTCTGCAGGTATAATCTACCCTATTTCTGATAGCCAGTGGGTTAGTCCAGTTCAGGTAGTCCCGAAAAAAACTGGTCTTACTGTGATGCGTAATGATGAGGGTGAATTAGTTCCTACTAGAGTCCAGAATAGTTGGAGAGTTTGTATAGACTATAGGAAGTTGAATTCTGTGACTAGGAAGGACCATTACCCCCTCCCTTTCATTGACCAGATGTTAGAAAGACTTGCTGGTAGATCCCATTACTGCTTTCTGGATGGTTTTTCTGGATATTTTCAAATTTATATTGCACCTGAGGATCAAGATAAGACCACATTTACATGTCCATTTGGAACCTTTGCATATAGACGCATGCCATTTGGCCTGTGTAATGCACCGGGCACTTTTCAGCGTTGCATGGTTTCCATATTTTCTGATTTGCTTGAGCATTGCATGGAAATTTTTATGGATGATTTCACTGTTTATGGTGATTCTTTTGATGCATGCTTAGCTGATTTAGATAAGGTTTTGGAGAGATGCATTGACTATAATCTTGTGCTGAATTTTGAGAAATGCCATTTCATGGTTAAAAAAGGAATTGTTTTAGGACATGTTGTTTCTTATGATGGCATTGAAGTAGATAAGGCTAAAGTTGATACCATTTCATCTCTTCCATATCCCTCTTGTGTGAAAGATGTGCGTTCTTTTCTTGGGCATGCTGGTTTTTACAGGAGATTCATTAAGGATTTTAGTAAGATAGCATTGCCATTGTCTCACTTATTGCAGAAAGAAGTGGATTTTAATTTTGATAATTCTTGCAGGTGTGCTTGGGATGAGTTGAAAAAGAAACTTACTACACCTCCCATCATTCGGCCGCCTGATTGGAGCCATCCGTTTGAGCTCTTGTGTGATGCTTCAGATTACGCACTAGGTGCAGTTCTTGCCCAGAGAGTGGAGAAAAGACAGCATGTCATAGCCTATGCCTCAAGAACCTTGGATGCTACTCAGGCAAATTACACCACAACAGAGAAGGAGCTATTTGCAATTGTTTTTGGGCTAGAGAAATTTCGATCCTACATCATCCACACAAAGGTGATCGTCTTTACAGATCACTCAGCTATCAAGTACTTATTCAAGAAACCGGACTCCAAACCCCGCCTGATTAGATGGGTAGTTTTGATACAAGAGTTTGATGTGGAGATCCGTGACAAGAGTGGTGTGGAGAATATGGTAGCTGATCACCTGAGTAGGATTGAAACACCTTTGGTAACATCTTCTCCACCCTTAGATGATTTTCCTGATGATAGGCTTTGTGTGGTTGATATGTCTGTTCCTTGGTATGCTGATATAGCCAATTATCTAGCTGCATCTGTTTTGCCTGCTCATTTGAATAAAAACCAGTTAGATAAATTTAAGAGAGAGGCTAGGTACTATATCTGGGATGATCCTGATTTGTGGCATATAGGTAGTGATCAAGTGATTAGGCGATGTATTCCACAGCATGAACATGAGTCTATATTGCATTTTTGTCACACTCTTGCATGTGGGGGGCATTTTAGTGCTAAGCGTACCGCTAGGAAAGTGTTAGATAGCGGGTTATTTTGGCCTACCCTTTTCCATGATGCCTATTTGTTTTGTAAAAATTGTTCAAGATGTCAATTTGTGGGTAACATTTCTAGGAAGCAAGAGATGCCACAACAACCTCTTTTGTTTTGTGAAGTTTTTGATGTTTGGGGTTTAGATTTCATGGGACCTTTCCCTGTTTCATTTGGCTATCTATATATTCTATTAGCTGTGGATTATGTTTCAAAGTGGGTTGAGGCAATCCCCACTCGTACTGATGATTCTTCTGTAGTGGTTTCTTTTGTCAGGTCTTACATTTTTTGTAGATTTGGGATTCCAAGAGCCATCATCAGTGATCAGGGCACTCATTTTTGCAATCGGAGTATGCAAAGCTTGCTTAGCAAGTATGGTGTTATGCATAAGGTGGCTACTCCGTATCATCCTCAAACAAATGGCCAAGCAGAGATCTCCAATAGAGAAGTCAAGCTCATTTTAGAGAAAACCGTGCAACCCAACCGAAAGGATTGGAGCAAGAGGCTAGATGATGCACTTTGGGCATATCGCACAGCATATAAGAGCCCTATTGGAATGTCTCCATACCGGATAGTTTTTGGGAAAGCGTGTCACTTGCCGGTAGAGGTGGAGCACAAGGCATATTGGGCAGTTAAGAGGTGCAACCTGGATCTTGTTGGTGCTGGTGTTGAAAGGAAATTGCAATTGCAAGAGCTTGAGGAGATCAGAAGAGAAGCCTATGAAAATTCCAGGATCTACAAGGAAAGAACCAAGGCTATCCATGATAAGTTTATAGTGAGGAAAAAATTTCAAGTGGGCCAAAAAGTGTTGCTTTATGTTTCTAGATTGAAGTTAATGCCTGGAAAGCTCCGCTCTAGATGGGAGGGGCCTTTTATTGTCACTAATGTTTTTCCTTATGGAGTTGTAGAAATCCAAAGGGAGCCAACCGGGAGATGCTTCAAGGTCAATGGACACCGCTTGAAACCATTCTATGAAGGATACTCCACTCAAGCAGTGGAGGTTGCACTACAGGATGCCACTTAGGCCTGGTCGTATTCCTTCCCTTTACTCTTTTTACTTTACATTGTCATCTTACTGAGCTGGGCTGTGCTGGATATTATTTGTCTATATTGCTCTGTTTACTATGCATTGAAGACAATGCACTGTTTAAGTGTGGGGGAGGGATGCTTTAATTTTGCTTGTGAATAGTTTTGTTGAGTTTTTGGTTTGTACAGTTTTTATGTGGTCAAAAGAAAATTTTTAAAAAAAAAAAAACATATAGAAAATTTTTGGAAATTTTCTATATGTTTTGAATGTGACAATTGCAAGCTTCAAGTGGCTTAGATATGATACATTCTTGATTTGAAGAGTAATTGATCATGTTTTAAGTAGATAAAGATAAATGGCAATTGTTCTGACTTAGGTAGATCTAGGCTAGTAATCATGACCTAGTGAGGTTTTTGAGCCTATAGCATAGTTCTTTTCATGTGTGTATACCACCTATCCATTTCTTGCTCTAGAGTTTGGCTTAAATCTTGTTTGAAACCACATTTTGTGCATTTGCATACATAGAAATGATAAAGGCATTCATTTTGTTTATCTAGTTAAAAGGAAAGCTTATCTTTTCATGCATTTTATCCCTTGTTTTACCCCCTTTGAGCCTTTATTTGCTTTCTTTCTTTTAGCCCATAGCCATTAACCTTGTTGAATGTCTTGGAAGTTGAAGAGCATGTCCATTTGCTTGTTTTGGATGAAAGAACATGTAAATAGTTGGACTTTGGGCCATATATTCAAGAAAAGAAATATAAAGAAAAAAAAAGTTGAAAGAAACAAATCAAAGAAAGAATAAAGGTGTATATTCAAAGGAAAGAAGAAATAGAAAAAGAAGAAATAGACATAAGCAAAAATGATATAAAAAAAAAAGGGGAAAAGAATAATGGCCCTATCCAAGTTTTGTTGTCTTGTTTCTTTCATTCCATATTATCTTGTGGCATTGCTTTTCATTCTCCTAAGGTATTCAATCTTGATTTTTCCTATCATTTGATCTTTCCTTTTTCTTTTCCCTTAGCTCATTACAACCTAATAAAGTCCTTTTGATTTATGTTTGCATTCGCTTGTTAGTGGTGGAGAACTTATATTTTTGTCAAGCTTCTGAAAAGAGATTTGGATAGGTTGGTTTTGAGTGCACATACAAGCCTAAACAATTTTTAGTGAGAGTGATATACACATTGCCCTTGGTAAGGGATTGCTAGCTTTGGTTTTCCCTTGTCAAGTTAATTGCCATGATGTCTTTAATCTTAATGCATGTAAAGATTACTCAGATAAGAAAGATGTTAACTGTCTCAGTTTACTTTTGGCTTGTGATTAGAACATTCACCTTTGGCAGTTTTGTTTTGTTCTTCTGTTTTTCCCTTGATTCTGTTTTGTTTTGCCCAGGAGTGCAAAGAGATAAGTGTGGGGGAATTGATAAATACTAATTTTCATATATTTTTACCTACATTTATTATTGATTTTAATGATTAATTTGAGCTTAAATGGATTTATTATGCAATATTTGAATTTATGGTTAATTTTGGAAAATAATATAATTTTGAATTAATTAGGAGAATTTTTTTGGATTTAAATTGCTAAGATTTTATTCTCCAAAATTCTTTGATGATTAAATATTTTCAATTTTTAAAACACTTTTTAATTTTGTGCAGAATTTTCTTTTGGGCAAGTGAATTGAAGAATTAAAATGGATTAAGGGAAAAGATTGGATAATACTTTTGTTTTTATTAATTTCTAATAATGGCATATTTGTAAATAATGATTAGGTCTTCATTTTGATTGGCTGCAGGAGAAATCGGTGAAAAAAAGCTGGAGGGGAAAAGCGCCGAAGACGACTGGAGAGTCTTCTGGAGGTTAGCAGCAGCTGGGAGGCGCTGAGAGGGACTGTGGAGAGAAAACGCTGGACTGGACGAGAAGAGAACAAAACCTGTGCAGAAGGAGGTTGCTTCTTCACTCATTCTCTCGGACAAGTCTGGAGGCAGGGGCGCCGAAATGAAAACTGTTTGACTGCTTCTTCATTCTGTGTGGCTGGTCTTCACGAGGGGACTGTGTAGACGGAGGCTTAAGGAGTGTTTCTTCATCATGTCGGCTGGAGCTTTTTGAACGTCTACAGTGAGAGGACACCAAACTGGACGAGGAGAACGAACTTGATTCTGTCTCTTCGGACCAGGAGAGCTGGAGACGCTGAACAGTAAACGCTGGAAGATTGTGCAGTAGCTGCAGGGAGAGTCAACGCCTGGAGGAAGAGTTAACAGCTGAACATCATCATCATCCACTCTTCACGGCAGCAAATTCAATGGATTTTAGAAGCACAAAATCCATGGAAGCTTAATTAAAGGTGGCACCAAGGTGAAGCATGGAGGAGGAAGCTTGAGCTCTTGAATTAATTGGATTGAAGATCATTGGGGGAGTTTATTTTTCTTACCTTTTCCTCTTTCAATTTTAAGAACTTAGAGATTTTTTAGTTTTAGAAATTTCTTTATGGATTGAATGTTGAGACCTAGTTTTAGGTTGGCCAATTATTTCATCTTGGATTGTAATTGGAATTGGTTAATTGGGACTGGACTTATGTTTGTATTTGCTGGAGTTTTGATTTTCAGGACCTTATGATG